>JAVKLA010000053.1:3922662-3941353 GCA_034782735.1 Sagittarius serpentarius | reverse complement strand
CCCCCCCCCCCCCCCCCCCCCCCCCCCCCCCCCCCCCCGCAAATCCGGATATTAGAATACCAGTGAGAAATAACTGTTTGAACTATCTTATTTGACAAATTTTCTTTATTATGTGCACCTATCTCTTCCTCAAAAGCAAAAAAACCTTGAAATTTCAGATTGAACAACAGATCATGCATAATGGATTACTCTACTCACATAATTTATATTTCCTGTTTTGATTCCTTCATTTCCTTATTAAGAAAAAACACACACGTTTTTAAAAAATAGGGGTTTGCTTATTCCTGTCTCATTAACTCCCAGCTGAAATGTGACTTCTCACAATACAACATTGCAATTCATCATGTTTAGTGTGGATGGAGCCCATAACACTGAAGTCAAACTCAAAGTATCTCTTCACCAAAGCTTAGCAATATTTGAATCTTACAATTTGTCTCAGGTCATTATAAAATTATCAATGTATAATATCCACATTTGATCAAAATGCAGATAGGATTACCTGTTTGTTTATTTATAAAAATTGAATCTAAACTCGTGAATCTTAGGTTTTGGTTCAAGCTCATTTGCACTTGATGTTTTTATGGGTGCTGTAAGGGATGGTTTGTTCTTAATGAGAAACCAAAACTAAATTATGCTGTTTTCATTGAAATCCATGTACCTGTAAAGTAAAAAAGGCTCCACTCATCTCTTGGAAACATAATAAACAATACGTTTTTTTTCTTTTAAGTACAATTTTCCATCCGTTGTTGGTTGCGTTGTAATAGCACTTTTAATTGGCAAATACATAAAACTTACACGTTTAAGTTACTGCAGAAGCTGAATTCACTGGCTGTTTAGGATAGAATACTAGTTTTAATTATAGCTGCTGAAAATATTTAGAAAGGGTAAAGTACTAGCTACTGGATTATAATTGTTGTTGTTGTTCAGTGCAATTTCAGCAATTTCTGTTCTCCAGCAAACTGGCTAAAGAACAGCTTGTTCAACTGTACAGTAAAGTTATAAACAAGCTCTAAAGCCCCACATACGTTTTGCTACTGTGTACAAATAGAGATTTATACCGAAATAGCGGCTTTGGCGTTAAGGCAAGGATTTCCTGCTCAAGACTTGCCTCAAGAGCAGGCTCTCTGCTGCAAGACTTTCTCTGCTATTAGTAGCTTTCTCCTGGCCATGATCTTTTGCAGAGGAAGAGCAGTTCCTGCCCGTGAGCTATGCAGCAAACAAGCGAGCGAGCCTGGCAGTGGTGCTCGCTATTGAGCTGGCTCTCCAGGCGCCGCATGATGGTTAAAGCTGACACTCCTACGAAACACAGGACTTCTGTGCTTGATTGCTGATTACACGTGTGCTAGAGCTGTTCCTCCCCTGCCACTTGCAAACGGTGCTGTTAACCCGTGTGGAAACGTTGTCCCCACTGAAATGTGGATGTCCCGCTTACAGCACTTGCCTTGCTGGCCGCAGGCACCTCTTGAGTGCCTACCCAGAGAATGTCCTACCGCTTGAACCGCATTCCTTATGACTTTGGTGTTCCCTGTCTTTTTGTCTTTCACTTGAAAATTATGAAATATGCTCAGGTCTTTGTAGTTATAAACCAGAATTTATATAGGAAAAACTCAGATTGATGGATTTGTATTCATACTGGGTAGTACTTTACATCTTGTTTGATTGAGCTGCTTGTGGCATAAAAATGCACTCAGCCTGAATAAGGCTGGGCATCTATGAAAAGAAAATGCTAATTTGCACTGAATAAGCTGCTTCGTCGTTTGTTTTTTTTTTTCTCCCCCTCAATTTAGAGTGTGGTGGTCGGCTGAAAGCTGAAACCAAGCCCAAAGATCTGTACTCGCACGCTCAGTTTGGCGATAACAACTATCCAGTTCAGGCAGACTGCGACTGGCTCCTGGTGGCAGAGCGCAGCTATCGAGTCGAGTTAATGTTTCAGACTTTTGAGGTTGAAGAAGAGGCAGACTGTGGTTACGATTATGTGGAGCTCTTTGATGGTCATGATAAGACAGCTGTGAGACTTGGTCGATTTTGTGGATCTGGGGTAAGTAACCAGGTACTAAACCTTTTCTTTTTAGAATGAGGTTCACTTACTACACCTTATGATGAAGATACTAGATTATCTGCTTCAGATTTTTTTTTTTAATATAAATTTGCAGGCTTGTAGTAGAAGCATTCCCTTGAAATATTTTCAACAATAAATATTCTTATCTGTTTTTTTGACTAAAGTATCGTAATGTTATGTTAAGCTTTAGGTAACTGACAGTGGAGTGTGTATCAGCACCCAAAAAAAAGTTAGCAGCTTTTTCCCTTGCGGAGAGAGAAATGTACCGGTGCTGAAAATTATCACATTAAAATTCTTTCAATTTGAATGAAGAAGCCACATTCTACAGGTGGAGGGGCACTTGGGAAGCATTTATAATATGCTCATCTACTACTTAAAGCTGATTTTAGGAAAAAAATTGCTCCTGAACTGTGTGTTTAAGATGGGCCTTAAGAAAGCCCTGTCATCCCGTATGCATCTCTGATATGTTTTAACTGTGAGGTATGGAGGAAATTGGCCAGGTGACATCCTGAAAAGGATGTATCCTATTTCTCCTTTTAGACTTGCATTGTTCTGTTGGCTGCCTGCCTTGTGAAAGTTGGTGCAATGATCCCACAAGTCCTCATCAGTTCTTTATGTGTGTGCAAATGCAAGCACACCTTCATACATACACTCTTTGCCTTGATAAAAGGTTTGAAAGACTATATGAGATGATAGGAGCTCTTAATTAACCGCGAGGCACTTTTTTCATTCAGCCACAGTGCTGGATCAAACATCTCATTCAGACGAGTTATCTGTAAGCTGGCTTAAATCATTTTAGGGCATTTTTGAACACTGAAAGATGCAGGAAAGGTGCTACCACTGAACTGTAGGCAATATATTCTAACAGAAATGCTACAAATGAGCCCAGCATCTACTAATTTACACAAAACAATACTTTTCCTTCCAAGTTGCCCTATTTTACAAGTAGGCAGCAAACTGGAGAATCGCCCAACTTGGGCTGCAATTTTTTTTTTTTTGGGGGGGGGGTGGTGGCAGGAGTGGTAGTGGTGGGGTGTTTGGGTTTCGTTGTTGTTGGTTTGGTTTGGTTCTGGTAAGATATGGGTGAATGGCTTCAGAGGCCACATAGGGAAGATGGAATTAAATAGAAAAGCTATTGAAAGCAAAATAATCCAAACTGAAGTGGGAAAAAAGCACTATCAGTATATATTATCACCTTCTCAACTTTAGAAAAAGGACTTGGTAGTTCAGCTGGTATTTCTGATTAATGTGCTTCAGTAATAACACAGATCATCATGAGGGCTATGAAGAATAAGATGGAAAAAGGATGCTGGAGTCTGTTGTTCATCTAAATTTAGAATATTATGTATGGTCCTACCCAGTCACTTACTTGACTCCAGCAGAACTATAGAAGACATCTGGGAAGGACAAAAGAATGAGGAACTCTGTTTTCTTTGTCTCATGAGAAAAGATTGCAGAGATACTCCATACAAATTAGGGAAGTTAAATCAGATTCAGAAAGTATGATGCCACTTTTATTTAGATTGTGCAAAAAGATGTTTTCAGGCCCAGAGCTCAAGATTGAAAGAGTGCACATTAATACTAAAGCAAAAAGTTATAATAGATAATTTCAAAACTTCTGCCAGTAGATAAAAATTCAAACATCATGATTTAAGCTAACCTCCAGCTTTTAGGTGTTTAGGTTGTCATTTCCTCAGTCTGCCTCAAAAATTCCTAGCCTGTAATTGAGAGCTGACGGAGATAGAAGTATTCTGTCTGATGATGTCAAGATATGGCATCATGTGCGACCCAGTGGAATTACATGACAAGGCATAACAGGAAAAGAGAAATATCCATAAGAGAAAAAATGTGAATGAAAGGGATAAATACACAGAGTGGGCAGATAATTCATTTGTGTATTCATTTATTTTAGCCACCAGAAGAAATTTATTCAGCAGGAGAAGCTCTTTTACTTCACTTTCACACTGATGATACAATCAACAAGAAAGGATTTCATATACGATACAGAAGTATAAAATATCCAGATAGCGTGCACACCAAAAAATAACACAGGAACCTCTATGCCAGAAAAGGAGACTGAGAAAGAAAGAACGCACAGTGGGAAGGAAGAAAGGCGTGTCTTTTTTTTTAAACTGAAGTTATTAGCACAAATGTTTTATATGAGTTCAGTTGAAATGACGACTTAAGACCAGAGACTGAAATAAAATAAAATAAAATAAAAAAAATCACCTATTACAGTGGAATAGTCAAGATGATGATGTGCAGGCTCCATACTTGACTGTCTCTGCAAAGCTTGTGAAAGGACTTTGCCTGCAGGGAGAATATAAAAGCTTTTGCTCATGGTTTGACATTTGTCATAGATGCGTGCAGATTCAATCAGTTGCATTCAGGGGAAGTGACCCTGCAGACTGTTCTTCCTTCTGACAATTGTATGGTGTCTGGGAGGGGAAAAAAAGCTCTTTCAGGTCACACACTCAGAATACTGTCCTTATATCCAGTTGCTTTGACTTTGAATCCTGCCTAAGGTGTGTACAAGGACTTGAAAGAAGATATGAAATGGGAAGGTCTTCCTGCATTGTTCTGTATTTTTTACAAATTCATCTGTCATATCAGGTTATCAGTGTTTTGAAACTGGAAAATCCTACTTCTGAAATGTAACTGTTCTTTAGAGTATTTTGTTTTACTAATGACTGAGAAGTCTGAACTGTTACATCGGTCATCACTAGTTGACCAATCACTAGGTGACTGAATCTGAACAGTGTAAGCATCTGAAAATGTTTGGTTTACTGGTTAAGTAAGCTATCTCTGATGATGTGCTCTTATTTTGCACTGAACATAGAAAGAGACTGAGATGAAAACCTGTCCTGAATCAAAATCTGTATCCATGAGAAACAGAAATAGTCAAGGATCATCTGAAACTCCTCCTACTGAATTTGTTTTCAGCAGTACATTTGGAACCACTACTAAGCTTTATTTCTTCGGACCCCTTTGTGAATGAGCTAATTGTCTGGTTTAGCTACTCAGAAATGAAGCTGCAGTAGTATCCAAGAGGGAGGTTTCCCAAAGAAGTTTTTTTCTGGGAGTAAGAGTATCTGTGATGGAGAAAAAAGCAAAACAAAACAACAGACCCAGGATTTGTTTGTTATCAAGAGTGAATTCCTATGGTGCTATTCCATGAACATTAAAAACAAAAACAAACCAAGAAGTTTTAGACTTTTGAGCCAATAGCTTGCAGATCATGAATGTCTCACTACGCCTGGCTGCATCTGGAGAAGGAGGGCTTTACTGCTCCAAGGGAGAGTGGGTTGCAACAGAAGCGCTAGTCCTGTGGAACAACTACTACTATTGCCTTAGAATCCTCGCACACAGTCAGACAGATCTTCCTGTAGATACACCTCTAATTTGATAAATAATTCGACGACTGGGACATCTTAGCATATGCTAACAAAAGGACCTTCAAGCGAAAGCCCCATCTGCAGAGCGAGATCATCTGCTGTAAATACAGTGACCTGCTTTTGATGTAGAGATATGTTACGTTTAGAACTGAGATATTCTATGTGCTTTAGGCCATACATGGCTTTAGTCATAATGTATATGCATTATGTAAGTATTGTATGAATGAGTCTCCAGGGGAGTGAGAGGTATTGTATGAGTGAAAATGGAATTGTTTCTTTATGTGCCAAGTTCTATCAGGACCCTGTTTGACTGTAGCAACTTTTCTTTAAAGGCTTCATAGACAGATAACAAGGACTTCTAGTTGGCAAGAATCAAGTTTAAACAAAGTATTATGTTTCACTTACAAGAAATATTATTTTGATATCCTTTGATGTAAGTTGCTACTCAGATTAGCTTAGTTTCTGTTACCTTACTATGAACATACATTGGCACTAATAAATCTGATCTTTTTTTTATAAAAATAAAAACCAAATGTCTGTATAGGTGTCTTTGGTTGTTTTAACAGCACTATTGCTGCTCATATATTACCATTTTCCTTTCCAGACAGCTTATGTGTATGAAGTTCAAAAACTGAATACTTTCTGTATTTTTATAATGCTTCTCCACTGTCCTTTTGTTTGGTTTGTTTTTCAGGGTGTTTGCACAAGAAGCTAACTGCAAACATTTTCTCCAAGGTCTTTTACTACAAAATTCAGGCAAAAATATTACTGTAGTTTAAAAAAAAAAAAAAAGTATTCTTACCCTTGATACATAATTTATCAGCTGGGTGGAATTCCAGTGCTTGAATTTCTGAGAGGAAAAGCAAGCAGCAGCAGTATCTCCCTGGCATGGGTAGTCAAAAGGACTTGGGAAAGTCTGAGGCTGGGAGCAAGAGCAAATTTCCATGCTATCTTTTTTTCTACTTTTCTGTTCCAGTCTTCTCTTGATATTATCTCCTCTCCATTTGCTAAACAAAATATTTTAAGTTTCCCTTTTCTCTAAATTTGGCTTTTTTATTGCCCTCAGGTTTACTTTAACAATGACAGCGTTGAGCCAAGATTATTGTTTTTTGGAAGGGTGTTTTTTTGTTGTTGTTGATTCAGACAGGCCCCTGTATAAATCCTACTGTCCTGTGCTAAGTAGTGTAACAGGAGTAGTCGGGGAAGAAGGTTAGACTGGGCAAGCTGAGGGTGAGAACCCCCTGTAGTGCATTTCCAAGATGCTGCAGAAGGTGATTCTTTGCAGTCGTGTCAAAGTATTGCTTTTGAGCACAGTATGTCTGTGATTATTTCACATGGAATATGTAGAAGTCAGAAGAGAGTTGCCATAAGTTTGACTACAAAGTTTAATTTTATTTCTTTAATTGCTTATTCCTTTGTAGATCCCGTATGCTTAAGAGTGGTGAAAATGAGGAAGGTGTTCTTAATGATTGTCTTGATGATAAATAGACCATATGGATCGTATCTTCCCATTGGCTATGATCCTAGTCAATGTCTCATGGTGCTATCAGCTGCTATTAAAAACGTAATTATTTCCAAGTCCTAGGAGGTTTTTCCTGATGTAATGAAAATCACATATTTAGTGAACTCCTCATTTAATGGAAGTATGCCTTACAAATAGCCTAACGATAAGAAAACAATGAAAAAAATCATTTATGCTGATGAAATTGTGAAAAGCAATGTGGGTTATCCGGAAAAATCTTTGAAATGGAGAAATTCGTTCACAACGTATTGATTAAAGATCTTGCCTGTTGAGTAATCAACAAAACGATGCAAAACCCAATGGGCTGGAAATCCAGCTTTGAGACGTCGTTACAATGCATTTACTGGCAGCTCTCACAGCCGGGTGAAGACAATACTTATTCTGCTTCCTATTTGACACAAACTTTCTTGACTGTGGGTAAGATGCTGGGATTCAAATTAATTTTCCTGTAACATGATGTAAAGTTTTCTTCTCAGCTATGTGAAGAGCTTCTGACATGTGCTGCATATTATTCTTTAATGTTGTTAAATTCAGCATAAAGTGTTAAGTTGATGGAATATGCCGGATCTTTGTGGCTGTGTGGCTCTTGAATTCAAGTCTGTAGCAGACCAAATTCTGTGATCAGTACCATGCTCAGATAAGAGGGAAGATATGTTTGTGAAAGGCTTTCCTCCCATCGTTAAAAAAAAAAAAAACAAAAAAGAAAAAAAGAAAAAAAGAATAAAAATCATCAGTGAAAGTCAATTAAAATGGCTGCCTTACATAAAAGCTGTGAAGGTCCAGCTGAAGTGAATAAAGCAAGGGAAGTGTACACACAGCAGATACTCTGTTCTTTGCTGGCCCTTTGTTATGATCTGCAATATATTTGAGCAGTCTTGCCTTGCTCTGAGACCCATGAAACACCGAGCTGACCTAAGCATGGGTGAGAGCCAGATCAGATCCTTAACATAGTATTGCAGCATTACTTTTTCATTTAAAGCAGATTGCTCTTGAACCACTGTAAAAAATTAGATTAATTGGGTGGAAGCTTTATCCACCTGGGGAATCAGTTTTGCGATTTTGCTATATTGCTAGGGGTGCAAGTGGCACACCTAATTTTTTATAACGGAGGAAATTGTCGTTGACCTCACAGGTTGTGTGCTGTGCTAACTCTAGCTGCATGCTGCACCATCATAGAGCGTGGTCACTGCTGAGGCACACTGGAACTTTCTTTTATAATTAAATGGTTCTGTTCTGCCAAAATTTACAGATCTCAGAGTTTAGGGACCTGGTATGTGTATGTAATTTCAGGAAACTATTCAGTCTTAAAATAGACCTGACCAGTAACCAGAGGGGAATTTTCCTTTGACTTCAGGTCTTAAATTGGGTCCAAATGAGTAATAGGAGGGGATGGGTTTTATCACATTAACATATTTGATCATACAAATTGGCACAACCTTATGTAAGGACTTGCTCTGGTTTTGATTCTATCATAGATTATTTCGATTTGATTATTAATTGATCAGTCAAAAAAAGAAAGAGGGGCAAGGACAAACAAAATGCCTGGAAAAGGAAAATATAAAGATACCACAGATACAACTACATTACACTAAAAAAAATAAAAATAGAGGTAGTCTCCAAAGTCAACACTGTTGCTGATATATTAATTTGTCAATATATCTTTTATATTCTTAAAAAATGCTTTATGCTGTCTTGCTTTCACTTACCTGAAGGAAGAGTTCGATGATTAATTACATTGGTTAGTGAATATTTCAAGCAGAGAACTGAAGACAACCTAAGGAATGACTTCCTTTTTGTTCCTAATGATGCATATCCTGAGTAACTACCTGTTTGTGAGAGGGAGTAACACAGGGCTATAGCTCTTACAGGCTGGTTTTTTTCCCCTCTAGCACTCTCAAGTTCTGCTGCTCTAAGCTGAATACTTGGGGCAACATTTTATGTTATTCCTCATGATCTACTTCAACTAATCAAAATAATAGGCAGCTGCTTAATACCAGTTTCGTGAAATCAGGGTGAATGAGGTCTGATTAAAACAAAAAGAACAAAGGAAAATGCCTTTTTCAAGTTATTCCTTGTTAGCAAATGTTCTCATTTCTCCTATTTTCTCACTCTGAGTTCACAAAGGAAGCAAGCTGTAGCAGTTGCAAAAAATATTTAGGGTATTTTGGTATTGAGTGAACAGTGAAAGGAAACATTAGCAAGGCTTGGGTCTCTCTGTTTTGATCCCACCTCTCATGTTTTTTACTTGTAACCTATCAAATCCCATCCCAATCCAAGATTAAGTTATATGGGGGTGTGTGTGTATATATATATATAGTTATATATATAAAAAAAGTAAGATTCCCTCCCTCCTCGCCTTTTTCCTGTGCTGTTGGGACTCCTGGAAAGGATCATTGATCCTATGCATACATGTTAGTGTTTACCATGTGATAGCAACTTCTGAAATACAAGTAATACTAATAATCATTAGGAATGTAAAGTCTTTCAGAGCATGCTTAATGACCTTTTTCTCCCTCCATGGTAATGCTTAAATTGGCACTTTCTAGGCACACGTCAGGTAAGTTGCCACACAATGAAATGTGATGAGGGGAAGTTATGATAGAGAAGGAAAAAGGAAAAGACATTTTGGCTCTCACACAGCACGTGATTCCCACAGAGGACAGTGAAATTCTTTAGAGCACATTACAAGAATATATGTAGGAGTAAAAGATTGAATTTGAACGATACAGTGTTTAAGCTGAGTGTCAGGAGACCTTTTCAGTATTAGAGATGGAATAGTTTCCCAGGGATAATAGTCCCATCTCTCAAATATCAGGAGCTATATTGTACAGAACGTTGCCTAATGGAGCAAGAGCAATACCCAAAGGTGCCTTTCAGTTATGAAATTCTGTGCTCAAATCTGTGCAAAACATTTGCTAGTTGATCAATTAATTTAACAGTAATGATACACTTTTGTGATTAAAAGAACTGAAGCTAGTGAAGACAAAAGCACTTTTGTTACAATAGATAGAAAACATTAATGACCTACATCTACAACCTGGATATTTCTAGTCAAAATTCTAAAGTAGAATCTTAATACATAGCTGGTGCTGACAGTTGTTGAGATGGTTTTACTAAGCTGTTGTTCTGAAGAGCTGCATGGCCAAAAGCTGATTTCTTTGAGACATCTTGGGATATTAAGAAGTTTGCTTTTTTTATATTATTGCTATCTCTTTGGATGATCACAATACAAACAATTTTCATCAGTAAAATCCTTAGCCTTGGCTATGCTATGTAAGAAGACCATATGGAGGTGAGAATATTACCTGTTGACATAATTACTTAAAAATTCTCATAACGATGTCAGCAAAGGCAGTGATATAGTGAAGATACTGAAAATATCTTTGGAATATTTCTAGATAATCATGATAGTAAGTCAATTTTTTGGCCTTTCAATGTGAATCTTCCTTGAGGTTGTGTTGTGGTTTAACCCCAGCCGACAACTCGGCACCACACAGCTTCTCACTCACTCCCCACCCTGCCAGTGGGATGGGGGAGAGAATCGGAAAATAAAGTAAAACTTACGGGTTGAGATAAGAACAGTTTAATAGAACAGAAAGAAAGAAACTAACAATGACACTAATAACAACAATAAAGTGACAGTAACAATAAAAGGATTGGAATACACAAAACAAGTGATGCACAATGCAATTGTTCACCACTTGCTGACCGATCCCTGAGCCGCACTCCTCCCCCCCACCAAGCTGGGCATGACATCCCATGGTATGGAATATCCCTTTGGCCAGTTTGGGTCAGCTGTCCTTGCTGTCTCCCCTCCCAACCTTCTTGCTGGCTGGGCATGAGAAGCTGAAAAGTCCTTGACTGAGTCTAAACACTGCTGAGCAACAACTGAAAGTTACCAACATTCTTCTCATCCTAAAACCAAAACACAGCACTGTACCAGCTACCTGGAAGACAATTAACTCTATTCCCACCGAATTTAGGACAGGTTGCTGCATCATTGATACAATATTTTTTAAAATGCATTTTTAGAAAAGACAAATCCTGAATTTTTCTGGTCAGTTTGACTTGTAGGAGCATAAAAATATTTTAGTGTTAATCTGAGTTTACCACTGTTTAAAGAATGGGCTGCTCAGTTATATCATTGAAAGGAATTTTTTTTTTTTTTAATGCTATAATGGAGGATCTTAACATTCAGGAAATGTATTGAATGCTAAATGAACTTAGTGTGTGGTAACCTACCATAATGCCTGTTAATGATGAGGGAGCGGCAACTCTCAATGTTGTTTACAGAAAATCTGCCTCATATTCTCTATTGCAAAGGGCGTGTTTGTATACATGAAAGTTTTGCTGAGGTTGTCTCACAATACTTTTATCCTCTTCTGAATTTGCCTGTGAAAAATGGAGTTCAACTCGATGAAATCTTTGAGTTGAATGATACAGATTAAATGCTATAAGGTATCAAATACTTTTATCTAGTCACAATTCAAAATGTTCATTAAGAATATGCTATTCTTCAGTTAAACACAACATTTTCCACAGCAGTTTTATCTTAAAAGATATTTAAAAATTATTGATGCCTTTCCCTTTTAACAATTTTATTTATATTTTTACTGGCACCATTAAATTTACATTTTGCTAATTTTGCTGTCTACAGAATCTTGCACTTAGATATTGCAAACTTTTCTAAACAATCAATATTTCATATTTGAAGACAGTTTGGATGCTAACTTTAATTTAGTGAAACGGATGGCAAAGACTTCATGACATACACAGTATCAGCCATTAAACAAAATGGTTTCAAGCTGCAAGCCTTTATTGAGATCCAATGCTGTCTGGAAGTGAAGGAAACTTTCTATACTTGTTTTTAGGGTTATCTTTAATTAAAATGAAGAATGTATATGAGAATTGCAAATAGAATTGAAGGAATGCTAGATTCTAGAGGGTGGGGTGTAATGTTAAGTGTCAGATCTCTAAGGCAGTTTTCAGGTAAGATAGCTTTTGGTATGCAATAATACCTAGAGGAAACTTTCAGGAAACCTAGTGAAAATATTTCTTCTAATGAGAAGAGCATTATAAATAAAAAACTAGACTGACTGACTTTGATTTTGTTTTGTTTTAGGAGAAGCATTATTTGTGCTTTAAATAACTTTGGAAAGGCAAACTCAATAGCCTCTCATTCCTAGTTCTGCCAAACCAATACCAAGAAAGACTTGGAATCACATCGTTATTGACAGAAGTAAACACATTATTAGCAAAATGAATGGCATGGTAAGTGCAGAATGCTAAATATGTATTTGCAAATACATTTGGAATATACATCAGGGAAGATACAGGGACTTCCTACTTCTTGTTTGTAGATTTTGCACAAAATGGCAATTCAGAGATTGCATGGTCAATCAATAACTTGTCCAGAGGCTGTTTCTACTCTGGAAGTCATCCAAATTACAGCTGTTCAGAATTCACAAAACCCCAAATACAAAGTATGTATCGATCAGTGTTATAGGTATTAATTTCCTCAAGTTAACAGGAAAAGAGAAGAGAATACTCCTTTGAAATACTATAGAGTATTTATTAGGGCTGTTTATCTATAAAAATCCCAGGCTGTATTTGTCCCAACCATGAGTGTGTGCCGCTAAAGAGACTCTGAGTAAAAATGTTATTGTAAGAATAGCAGAGTAAGAACACAGATCTGTGCTCTGCCTGGCAGATGCTGTGGTCCGCACTGTGCCAGTGGTGGCTGCAGGCTGTAGGGATGGGGACAAAAGGAGGATGGGCCAGATGTACCGTGGCAGGCAGCTGCAACAGCCTCTGGGAGCCTGAACCTCCTAGTGCCAGACTGGCGTGCAGAGTGCCTTGCATGTACACCACATGTTAAGCCATCCAGGCGCCTTCTCCTCCCCGCCTTGCATTGGAAGGTCCGTGGCCTTAGCATCTCCTTTCCTGAATAGACTCTTAGGCAGGCTATGTGGTTATTTTCCCCCTTGAAAAGACAACTGGCAATCCCTGCAGTTGCTGGTTTTTACCCAAGGTGCTTGGATTGGTTGGTGTATTTGGTGGGCATCGCTGAAAACAACAAAGAAAATGTTTAGAAATATAAGTTGGATTAAAGTTGTTTACTTCATACTGAGGACTACTGAACCAAACTCAACTGGTACCAAAGAGATTTGGCAGAAGTAAGATTACATATGTGAAAATGCCTCTCTTCCTTTTCTTGAGCATGGCATATATCCCATCTCTTACGGGAAGCAACATATTCACTGCTTTTATCTACAATCTGAAAACAAATGACCTTGCAAGAGCAAGTTGGAGAAAACCAGTTTTTGATTCTCTAACCTTCCAGTGCTAAAAATGATTTGGAATTGTCACAATGTGTCTTCATAAGGAACTCCTGAGTCTGAAAATGTCTAAATAGCATTTCAGACCATGGAGTAGAACTGCTGGGGGAGAACAGAAAAATGGAAAGCTTGTGATTAAATATGGTGGTGTTATTGCTTCTGCAGACAAGAGGAAACCTTTATTCTTTATTTTACTTTTGGTCATGATCTTCACAGCTATAGGATTGCAGAAAATATCCCAAACGTGTCCTTTAAAATCTCCTCTAGTGGGTGAAGCTGTTGAATGAAGAACAGCTGTTTGCATCCTAAGTGAGATGGATTGTTTCAAGTGAAAAAGTAGTCTCTGGAAATAGTGTTCAAATGAAAAATGTATGCTACTGCCAACATCCTCAGTGCTTGATGTCTCTCCAAAAAGGAGGGCTACAGTTGCCTGTTATGGCACTTCATTAAATACTTTGTTCTGATACAAGTCACCTGAGGAATACTTCAGAATTTGTTGTTCAGTTTCCTACTTAATTTATTCAAATATCTAAGAAATACAGTGGAAATCAGACATGAGTTCACAGCAAAATTTATGGTAAAATAACAACAGGACTGCATAATGAAATGGATGCCTGGCATGAACAGTAGAGTTCTGAAAGAGAGCTAGTTACCCCAGTCTACATTCACATCTTGCTTACTTTTTATTTTGTCATATTTCTTCACTGAATTAAATTCCCACCTGGAAAATCATTTATCAAGACACTTTTTTAACTTAGTTTCATCTTTCCCACTGGAATTTTTTTTTTTTTTTAGTGAAATGATCTTTTCTAGACAGTTGTAATTAACTGCTCTTAAGTAAGCATAAGGAACAGAGAGACTCTGTTTATACGCATTTCTGCTAAATTTTAGTGGGTAACATGGCATGGGTTTTCACATTGTTTCTTTTGATTATTCCGTTATGTACTCTGAAATAAATTGTGAGTGCTTTGAAGAGGGTATGCTGGATTGACTGAATATGAGTGAGTTTTATGCTGGTTAGCTGACTTGCCTTATTTCATTAACATGTAGAAATTTCCATTCTGTTCCTATATGTCTCAAATATATTTCAGTGCAAGGGTAGCTCGCCAACTGATATTTAGTTCTTTAGCATGCCCCTGCCCTTGCACACACAGCAGTACAGGTTCCAAATGGGCAATCCCATGAGCTTGTTTGTAGAATAAATGCTCAAACAGATAATTTGAGGATGCTAGAGTCCATTGTATGACCTCCTTCAATACACTTTCAATGCTTTCTTCCTCATTTTCGTCATGCCCTGCCTTGAGGGTCAAGATTAACTGAGATTGTTGTTTTTCTTGAAGATTGGGGAGAACAATTTTTACTATTAGACCTCTCAGTTCAAGAGCTTCAACTTGTTTAGCTTTGGATCATAACACAAAACCTGTCTGCTTAGCCTGACTTTTTCTAATAGTTGATATTAGCAAGAAGGAGAAAACTTCATGTGGGGAAACATGTTTTATTTTAGATGCTAAAATGGATTGAGTGATATTAATTGCTATTTTAAATCCACTTAAGGGTAATAGATATACGAAAAGAAATAATATTCTTTTAGACTAATTCAACATGTACATGTTATAAACATGGCAATCTAGCCCCTGTGGAATTCAATGGGTAATTTAACCTGGCTAAAGGTATCTTAATATAATTAGATGCACACTTTCAATATTCACTTGTGCCTACCTCAGAATTATTTTTTTTTAAAAGCAAGAAATTTTTCTGGGACAACTTTGGACTTTGTCAGTTGTTTACTTCAGTTTAATTCTGAGAACTCTTTCATGTTTCTGCCAACAAAGACTGCATTGTGAACATGGAGATTGTCCACTTTCTCTACTGAGTTCTGCCTTCATGCTCTTTGGTCAGGAGGAGTTCCTAACTCCAGACTAGTGATAGAATATGGGTATATATTGAACATCCCATTTAAACAGAGCATGCTTGGGCCAAAGGGAGTCTTCACTGAGACATTCTTCTGGGCAAACTGATGAATCAAACAATATATCTTTGATCACCAGAGAGTGACTAGAAAGAAGGAAAAATGAAATAAAGAACAGGATTAAAACCAGGATCTTTCACAGGGTTTCTGCAAGAAAAAGAGAATCATACCAAACCTAGAAACAGAAAATTAATTACAGGAGTGAGAGAAATCTAGCAATTCCAGAAGGAAACAGAAGATAAAGGACCTATAGTTTCTTAACCTGGCACTTTTCAGTTGTAAAGAACATGTGAATGGTAGGATAGCTGAGGCCGAGAAAAGCATGAAGATGTTTTATTGCTTTGTGTAGATCTACATGCAACCAAAGAACCAGAACAGTTGAATCATGACCAGGAAGATGGCAGAGTACATCATCTTCAAATGCTGTGCACCTCTATGGCTCTGTAGAAGAGGCTGACTCCCATCACAGTTTGGAAGGAATAGCTCCAGTGTCAGAGGATGGATGAAGTCAGGTCATGAGGAATAATTATGAAATTCTGCACCAAGGAAGAGTTCCAGGAAAATTGGAGATGGAAATGGTGGTTGTGGCTAGATACTCCCCAAAAGCTGCAGTGATATTTACAGAGGGAAAAGCGTTTTGTTGAGGTTTCTTTAAATGGCAGGAATGCTGTTCTTTTCCCTGTTTTTCTGATGAGATGATCATTGTATATCACCTTTCTCTAACTGCTTTTGGCTTAGATTGGTGGGTGAATGGCAAGCCTGCCAGATTTAAAACAGACTTTATCATCACATTTTTGTTCTGTACGGAATGAATTTAGTTCTTTCTACCTTATTTTACAGAGTCTACAGACTACTGCACTCTTCTCATGGTCTGTGCCAGGACCATGTGTCATTCATTTGGGATCACGTGCTCAACATGGGTAAGCTCTGGTCTGATTTATAGAGCTGATGATTGCTATTAATGAGCACGAGATTTCTACAGTAACTTTATTGCTGTATACTGTAGCAGGGCCTATTGGCCACATCCATTCAAGATACAGTCAATCTCTCTTTTTCCAAGGCCTGTTTTTCATCCTACAACCCTATCCAAAATACCTGTAATGTGACAAAAACTCAAAAAAAAAAAAAAAAGAAAAAGAGATAACATTAAGCCATTAATTAAAACTGGAAAATAATTGTTTCCACAAGTAAAGTCACTGTTACTTTAAATAATGTTACCATGTGTGGCAAATATGTAAATAACAAAGATACAACATTTTGTGCTGAAATATTGTTAGCTTTTACTTCTTTATGTGATGGAATTAACCCAAAGATCATGTGAAATTTTGATTTTTTTTTGCCATTCGTTCAGAAGACAAATCTTGTTTAAAAATAGACACACATACAAATGGGACAATGCAATCATTAGGACATCTATGGCAGTAAGAAATACATCAATACCTTCCATTAGATTTCCATATTTGTCATATCTATCATAAAAGAAAACAATAGTATCTTTCCTTTGGAATTTACTTAGAGAAATACCTAACAAGAAACTACTTTATGCACTTTCTTACCACTCTATATTGTCTTTAAATCTGCTATCAGAAAGAAAAATAATTATGTTTGTATGTTTGCAGAGAAATCTAAAAGAATAAACAAGTAGTCATGTGGTTTTGGGGGGGTTGGTGTTTCTTTTTATTTTATTTCCTAGCAGGCAAAATTTCAGGAATATGTCCTTTGATTTTCTATGTTTAAGCCTATCATAAAATCATAGGATGAATTGGGTTGGAAGGGACCTTAAAGACCAGGTCATTCCAGCCCCGCTGCCGTAGGCAGGGACACCTTCCACTAGACCAGGTTGCTCAAAGCCCCATCCAACCTGGCTTTGAGTTGCCAGTTCACTTTTTCTTTTCCCCAAAATGCAGTTTATCCATTAGTATGATCAGAAGCAAAAATGAAATATTTCTCTTACTGGCAGTCAATCTATCTTTTCTCCAATCTTACTGAAATCCAGTTTTCAAGGAAGACATTTTTTTCTGAAGGGCAGTCTTTTCTAATCTGAATTTGGAGCGCATTGTGATTTAGTAATTTACTTTTTTCCTGTCTTAAATATTTAAACTGAAGATTTATTACTATTATTCCTTTTATTCTTAAGCTTGCACTTCACTCGGACTGCAAAAGGCCTTTCTGTTTTTCTCATTTCCTCTAAATTCAAAGATAGTCCATATTTCTTAGAACTCTAGTTCCTTATTTATCTACCTGTCAATCATAATGTCTCTTGGGACCACTAGGAAATCAGGTCTTTTTAGTTCTCTGTACAGATGAAGTAATGAAGTTCTGCTCTGGGGCTATGCAGGTCAGAATTTGACCCCTGCAGTTTATCATCCAACATCCTTCCGGAATTAAAAGACTTTAGCATCATTTATCTACTTATTTTTAACACCCAGATCAAAGCCAATATAAGACATCTCTGAAATTTAGTATAACCTTTAAGACCTAAAGGAAAAAGATGGCAAGTCATTTGCAGGAAACACAAATACATTAGTAGACTCAAAGTAAAATATATTCTTAACTGAGACAATAATCTTTCTTTTGTTTAGAGGAACTCTTCATCTCCTCTATCCCATTCCCTTATGATTCCTTAAGTAAGTGTTTAAATCAGTGCTATTGGCCACATGTGGACAGTGTACTGAAGTGGTCTTGAGGCATCAGCGATGTGGAAGAATAAGATTGAGGTGGGAAGGGTTGTTTAAAGTCTGCCATCATTAATGGGAAAGTGAGAAGCTGTCATGCCACAGTTGCAATGGGTTGGACTTCTTTCTTGTTCAAATGTCACCTTTGTTTACTGGCTATTATTCTATAAAGATTATTTTGAGAGAAGTGGAGCAGTGCCTGTATTCTGCTGGATGCAAGAAGTGAATGGGGTTGATGAAGACTTGAGCTCCCCTTCTCTCCTTGCTGCACTGGGGTGGCGTCATACAAAGCCAAAAATGAAGAGACTTCATGTAGTTTGGCTATGGAGAACTTGCCTCAGTTTCTTGCTGCCTTTCTGCACCTGACACATATACAAATCATATACTCTTATACTATAGCCATCCTTGAATTTCAGCAATGTGTCAGTGAAGGCAGTAGAAGGTACAAACCCCTACCCTTTCTCTAAATCAACACCTACAATGACACATTTGGAAGTAAAGAGGAGAAAGTCATGTCCCGGTGACGGAAGGGATTTGAATGGCCATATGGTAAGGATCCAAAGGGTTGTTTCTTACAAGTGAAAACTGAGGGAGATTGTATCCATCTTCCATCTGGGTTAGTAGCTGTGCATCTTAACGCATGTGGGAATTAGCAACTTGTCCTGGTTTTGGCTGGGATAGAGTTAATTGTCTTCCTAGTAGCTGGTACAGCGCTGTGTTTTGGGTTTAGGAT
>JAVKLA010000053.1:3885026-3922562 GCA_034782735.1 Sagittarius serpentarius | reverse complement strand
AACTGTTCTTATCTCAACCCACGAGCTTTACTTTTTTTTTCCGATTCTCTCCCCCATCCCACTGGGTGTGGGGGGAGTGAGTGAGCGGCTGCGTGGTGCTGTGTTGCTGGCTGGGGTTAAACCACGACACAACTTCAGTCAAAAACCTTTACCAAAGGAAAGTGAAAGTCAACAACATTTTTTTTGTGGTCCAGGCCACTGACCTGGGCATTATGCTCCAAGGTAAGGAATTTTAATGTCTAGAGGGATTTATGATTGTATCTTACGTACATTAGCTTTAATGTGCTGGGATAATGAATTTGTACTAGTGAATTGTGATTTGATATCATTTATAGTAGTAGGTGGAGTGAGTTGTCTGCTGCTTTCCAGGTATTGTTAGTCCAGTGTGAAAATACACTCTTTTCTCTGTAGTACTACATTGTGGGGTTGGTGCCCAGTATTGAAAGAGGAATTTTTGTCCCCACATTCCTGCTTGAGAGAAATGACTCCCTTTTCCTCTGGTGAGGAAGATGGTGAGACCTCAGATGGATTAACCTTCATTTTAATGTCATTTCCACCTTGTCCTTTGGGCTCTAATGACTGCAGGAACGGGGTCCTCGACTCTGCTGGCCAGTGGCCTGTGGGGCTGCTTCTGGTCTGATGTATTTGGATGAATATGAAAGGAAGAGAGAGAGGCTATCATGAATCACATCCCCACAGGAAGAGGCAAATCAATTACAAGACTCAAGGACACCAGTTACTGAGTTAAACATCTGTTTACACCTACACAGAGAGCAGCAACCTTGGCTCCTGTTCATACAGGGTCAGGGTGGGAAGACAGTTGATGATTTTCTCCTGGAGCATGAGATGAACACACACACACAGCTAGTGTTCTGGCTAGATCTTCTGTTCAGAGGCAAGGAGAGAAAGGGGAAAATTCTTGCCATGAAAAAATAGTGATATAAAGTGAGGATTAAGCTCTTCAGGAGTGTTCCTCATTCTGAAAGAATCAAGAACTTCAGTGCATATAAACCTTGCTGTACTGTTGCTGCCTCCTTAGCTAAATTGCTCTTGCCATCCTAGAGAAGCGCTCTGCAACTCTTTCTAGTATCTTCCCTCCTTTGATGCCTCAAAGCATCCTACACTACCACTCATTAAAGGGAAATCGCTTTCAGAAACTGCTTTTGTTTTTTGGCCTTGCTGGTAGGCAAGGTGAAAATGAGGAAGAGAGCTCTTTTACTGATCAGACTAGTAAACAGGATGATTAAAATCTAATTGAGATTATTTTCCTCTGGATGGGATTGATGACTGCAATCGCAGACCTACCATAAAGAGCAAACAATACACCAATAGCTGTTGCTCTTGTTTCAGCTGCAGATTGTTCTCAGAGCATAAAAACTAAGTCACTGTTTGCCTTTACAAAGCAGGCAAGTAACTTCTGTAATGACAGACTATGCAAATCTTGTCCCTACCGGTACACTCTGCTAACAAGAATTGCTCCTTTGACATGCCACCCCTGAAAGCGAATAAGAGTGTTCATATCACCTTCACGTTCTGCAACACAGTAACAGGCAGGATCATTGCATGCTTCCTGACCAGGTGATCCAAATGACAGCCAGCAACACCGATGGCATCTGGACAGTGTCATCTAATGAGCCCTAATTCCATTATAATGTTTCAAAAGAGGTGGCCAGCCTACCGTACTTGCGTCTGTAAGTTCCTGCATTCTTCCCCTGATTAATTCAGGGATCTGCAGATAAGGTGGGCCATCCTGAAATCCCAGAATTTCTGATTTAGCTTTTTCGTTCTTATCTTCTCTCCTGCTTCATGAACCTGTCCTTTAGGAGGCAACGTTTCTGCACGTGGTTGTGTTTCCTTCTGTTATGTGACAGCAGTGCTGTTTATCAGCTTTTCCACAAGAGCCCCACTTCCTGGGGCTGCACTGTACAAGCAGCGCCTTGGCAATCAGACAGCGTTCATTGTGTTCCCCACACTGATTCAAGTCAGCAAGCAGATATTTAGTAGGGTAGAGGCTCATATTTTGTAGCTTTTTGAAGCAAGGCACAAGAGACATCTTTTGTACGTAAATGTCATATATGCCTTGAAAAACCTGTTCTTAAAACAGTAATTTACAATTTGTTGTATGTGGACTATACCACAAGAATTAGTGAAGAAAACTGAGTTCATATGTGCTGATCAGCAGACTCCATATAGGAAATTGCCAGGATCCAGTCTCCATGGAAATTGTTTTTAGGAAGCATATCTAAGGAAAATGTTCAGTTTACTTACGTATGGCAAAGAAATTGAGAACCACTGTGCAAAAGACTTTCAGCTAGGTCATCTTCCCAGAATATGGTCATAAACACAGCATGGATACAACCCAGACTGGTCAACAGCCACCAAAAGAGCAAAGCTACTATGAAGCCACAATCTAATATGCTCCTTATTCGTGTTCAGAAGGCCACAAGCGTTGGTGCTTTTTTATAGCTAGTGGTGGCCATCAGTCAGGATCCAGACTCCATCATAACCACTAATGATTTGCATTTCTCATGCCTATGAGGTAGAAAGCAAACTGACTGGGAGAAAGCTTGAGGAGGACAGTGGGCCTTCTTGGTTTGTTGCTCTGATTTTTGCATTTAATTTTCTCCTTGAAAACAGGCAATTTTTCTGTTAGGCCTGCAGTATTGCAGTTAGATACCTGACTAGTGACTGAACCTCATGGCTGACACTCTTACTGTGACTCCAGGTATATTTTCTTGCCCATCATTATCGCTATTGTAAAGTCAACCAGCAAAAAAAAGACATCCTTGCTAACTGGGGGCCAGTATCTCAATACCATAGGCCGTATAAGCCAAATAGATGAAGAAAGACCCACTATTGACTTACAGTCAGATTAAAAGAAATAATATTTACATCTTCCAAACACTTCCTTTTAGACATTCTTTTGCTAGTAGACATTTATTGTTTTATAAAATGGAGATGGTTAAAGAGGTCACCAACCTTTCCTGAATTGTTTTGTGGTGGTGTGCATTTTATGTGTTAAGTCTAAACTAGACAATGAAGCAACTTTACTATTAGTTCTGTAGACACAGATTAGATTTGTGGATCACTCCCAGAGATCATCCATGAAGTTAGAGTAAAACCCTTCTGTGAATGATTCATTCTAGAATAGATAAATGCACTGTATTAATATGGAAACCCTAGGAGGGTTTTAGGCCACTCCATGATAGTAATACTGGCCTCACCCTTGTTCTCATTGAAGGCAATATGAATTTTGCCATTGAATCAGTGCAAAAGATTTAATTTGAGATGCTGAATAAACATAATTGATAACACATTTCCAGGCAGTCCTCAGATAACTGCAGTCTTCTAATATTTATCTCATGTATCTTGTCAACAGGGTAGTAGATTGAAGTGCAAGTTTATAAACCTTGGCCTGAGGTACATAATTTTGTTTTTATAAATGCCTCTTTGGCTAGTGAAGAAGGAATAACCTAGGTATTTTTAACAAAAGAACTTGGAAATTTCTGTCCCTTCATCTGTTAACCACTTAACTCATAATCCCGTGTGTAATGCTATTACAAATACATAAATAATCGCTTCAGCTTTAAGCTGCATGCACTGCTGAAATAATTTAGGAATATATTACTTCCCTAGCAGTGACTATGGCTTACAAAACACATACAGAGCTGCAGCTTCCAATTTCTTTTCATTATGTATGCTGACAGCTTTCAGATAATAAGTATTTTGTTGTCATCTCTGAAGTAGCCAGCATTAGAATGATTATAGTGACTTCCCACTTCTACATGTGAGGCTGTATTGGATGAGCTCCAAACAGCCTCGTTGCCCTGCTGTTCATGTCCAATTGTTTTCTGGGGGGAAGGCAGTTTACTGAGGGCATTTCAGGAAAGGGGAGCCAATAGCTAGTGGCTCAATGAGTTTTACACTAGGTGGCGTGTTGGCTGGGTTAAGAATTACTAAATACTGCGATCAGCTGCTGCAGGCATGGAAGGGACAGGAGGGATGTAGAGAAAAAGATAAAAGCAGTATCTCTGATTTAAAAAAAAAACAAAACAGGCTTCTTGTACATTTCATTAGGATTACTTTGACTTTGAAAATCTGACATTGATGAATTAGAAATAAAGCAGTGAGCATCTCTACTGAAATGAATTGATTTACATCAACTATTTCAGTCATGACTTCAATCTTGCTTTGTCTTTGTGGCTCTTAGTTATTAGAAAATAAAGAATGTCACTTATTTAAAGTTTATTTTTGGTATTCACTTGAGACTACATTTAGACAGAATTTAAAAGTGAGACTAAAACGTTCACAAGATAGATGGTGTTTTTATTAGTCTTTTAAATCTACCTTAAACATGCCTGATACTTTAGAAGAATTTAAAATGTATATAGAAAGCAATGCTATCTGCAGTTAATGAACTGAGATGGTTATTTCTGATTAGTACATACCCAACATCTCAGAAGTAGGAGACCTTACCAGCTATCACATAATTTTTATTCTACAGATTGTATGAAGAAAACAGCCCTTGCTCTTTTTTCACCTCCCAGTTGGTTTTCAACTTTGAGCAAATGTATTACTGAACTGAAATAACCAGACAGCAGAAGGAACTACTGGGCACAAAAGCTAGTTTAACACTTCAACAAATTCTGCTTTATGATGTTTAGACAGTGACTTCCTCCAGCTGAGTGGCTCTGCTTCCTTCAAAGCAGTAGCAATGCATTGTCTCACACATAGATGTTTTTTAATACATGATAGCAAACTTGGAGTTTTCTATGATTTGCTCTAAGTTAATTTTTTTTACTGTCTTTTATGTAGCAAATACATGTATTAAAAGTTCTATCTTTTATTTCTTTTTCTTTAATAGCTTGTTTACTTTTAAGCATTGCAATAGCTGTTGCTGTCTATTGTTGGTAGTATTTTTTGGTCAGTGCTGTATGGTCTGACAGGACCTCGGCGCTAGCATGTCTTTAGCCAGGAGGCTTCCGTCTTGCTCTTCTCTTACAAGGAATGATCACAAGTTTGACTGAGGCTTGGCAAGGTTTATTGCCGTAAGGATGGTCCTTGGGTGTTTGTTCTGCCAAGGTGCTAGCATAGGCATGCCTGGCAGAAAGCAGTGCTCTTTTGGTCAGTACAGAGTTACATGATTTCTTTCTTCTGTGATCAGAAGGGTGTACGCTGACCTAAACCTGTGCAGGAGACTCCACCTGCACCGCAGCCCTCCCCGAGCGTCGTGCGTGACCTGTCTCCTGATCTGCATGTTCACATTCCTCCCTTACCATTGGCCACGCACCATCCTGTGCTTAATAAATTTATCTCAGTTACTTACTTTTGACAGAACTGTGTATCTTGTAGCATTCTTCTGACCCCGTTAGCGCTTTCATCTTATATAAACAGTTTATCTATTGGTCATAGCTCTGTGAAGTCCATTTTGGTCAACACTTAGGGCAAAGCTTTTATTTGAGCAGTGTATGGTCTAAGCTATGTTCCAGTGAAACTGACACCAGTGATACAGAAGTGAACCCCAAAATGACTGTTGTAGTAATTTAGGACTGCATAACTTTAATTTAAACTGCGGTCAGAAAATAATGGTATCCACAAAGTAGTTCGAATACTTTCTTTTTCTTAAAAGTACAATGAAACTGATTTCCTAATGGTTCTTTATTTGATATAAAGGGAGCATCTCTGTTATGCATATTGCCATGACAAATAATATATGGCAGGATTAAAAATGGGTACCATCAGTTAATTTTTAAAAAAACATTTAATAGCCATTTGGCAGCTCTGTGTAAAGCAACAGCTCACACCACTGTAAACTGTTTTCTTTTTGGATGTATGTTTTACACCGTAAGTGTTCATCCAAGCATGTGCATGCCCTTAATATAAGAATCATACACAAACCTATTAAAAGATTCCTTCATATACCTCCAGACCTCAGCTGAAAAGACAGGAGTGATAATATACGTTCATCAGAAAATTCTCTAATTGGGGAAATAGCAAAGAAGTTCCTGAATTGATAACTCATTAATTTTATCAGTGGTTGGCTGTGTGGTTGACTAAATACCTGAGACATTATCTGAACCTGATTTTTGAGACAGAAAGGTAACTAAAAAATTTAACACAGTTTTCTACAGTGTCCAGATAATTCTAAATACATCTAGATACTCTCTGCATGTATATAACACACATACATTCAAGTGCATACATCAGAAGAAAGCTATTAAGACTGTAGTGGGAAAGTGTAACGGGAAGTTAGAAACCATCAGACTTGACATTTGATTCAGTAATATTGAATTGCCACTTCCCCCCTCCACTTGCATATGCTTTTTATTAAAGCCTGTAATTATCATGATTACAGACCCCTTCCTATTCAGTGCAAAGAACAGAAAGTGCTCACACCATGTGTGTGACTATTTTGTTCCCCTGTGCAGCTCGTTATTTACTGTGTAGTTGCTCTCCGAAAAGATTTAACAGATTTCTTCATGATCTATTTTTTTTCCATTTCATCATTTTTGTATTTGGAAGGGCTTTTGTAAGGATGACTTTCTTTTGGCACCTCTGCCTTAGTGCATTCTCCTTTGACAGGAAACAAAATTTAGCTAGAGAAGGGAAGTGAGAAACTGGGGGGGGGGGGCATGTCACACACTCGTCTTGAAGAATCGTGCTTCTGTTAGTGATTAAAGGTAACCAGCAGTCCTTTGTCAGGTCTAAACAGTCAGGGGCAGCAATTACACTCTCTTTATGTTCTTCCTGGCCAGATGAGCAGGGGTAGGTGGTTGTGATGAGAAGCAGGAAAAAACTGAAAGAGGTATTTTACTTTTCAAGGAGGGAAAGAGGCCATCAGGTCATTTCAGGCTTTTAGCAGCCTGTGCAGGGTGCAGTTGAGACCTTCCATTTCAGCCCTTTGCAGCACCTGTGACTTGTGGTGCCACGTAGGACACGGGGCTGAATTCCTGGCTGTGTTTAAGACAGCTGCTCCCTTTTTCTTCGGCTTTAGCGGAGCAAAACGTTGATCATACGTTTACAGCTCAGAACAAGTTCATAGTTTAGATATGGGTTTTTTCTCACGACCAGGGTTACTTTAGATCTTTTTACAATAAAATCCAGTAAGCACAGAGTATTTAATGAAACAAAAAGACACATTTTACAAGTGTTACTTCTGTGAATACCGAATTAAATGATATATTAGAAAGCTGATGCAAATTTGATTCTTTCTGGGTTTTGTTTCTCATTATTTGTTTGTTTGGGAAGTAAGGGTTTGCTCCCATTTTTCATGTTGGTAGTGACCTTCCTGATTTGAGTTAAAAACAAATGGAGCAGAGCAAATTACTAAGGCACCCAAGCATGTTCTGAGCTTTGCCACACTGAAACATTTGTTTATTCTGCAGGGCTTCGGGAAGGCAGCCCAAAGGCTTTGTGAGATTGAGAACTATAAAAGATGGAACAGGTGGGAATGCCTGATCTTTCCCTGTAGTAGCTCTTAACATGCCACTGCTGCATCTTTGGGGCATTTTTGTAAAATACGTGCATGCCAAACAAAATAAAAGTGATGCAGACTGTATGTCAATGAGATGGTAATACAACTACTTGTTGTAGATGATGCTTAACACTACTGCATCCATCTGCTCCGATTAAGTGAAATGAGATGTACTCTAGTTTCTTATGATTAGGTGACAACGGAACACATTACCACGCGTGTCAGAATTATTGGTTACCAAAGGCATTATTGAGATTATTCCATCTTCTTTATTCTTCCCCACCTTCATTCTTTTCAGGCTTGCTGTACACACATCATAACTGGTGAACGCTGCAACCATGAACACGTCATTTAAAATAGCCCTGAGACAAATGGCCATGGGCTTTTAGCAGTCATTTACAAATATGACTTTTTTTTTCAAAAAAGCATTTTAACCCCCCCCCCTTTGTTCTTCTTCAGATGCAACAACTGAGCCACAAAGAGGGAAAAATAATTTAAGAAGGCTTCCAAAATGGTTTGCTGTCTAAGGGAAATCAGCATAAATATAACATTATAAAATTACTAATGTTGTTTTGGTATCTCTGTCCTCTGTTGAATAAGGTTGCTCAACTGTGTGTCATATATTTATTAATTGTAACTACTGTTAGGTTTCTGATCACAGAAACTTTAGTTGCTGGAGCAGAAAGTTTAGATTTATAGCCTTACCATCAGTGTAAAGTCACAAATTAATGTAGTCTGAAAACAGGGGTGTGCATGGTTTGTTATTTATGTGGTACAGGTACACCTTCAATGCATTTTTCAGATAAACTTCCACTAAGGTTTTAAACCAACCTTTAAACTGTGTTCTTAAATTTTTCATGATTGCATGTTGACATATTTCACAGCATTGGTTGGTGCTTTGTACATGCAGTGCAACGTCAAGTAGTCAGGTGTGAAAAGCTATGCAAAACTGTTTATGAAAAATTATGTTATTCTTCATTTCTTTCCCCATCTTCCCATGTCTTTTCAGTGTTGTGCTTTCTGTGAAAAAGCAGCAGATTTTTTTTTTTTAATATGACAGAGTGGGATTGCCTTAAATGACCAAATGTCTTCCCCTAGCCTGTGAAGTGCCATAGAGATGGGGTGTGAAAGCACAAAGTCTGAACAGTCACCTCACCTCACTTCACTCTGCAAACAGCTAATGGGGATGCTTCTTTGCTGGACTTGGTAAGTGTGAACACCTCTGCAGAAGGTGAATCTGTTTTATTGCTACAACTTTTGTACTGGAAGACAAATCACAGTTTCCAAACTTCCAACAGCATCCAAGGGTAAGTTTTTCCCAAATTAAACATTTCCCATGGGGCTTTCTGGTTAAAAACCCTATAAAAATTAAAATCTAAAATTAGAGAGTGAAAACTTAAGCATACCAGCTAGGTATGGCAAAGAGAGCTAATTTAACCTGCTTCTGAGCAATGTAAATTGACTTCCATACCACCAGATTGCTGTTGTTAACTACCCTTTACATAAAGATAGTTCCTTTGTTTTAGCCCCAGGAATCACTAAATATCTGTACGTAATAACCTTGAATTTTATGAAGCTGTACCTCTAAAGTCATGCCGGTGCAGATGTGCTGAAGTAATTTCTTAGAACCGGAAGCATTAGAAAATCAGTGACAAGAAAACTAAATCGTCTGGGTTTATTAGTTATGGTGCAGCGATGCTATGAATGCAGACCTACCTACCTATCGCTTTTAGGTTCAAGCTGTTCATACAGGGTTCAGTTCTATCATTTACACATACCAACTGGGTTTACTACAAACTCCTGTATCTGTATTCCCTGTTCCATTGGGTAGTATAAAATTTAAATCTACTGCGCCTGTGACTTCCGTATGCTGAGAGGATGGAAAAGAAGGTGAATATGGTATGCTGTGTATTTTACATACTCGTGTGCTGCAAATCAAAGGGCTCAGCTGAACTTCCTGTACTGAAAAACCTTTAAAAGACTTCATTAGAGATTGTAGTGGTGAGACTACACAGCCAACCATTTTTAAATGACTGCTTGGTTGAATTGAGAGACAATTCCTTATTCTAAGTTAATGGTCTGTAAAACAGCCATGAAAAAATGAAACTCTGTTTCAGAAACAGACTGCAGGTGGAAGAACCAGGCCTCTGAAGCTTCTGAAGACACATAACCCTTGTGTAAGGATACAGAAGCCAAAACAATCTCTCTCAGACCTGGTACAGTATTTTAAGCCCCAGCTGGTAACTGTAGGCCACGATCAAACATGGAACATGAACCACAAAACACGGTTACCCCTCTGTGTCCAAGAAATATTTTTCTCTCTGAAAACAGCTCCAGCTCCAGGTCAGCCAGAGAAAATATACTGCTGCCTCACTTGCAAACCGCCTTTCACGTTGCCCTTGAATAACGCACATAAAGCCTAGTGCAGATTGCCTGGTGTTATGCAGGAGAACCATGGGCAAAATTGGACTTCTTCGGAAAATATTTTATGCCTTAGACAAGCAAAAATCACACTGCCAACTCACCCAGAGTTGGTGCTATTATCCACTCCTCAGCAGAGTTCACGTAGGGGTTCACTGGAGGTGGAGATGCTGTTTGTCGCAGCAAATCCCATATGAAAAGCTACAGTCTTCTGTTAAGAACCAATTCTCACAAAAGCCTTTCTTTCTCGACTGGCTCAGAAATGTGGCAGAAACTTCTTGATCAAGTGGGCTTAAATCCCATCCTTGATCGTGCCAGCCATTTTTCTATTGCAAGTGCAGAGACTCGGAGAGGCCTAGCGTGGCTTCTGGGCACAGGAAGCCTTGGGGAGTGCATTTTCCAGAAGCCTTTGAAGATGTAGCAAAACAAGTACGTTTTATAAGAAAAGACTGGATGGGAGGAGGGAGGCCAGGGGGTGGGTATCTAAGAAGATGAAGACTATTCAAGAAAGGAAGATAACTTTAAAGAGTATGTGAGGATCAGAGGCGTACAAGAAGTAAAGAAAATAGAAAGGTCTATAAATACAGTTAAAGAAAAAAGCAGCTCTTCAGATTTTTTTCAGGGATATGAGGAGAATATTTCATTTGAATTAGAAGGTAAGCAGTCCATGGAGATACTGTCAATACCAGGATGATGGAGGAGTCTGAAT
Source organism: Sagittarius serpentarius (assembly GCA_034782735.1). Lineage (NCBI taxonomy): Eukaryota > Metazoa > Chordata > Aves > Accipitriformes > Sagittariidae > Sagittarius > Sagittarius serpentarius. The sequence goes on along the minus strand of JAVKLA010000053.1, from coordinate 3,911,958 downwards.
ATAGTTACTTGCCCCTGAGTCCAACGTGAGTTGATGATCGGACTTGATGATGACAGGACTGTAACTGCGGCAGGAGATGAGGAAGATGCAAAGAATAGATTTGTGCCAGGCAGAGAAATCTCGCACAGTTGGCTGAAAAATCAAACTGTATGTAATAAGATGGTAGAAGTGGAATGAAGAGATTGTGGCTGTATTGTAGGACCGCATTAAAGACTGGAAAAGGATGATGAGAAGAGCAAGTTTTCTGTTTTTAAGGCAGTCAAGTACGTAGCCCTAACCATTAACAAACACCATACTTGATGGGAGAGTCTACCTTTTAAAAATTGTAAGAATTTCAGGCACAGCAGGACTCAAAAGTGAGAGCTTTAAACAATCAATTATAAAAGCAAAAAAGTGAAAGCTTCAGACACAGTAAAAATTGAGGGGCCCATGCAAGGTTTCTTGCTTCCTGCTGTGAGCACAGCTTTAATAAGTCACGAGCAGGGAAAGGCAGCCATGGTAGTGAATTCAGGGAGAGGACACTCAGGGTTTAATTTAAAATTTCTTCTGAGGGTGGAAGTTTCTGGCTGGGGCAAGAGGTTCCTGCCCAGCTGGCAACCATGTGTGGGCAGGACTTGCCGTCCACAGGAGTGAACACGTGTCGCAGGCTTCTTGTAACTGCCCTGTGATTTACTGCTTTTTGCTCCATTGAAAACGTGAGATCTGTTTTTGGTTTGGCTTGCAACACAGGATTTTAGTAACTCGGGTGGCGAACTTGCCAGTGTGTAATATGATCCTTTCAGTCAAAATGTCTGCTTGATTGTATTTAGCTGGGATTTTTTAAGGCTGATCTTGTTAATTTGCACTTGCATTTGTAATAGCCCTTTTGTACTCTGAGATAATGGATTGAAGTATCTGATTCCTCTTTGCTTGTGTTATTGATATACTTCTCTGATCTCCTCTTATTAATTTCCTCTCCAAATTAAGCGTTTCTGATCTTTTTCAGCTAGAAAGCTCCAGATGTCGCTGAGTAATTTTTATTTTCTCCCTTGGGCTCTTCTGCTTTTGCTGCGTTTCCCTGGCATCAGTTGATCTCTGGAAGCAGATCGCTGAATCCTCGCTTGTGACTAGCTCAGGAGGAGGAAGCCTGTCTCCTTTGCTCCTTAGAAAGTCCCTGCGGTTTACATACAGGTCTTATGGGCTGCTTTGCTTTAAGTTATAAAGTGGTCAAAAAGACAGTGGCAAATGAGAGGTAAATCAAACTCTCCTGTCTTGCTTACCAGGTTTGAAGGATTTTACCCCAGAACTGAATAATATAATAGAATTCAAAACCACGTACCACCAGGATTCCTGGCCATCATTCCACCCTGTTGGAGTTACTGTACAGTACCTCTGACAGGGCAACTGTGAGTCTGGAAAGCTTGGAAATTTCCATAGCACACATGCACAGAGAGTGAGCACCATACTTCTGGAAAATGTTGGGTTTACTGTGCACACATTGCACAGTGTATTCACTCATGCAATATATCCTGAAGGCTTTGGATTTACTGCACATATGCAACACAGCAGGTATTCATATTTTCCGTCTGGGAATTCCTTGAAAAATAGAGCAGCTTTAACTTTCTTTTTCTAAATAGGTAGGCTGTCTCCTCCTTTCTTGAGCCGTAAGGATCCAAAAGGATCCTCAGCAACCAGAACTAACAGTTGAAGACAACCAGGGAGACTGCAAGCAAATGTAAATCTCTCCAGCATGCATCAGGCACTTTGGGTAGGACTGTCTTGCCCGACAAAGTGGCCACAGTGTGAAGTGACTAAGACACTGTAAATTCACAAGTGAGAAAAGGCAGCTATAGTATTTATTTCTGGGTAACAGGACAAGATCTGTTTTACACCTTCACCCACGTTTCATCTCAACTAACACTGAAGTGCCTTGTCTCTGTTACCAAGATAGAAAACACATTTTTTTTGTCAGAAAATTCGGTGAAAATTTTACTTTGTCCTAGTACTGTTGGAACTAGCCAGATGTTTAATAGCTTAAGGGTTCAGCTTTTTTCTTTTTTTTTTTTTTTTGATATTTAGTCAATAGAAACTGAACAAATGTTATCAAAACATTTAATCCTCTGCTACACTAGATTTACAATGTCTCAGCAACATATCAGCTTCATTCTTGCCCCTTTCCATGCCATCTTCATAGCAATTGATAAGAAAACGTTGTTATTCTCTGCTTTTCTCATTCTAGCAGAATGGTTAAATATATTTGAGAAATGTTTCCTATTCAGCCTCATAAGCCAGCAACACAGTTTTAGTTTTTGCAGTGCTTGGTGGCAGACCCTTCCAAAATCTCTGCTGGGCCTGAAACTGAGATACACCTAACTTTCCCCCAGCCCTTTTAAGCAGCATTAAGTGGGTCTTGACCAATAAAAAGCTCAAATTTTGAACATTTTAAGGTCCTATTTTTGGTATGAAACAATTGGAATTACCGCAATTTATTTAATTTTGTCTCCTATATTTATTTTCTTCTTCTCATGTTATTAGCTTTGCCATTTATTTTAGTGTGTTTTTTTTTTTCCCGCACTAATGTCATTCCCAGGCACAGTATTTTAATTCCCTCCTACATCTGAATAGATTTCCATTTAACTTCCTCCATTTCCTTTGCATAAGAGGTCTAAGAGGCATCGGAAATCAGTGACCCAACTGGTAATACAAAAATGCCTGCCAGGACAGAATGGTGGGTCTCTCTTTCTTTAAGAGTCCATCAGAACCAAACAAAAGTTGCATTTCTTCCTTTACTGTTTATTCCTCTCCCACATGATAAATGTTTATCTTGTTCTGTCTGACCAAGACTTAAGAAATTAATGTCAATCTGATAAAATATGACATCAAAGATAATTTAGTAAGTTTAGTTTGCAGAAACTTGCTGCCAATGACTTTTGCCTCAGTGTTTGAACAAATGAAAATAGGCTACCGAAGAAATTTCTGGGCCCTGCCATGCAATTTTATTGCACTAGATGTCACTGTTATACTTCTTAAAATATGGTGGCCATCTTTTACTGCACTACCTCATGCGCTGACTCTAAAAAGTCTGGTGTGCATGAGAAGGTGCAACCAGGGGTGTGTTTTAATAGCACGTTGCTGCTTGAAAGTATTCGTTGTTTTGGTCTGTGTCTAGGCCATCGCTCCTGTATAGAGAATGGAAAGTATTTCTTCTCTTCAGAGCCAAAGACATCCTTATCACTGTGGCTGTGAATGCTCTTCAAACAATTTCAGTGCAAATGCTTTTTAGTTTGCAAAAGAAGATTTGTAGCAGTGAATAATACTAAGAAATCTTACAGCAATTGCCATGTTGGCTAATGAAAAATAGCTCGGCTTCATCTCTTTGCTTTTTAAATGTACAGAGGTAAGCCGAAAGAAATGCAATGACATTATATTGATGGAAACTACTAATATACAAGCAGATGAACACTCATACCTGGCTTCCTCTTTGACTAACCTTCTACCTGAAGGTGTAAAAACCTGGTAGGTGTCAATCCTGGATGAATGTTGCTTCCACTATCTGAGAAATAATATTAGATTTATACAGTATGCAGTAATTGATAAGATTGATTTGTCTTAAGGTTGAAGATTTGTTCTGAGAAAGACAAAATTTCAAGGACATAAACAGGTCTGCCTGTGGCTGTTGTGTGTTCTCTTTGGGTTCTCCTCAGCTGGAGGTGGATGCCAGAGTTATGACTGATACAAACACATTTGCTGAGGCTTACCTGCTTCTCTAGCCTAGCTTTCCCCCTGTTTCACACGCGCTTGACATCACGGGAAACAGTTCATCCCTCAGAAGTTCAAATAGATTTATTTGCCTCTGAAATAATCCTCTGTTTTCATCTGCCTTCTGGTTGTATATCCTGCAGTCGGTGGTGTATCTCTTTGATTTTTACCTCTTGCTTTTTCCAGGCATTCTTTATTTATTTGCTCATGTGGCCTCCATCACCCACCACTTCTGAGTATTTAAACCCAATACAAACAGCCTCCTCTCTTTCTTTCTTTCCAGCCTGTTAGGTAAGTAGTTCAAATGGTATATCAGTTTTGGGGGGGTGTGCTGAACCATGTCTGTACTTCTCAACAGGTAGACATCAATGAATATTGCCGTGCCAAGGGAGATAAGCTAGGACTAGCTAGATGATGCAACAGAAAGGGGTTGCAGGCTGAGTTTTGGAGCTACAAATGGAGCTACATCAGACAGCCTTTGCTGTCTCAAAATTTCTGGCACTGGCAGTGTATATAGCAGCGCCATAGCCACTCTGTCATCTCTCAGGGTACACTTCCAGAAAACAGCCTACATCGCCTATGCTTAGAGACAGCTGAGTATCTCTGTGTGTATATTACGTATGTGTGAGAGAGAAAGGTTTTAATGAAAGTAAGTTGTCATTTTTTTCAACAAGGTCTGAAATATGTAGTGTTTCAGGTTATCCTGCCTTTTCTGTTTTACTCTACACTGACAGAAAATCAGGGAGAACAAGTAGTTCATATCCAGCTTGGAGAAATGTTGGCCCCAGACTGCTTTTTAGATTTCTTACATGCCTGAGAGCCTGCATACAAAAATTGTCATTGTCTTTGTATATGTGCCTTACATGAGGACCTCTGATCATCTTTTCTATGTACCCGGTTCAAATTCACCTGAAGCCTTTGCATCTGCTCCTTCATTAGCATTCGTTCATGAACTGTATTATTAACCATCACTAGGCTTTTCTTTTGAAATTCCTTTTTCCTTCACAATTCAGCAGTTGCATGCAGGGAAAAGTGATCTTCAGTACCAACAATAAGTAGATATCCAAACTTAATGCTTAAAAAGAGGACATAATCCCACTAAATTATTTCATATTCACTTAATTGTTGCTTTTGAAAGAAAAGAAAGCAGTTTGTAGTATTTATAGAGCAGTTGGTACATAGAAGAAATTAATAATGCAAGAAACATTTATTTGTTTGTCTAAATGTTCAGGGAGACTTGCCTTGCTTTCAGCTAAACAAATGCAGAGATATTTTTGGCTTTGATCATTCCTTATGGCCAAAAGCACCCAGGAAAATGTAAAGATGCTGTCTGTTTTACCTGTTGGATAACTGAATTTGTAATATCCTTGAACATTATCACCAGGCAAAGTAGGCTCTTCTTCAGCTAAAAAACTCCACTTATTATTATTATAAAAAGTGTATTGATGACAATTATAGAAGGGATTATGCCTAATTATGCTTGACTTTTTTTAAATTGGAATGACTTTTACTGTTAAGATTTCACAATATGGTCTTTTAAGAGCATTTTCCATCTTTATGTGCAATGTACAGCAGAGTAACTACATTCCTAGCGAGAAAAAGACACTTCTCCCACAGGTATTATGCCATCATAGCAATTATCCTGAACAATAACGGGCTGCAGAGAATTAAACTCCGCTTCCTCCTTATGCGGCTTTTGAGCTGCACGTCTGAACCATTTAAAAAAGGCAAGTCCTTCCAGGCAGACAGTGTATTACTCAGCCAGCTGAGTGCACAGGCCAGAGGGCAAACTTTCACTTGACTAGGTCACTTATTTCCTCTTTACCATATGCAGTGTTTTCAGAAGGAAGAAGATTTTTAAAATGACTTGCAAATTTCCTAGCTCAGTTGGCATGTAAAAGATTTCTATCCAAGCTACTCCAGCAGTATTAAAATCCATAATTAACTGCAGTAAATTTGTAGCTCCAATATTCATCTGTAAGAAGGGAAACCTTTTTGGTTGGTGGCTTTGCCTCTATGTTCAGACATTTGATTTTCTTACTTAACAATTTTGTTTTTATAGACTGCTAATTCTATACCAATCTTGCAAATCGTGTAAAGTTACGCAGATTTGAAGGTGTGTTTTCACCCCAAATATCATACAAACTGTATGTCTTTCTTAAGTCCTGTCTTGCTCTGTCTCTACTGAGGGAAACAAGCTGGCAGTCACTTGGAGTTGTGCATGCTGCTGTAGGCTGCGTATGTCTCTGTGTGTTTATTCTTTCCTTATGCCCAGATACCAGATGGCTCATGCAACAAGCAATTGAAGAAGTTCAGTAATGTTGGTCATATTTAAAACAGACCAAAGACGACAGCAAAAATAAACAGAATATGCTGCTGAATATTGCTGATGAAGGGAAGTAAATGTATTGCACATTATAGTAAAATTATTTCCAGATTGTGGTACAAAGCTCTCTGCCTCACAAAATGTAAAATATAAAACATAAGTTGCCAAAACCCTAACTGAAATTCCTCTATAGGAGGAGATAGTAGTATCTTCCTGTCAGTGTACAATATATTTTTAAAGTAGTACAAGGTTGCTTTTACGTGTGTAAAATAACTTATAGGAAACTGTTGGAAAAATTGATGTCTGCTATGAAGAGGTGCTGGCTAAACTAAATATATATAAACATAAATATATCTATAATAATATGTTTTTGCCTTCCAGTAAATTTGAACTTTTATGAGAAGTAAAAGAACTTCTTTCTTAGTTCTCATCTTAGATGCCTTCTTACTGGGATCTTAGATGGGATCTTTTTGGATATGAGTACAGCAGTCATTAAGATTTATTAAAGGCTATGTCTGCATTGTATCAGAGGTGTGTAAACGTAGAAAATATGTTCTTCATAACATTAATAAAATAACAATATCCCTATATGGAGAGAGATAACAGGAACATAGAGGGGGTTTTGTGGAGTTATGATTAATTGCAGTCATCTTGGAATGTTTCTCTAAAGGTTAATACGCATACACTATTTGAATTTTCTTTTGTAACTAGAAGGTAGCCACTGAGGAACTCAGTTAAACTGAGGCATGTAGTTAAACGTATGCCGATAGCCAAGTACCTTGCCACGTAGTCATTGTTAAGGTCTGCAGGCCCTGGCATGGGGTTTGGCTAGCCGAGCAGACCACAAGAAACTGCTGGATGCAGCATGAGAAACTGCTGAACATAAATAACAGAGCAAGAGACCACAAAGTTACTTACAGCACCCCGAGCGAGGACAGGAGTTCACAACTAGTTAAGTGGAAGTGATGTGAGAGACTGCCACACTTCACGCACAATTTTAGAGGAGCATTGGGGACATTTTGGAGAGTGCAATCTTGCAAGGCCAACAGCACCTAGGTGTAACCTTGTCAGTAACACTGCTTAAGGCTGAGGTGACCTAGAGAGGGATTAAGGTTGATGGGGGAAGAACAAGCACAAAGATATGGAGAGAAGGGGGGATAAAAGAGGCCAGTTACTTGCAAGCAAGCTGATGGTCAGTACATTCGTCAGGCTGAGCCCGGTGCCTGATCACTGTAGGCTTTTCTTCTTACTATTAAGTCCTATTATTAACTATTTTCTCACTCTCTATACTGTGTGTGTGCATGCACGTGTAGACATCCAGTGCCAGCAACTGGAAAATGTAGCATAGGAGCCTTTAGACTGGGCATGTGTGTGTGTTTCTACGGTGAACGTCAGTCCTCTGTGTGCGTGTGTGTGTATTCATGTGTAATTTGCTAGTGAACTTCAGCCTGGACTGGCTGGTGAGTTGGAGATGACCGGCACCTGGAAAGACCCAAGCTCTGAGCTGGTGACCAGGTAAGCGGCCCAGGGTTTAGGCATGGATATCAGAGGGAATTAAAGCTTGTGCTATGCGTGAAAAAGTGGCAGGCTTGTGAATGTAAAGAGCGAGGAGGAGTGTGTCTGTTTTCATGAACGAACTCCAAACCTGGTCAGCTGGAGAGGGGGAACAAGCCTTGGCTATCTGTGCTTACCTTTGTGTGAGTTAGACTGGGGTTCGTGTGGATGCTGGAAAAGGCACTGCTCTCCCTATGCTAGTCTGTGTGAGAGGCAACGTTAGTATTGAGTGTGTGCGTGTCTGCGTCTTGCTGCTGGGCAGACCTGCAGACGGGAAGAGCAGCGGCTGCATCCATCAGGCTGGGGAGGGAGAAACCTCCTGGGTCTTGAGAGTACGCAGGGTTCAGCTCTGGTGGGTTGAGAAGAAGGGATGCCCTGGGTCCTGAAGTGCACTTGATTCAGCCACTCCTTAGCAGTCATGAAGTTCAACTTCAGTTTCATCTTAAATATATCCTTACCAGGATTAGCTACAAGAGACAAGAATCAAGAACCACTTTCACATTGCTGAGGACTGAATAGATGTGCCAGGAAAGGTAGAGGTCTCTTCCTGAATGCGTAATATTTTTGGGGTAGCTTTATGAGACTTTACCAACTGAAAAAGGCTGTTTGTTTTTTTTCCCTGGACAATTCCAATCCAATGGAGGGAAGAGATATTTGCCTAAACTATCAGTCCACCAGAAACCATTTAGAAATGGGAGAAGTACAGCAACAGATGTTGCTGTTTCTTATTATTTGAGAAGCTTCTTTGGCACTTAATGATTTATGTTTTGTTGGCTTGTTCTTTGTTATCTGCGTAACATATTTATTGCCGCTAGCAGGATCCATCTGCATAGAGAAGGAAACAGTAACAATAAATGGCAGGAAAGAAGTCTACAGCTTTTAGTCAGGTTTGGCTGGTGATCCAAAATTGCTTTCAGAGGAAAGGAAAATGGGAACCAGAAATGTGTCAGTGCTCAGATTTCTCTTTTTTTTTTCCCCCTTTTTACTTTTTTCGTCGTTTCACATTTTTCATGCAGGAATTTGTTACAAACTGATGCCCATGGCAGAAGACTGAGGAGAAGAAATGGGTGTTAAGTTACAGAACACATACACAGTGTATGAAAAATTGAAATGACAAGGTAGCACATTTCTGTCTTGTAGCTGAAGTAGGTAGCTGTGGAGATAGCAGAGAAAGAGCAAACGGGGAATTAGTTCTTTTTTTTTCAGCTGAGTTACCCCTTGTTTCCATTTCACATACACCATCTGCTGCTCCAGGCTTTACATTACAGGACAAAGATGGGAGGTTACTTGATGTAACTCGTTGTGGTTACCTGAATGAAACCCCCGTTCTGTGAAAGAGGTCAGACCGTGTAAGAAGAGCGGTATGAATTCACTGTTAATCAGCTGTATTGCAGTGATGCCAAGACGCACAACTGTTAATATGACAGTGCATCACTGAAGCATCACTAAAGACGGTCTCTTTTCCCAATGTCATACAGATTGTACAGACAAAGAAAACAAGATGAGGATGGAAGAAACATCCATGCTTCACAAATAGATGTAAGAGTTACAGGAATGGTGACCAGCTCCAAATTTATGTAAGGAGGTTAAGACAGACTTAGACTGTATTGCTTCAGTCTTACCCCAGAGCATAATCTAAACCTAATATTATCTACTTTGGAAAAACAAATGCCACTGCAAATGTCTATGCAAGACAGATAAATTTAGGACATACAAAAAAGGGATGTCCCTACTTTTGGCCTGCTCCTCCCTTCTCCAGCTCCTTAACAGCAGCTGTGGTAGAGGAATAAACATCTTAGTACGTATAAAATGATTCTTGAAGCTGAAAATTTAGGCCCATTCCGCAGTGAAGGTGTCGGTGTCTGATCATGAGCTTACAGATGATAGGAAATGCACTGACATGTTTACATCTGTTAAAATCATAAAAGCCCAGCAAAACTAGACATTTTGAGCTATGGAGAGGGTAGTGAAGTAAAAATATCCAATAGTTATTATTTTTTTCTCCCCCTCCAGAACACTAAATTATTTCCTTTTATTTTCTTTTCCCCCTCTTTACCTGTTAGTCTCTTCAAGCACCTTTAGGAAGGCATGCCCTTCACAACACACAGCTGTCCCTTCTTAAATGTGCTTCTTGCCTTCGAAAACTGCTTTTCAATGTCATTTTAGCAAGCACATTGTGACACAAGTTCTGAGGATTTTTTCCTGATCTTGCTGCTTCTCCAGCCAGCAGTTCTGCCCTTCTTAGGTGCAGACACAGTGCAATGGCTGCCAGCAGTGCCAGGAGAGATCCCACGACAAAAGAAGTGAACTTGGATGCGTCCCGGTAAGACTGGCCATTTCTGTGTGGTTTTTCCCGTGGGACTCCCACAGTCTCTTAGCTGTAAGAAGAGAGGGTATTTTGTGAATTCCCCATATAGTGCACAAACTGTCTAACATTTAAAAGCTACTATTCAGTGGTGCCTCTTTCCCAAATAATCATTCATGTCCTACAGGTAAAACTGCAGAAATCTTGAAGGCTCATGAGGCCTTGAAGGCTCAAAGCTGGCTCTACCATGGTAGCAGAGAATGAGGTTGTGGCCAAGAGGGCTCAGAGAAACAGCTGTGTGGTAAATTAGAAAAATCAGTGCCTACTTTGGGTACTTACCAACACCTAAACACGCAGGAATTTGTGAGCTACATGAAAGCTCTGGAAGTGTAGCTATGAGACTTTGTGAGGCAAATGTGTAAATAAGATCGAATGTATTCTAGTTTGATGAAGGCTACCTATACCTTGATGTTGTCTCACAGGATATATGGCTATATATAAGGCTCTTTTACTGTTCTAAAGTTTTCCCTTCTGCTTTTATTACTACAGCTAATCCATATCTTCATTTCTATCAGCCTGCCACCGGAGTTCCCCAAGTGTATTATTAATTCAGTGCTGAACTGTGGGCAATAGAAAAATGTAATGGAAAGTTCTGCATCACCTGCTGCAGGAGGCCCAGGTCCCGTGCTTGGCTAATTGTCAAAATGCTAATTGATAACAGCAATATTGTCTAAGCACAATCCAGTCCATGTGGGGGGGCTCAAAAGTGGAACTGTGTACATTTTGCCTATTAAACTGCATTCTCAGGAGAAATATGCTGTTTGTTAAGCTTGTGCATGGTGTAGAGGAAGGAGGAGTCTCACAGAAGAAAGCCAGCATTTTCCTTAATAGGTAGCAGAAAAGGGGAACTAAAAATCTGAAAACTGTAAAATCCTGGGCTGTATGATTTAAACTGAAAAAAGATTCTGCTCTCTAAAAGTGACTCACATTGAAGATGGGCATATTTTTTGATAAACTGGTAACGTGCAGTACATGTTGTTACAAACACGTAATCTTGTAGCAGGAACATTTAGCTGGGTTAAGAAATGTTCTTGTTTATTTGTGGAAATAGGAATGACACACAGCAGGGAGAGATTTTCTCAAGCAGGAACTTTCTGTTTTGTGACATAAAATAGAGTCCCAAAGAAAAATCGTATTTTCCTTGTAGCAGAAGCATTCAGTGCAAACAAGAGGCTTCTCTTTCATCAGTGTCAACCACGTCAAGGCAACAGCCTTCACTGCCCGCTTGTTAAGTTTTCAAAAGGTACCCTTATGCCTTGACCTGTGATGCCTCTCCTGCACTGGTGAATTGTGTCATAAATAGCCACAAAGCTGCTTCATTATCTTCCTTAAAATTCCCCTCTACTATGTTACTCACAGAAAACCTTGAACAAAATATGTTACTGATATAGAAGGACCATTGTTGTTAATCCTGATCAGTAGAATTCCATTTCTCTCTCATACAGGAATCATTTCTATGTCTAACTGGCAAACTGAAAGTTCATTTTTTTGAAATGTCCATTCTTTTTCACTGTCAACATCCACTTGTTGGCTCTTGTCTTTTATGTAGGTTGTGGAGTCTTTGTGCCAGAAGCTATTTTCCTAGTCTGTGTTTGCACAGCATCTAGCACATTAGTGAGTTGGTTCTTGACAAAGGATTGTATTCATTAAAGACAATATAAGTGGTAAATAAGAAAATAATAATGTTTCTTTATTCTGTCAGCTCTTGTTTTTTCTTTATTAACTGAGACACTTAGATAGTCTCTTAGTACTTTCCACAGTGCCTTTCATAAAGCTCCCAAAGGCTTTATAAAGCTGGAAAATATTTTGCCCCTATTTTACCACTAGAGAGAAATGGAGAATTTGTATATTCAGGAAAATAATAACAAAGGTGGGATTTAAACTCTGTTTTTCTAGCTTTTTGCATTAACCTTTCTACCACAGTGCTACTCTAATACACAGTACAAGTTCATACTGACTCATTTCACAGTTCACACAGCTAAACCTCAGTGATTTTAATGCCTACAGAATTATCAAAAAATCTTTCAGTAAATGCAACTGAGGTAAAGGAGATGCCTATTCTTGAAAAGAAAACACAAACTATAGAGAAGTTATCTAAACACAGAATAAAGAGCTAGGACAGGGTAGGAGCTGAAGATGGAGAATAGCAAACAAAAAGGTCCTGGCATGAAAGTAGCTATGGAAGAAACCTGTAAACCCATGAAGCCTTCAACTTCTTCCGTCAAGTAATCTTCTCTATTGAGACAAAATTGAACTAAATATAGAGTTTGGTATGTGGTCCTGCTTTAAACTTGAATTTTTAGAGGAAAATCTAAACAGAAGAAATCCATTGTGCAACCTTTTGTACTACTTTTTTACAGAAACTACCATGAGGGTTTTAATAAAGTGCCTGGACTTACCTGGAAAACTAGAGAAGGTAAATATTGGGGAGACTATACTGTCTTGCTGATCTTCCCAACATATTTGGGCTGTATCAATGGTGAGAAAGACGCCAGCTGAAGGACCCCTTATCTTACTAAGGGTTTCTGGTTTGCACCAAAAATGACAACCTGTTTGGAAAGTCCATTCAAGTCCGGAATCAATTTATTCCTGAAAAAGGAAAGGATTAAATTTTTTTTTTTTTCCAGAAATACAGTTTTGAAATGTTTCTGCATTGCCAGGAATGGCAGCTGAGCATTCAGGCTATGTGATGCCAGTTACCTGTGTACCATGAGAAATTGCTGAGCAAAAAGATAAACTAGCAAGAGAGAATGTGCTACACTGATGTGGCCCTACAATTTCCATTGCATCGCTCTGATAGCAGTGGTGAGTCCTGAATGGAGTTAAGGGAGGAATGCTAAAAGCAATGGCAAAATGGAAGAAGAGATGCAGGGGTTGGGTCAGCAAAAGAGAGGAAAATTGCTATTACAGAGTTACAGTGTTAAAGTTGATTCAGGTGAGCTCTGAGTGCAAAGTCTTTATTCAGCTGTGTCAGGAGGAGTACATGTGGTAACATAAAAGCTCTGAAGTGTCAGCCTTTGATGTTCAGGAGACAGACTCACCTTTCAAGTTGAAGTACAGAACATAGACTTGGTGGTAGAACATGGAAAACTAGCAGTCTGAGGGCGGCAATGACAGGTATTAAGTGGCATGAACGTTGCGAAAGATCACTTAAATGTTTTGGCTTAAAAGAAGTCTTAGAATGCAGAGTTGATATATAGCATTGGTAGTTTTATTTATATTTATCAAAAGGAAGTCTGTCCTGAAAATTATCAACAGTTAAAACAGGAATTAAACAATGTCTTGGTATTATAAAACTGGTTGCACATTTGAATGGAATTTGCTATTTTATATAAGCTATGAATAGTAAGGAAGTTGGGTATAAGAAATTGCTTTTTTATTCCTAAAGATTTTTTTCAGATATGCATAAATATGAAGTAATTCCACGGTAATTCTAGGCCATTGAAAGTTTAATTCTATAATACAGGCTCCAGATAGCTTATTTGTGCTATTTTTTCAGGGTCACCCTGGAATCTTGAATTGTTGTATTAGCTTAGTTTTAAATGTAATTTCCCACTAGCTGCTAGGATCAGTTTGAAAGATTCAGTCTTGTTTCAGTGTCTTATTATTTTATGAGCAGTTGAATGTCAAGCATCTCCTGGTGTCACTAACAGGAGCTGCTCCCTTAACTTAGTTAGAAAAGTAATGACCCTGTAAATCAATTTATGGCTGAGTATGTACTGCTGTGTATTCATGCTGCTACCTGATTGATTCTGGTTGTGAAAGTCACTGTAGAAAATACTTAGCTGTCATTACACATTGACAGGAACAATTGCCGTAAACACAAACACCCCTAAAGTCCCCAGACAGTTTTCAGAAAGCTGTCCTCATCCTTTAAAGGTAAGTCTTTGCGTTTTTAATACTGGAACAAATGAAAGCATGTCTTTTAAAACACTTCAAAGCAATGTTGTCTCCAAACTACCATGAAAGCAAGCACAGAGGTAATTTACTGTGTGTGAAGATATTTGATAGTTAAAAGGTATCAGTTAGAAGAGCACATCAGCATTTTTTTGGAACGCTCACCATCAGCGTTCATAGGGCGTGGGATATTTTTTCTTTTGTTCTTTCATGAATTCAGCGTTCCTGACATGAAGAACAGCAGACAAGATATTCGGCAGAGGACAAAAGGATGGAAAGTCTGTGTAGTGTTTTCTTGAAGCGATAAAAACATACATCACAGGGAGGGCTGATAGGAGTCTGAACAGTGTGGTAAAAGTCCCGTTGATGACAGAAAGCCCTGGCACAAATTACCTTGATTCAGAGATCATCAAGGGCTTCAGAAGGCAGATAAAGAAGAGGAAAATGCTTGTGATATTCTTAGGGCTCTCACCTGTCTGTGGTACCAGAAGACTGTGGAAAAATAAACCTTAATCTAGGAAAGAGGAAGGAAGATTTTATGTCAAGCTATGGTTGTGCCCTTTCATGATGAGGGGCTAGAGGGAGGGGGTGAAGAAAAGGGTGTGCTGGATGGACCTCTCTTCTGGGTGGTGCACTAGGTCAGAGATTGCCAGAGACTTGCTCAGCGAAGGATCAGCAAGTGATGAAATGTCTTGAAGGAGAGGACAGGCCAGCACAAGCTGCCCTACCTTAATGATACAGTGGTCCTGAAACAGACACAGAAATACCTCTTGTTTCTGTGTGCATCTGCAGGATGGGCCAGGGGAGCCAGCAGGACCTGGAATTGGTAGTTGTGGATCTCTGTGGGCATGAGCTCTCTTCTCCAGAAGGCTGCTGCCTCTGGTCACCTCGGTTCATGGACACTCACTCCCCAGTCCCCTGGTGCTGGAGAAGATCTTTCACCAACAGAGCCTCCACAAGCAGTAGGTTCTGTTGAGAGCCATCACAGTGGAAAAGTCTGGGTTTGGGCCAAAGATTCTGGGCCGTTGTTGGGTATTTCTGGAGTGTGAGTAATAGGAGTTTTAAAATAGAGTCTGTGGGGTATCCTGTAGGTAGCTCATAACTAGCTTGAATGGAAGGAATTAAAACGCTAAGGCAGATGGTAAGAAGGGTTGCTGCTGTTTAGTTGCCAGTTGTAGAGATGGAGAAATAAGAGGAATGAGAAACACTTTCAGAAAATAAATTTGTAGACCTTTTTTTTTCTAAAACCTTGCCTGGTATTCTGAAAGAAAGATTTTCAAATAAGTAGGTGTATTTTTTCTAAGAGGAAAGACAGTGAGCAAAAGAAGAGTCTAGTGCTAATTAATCATCTAACTGTCTGTTACCACTGAGTTACCACTGACTGGTAGAACAGAACCATCAAGGATCATGTATGGCACCGGTCTCAGCTACTGTAGGCCTGTGTCTGCTTTCTGGGATTGCTCCCACACCACCCAACAGAGCGAGCATGCAAAAAACAGTTTATTGCCCTCAGGAGCAGCAGCCATTAAGTGTACTCTGGACTTTCCAGGCTTTTACTACATGAAGACTGAAGAGCAGGCCACGTCCACTGCTGAACCTGACTCAAATCTGCTGACACAAGGTGAGCCTTCCTTCTCCTCACAACAGGATCTTCCTATGCAGTTCTACTTCAGTGGGTAAAAGCAAGAATTGTTCAGATTCTTTGTATCAAGCGACAGGTGTCAATTGTTGTTCTAATAACCATTGACTCCTGAAAAAAAATAAATCAATCTAAGAGAGTCTCATAAACACAATGTAAATTGAGGACTCCATTTGGCTGTGTCACAATTATCTGTATATAAAAGAATTATACTTTTTAATGGTATCTTTTATAATCCCAGAAGATGTTGTGACAGAACCACAGAGAATTAAAGGGACTCGCATTAAATGGATGAAAACCTAGTTAAACAATACACTCAGAAAATAATTCTGGTATAAGGTACTGAAATGTCAAGAGTAAAACATAAAGAATAAGAATCATGAGATTACTATATTTTTTGTCCCAAGGAATACTGTTACAGTTGCAGGTTTACTTGTTGGAATGGAAGAATGTTTTGAAAAGCTATAATCCCAGTAAGATTTCAGGTGACAAAGAAATGGTGAAAAGTGCTGGAGAAAGTCCATACATTTGGATTTCTTCATACAGGGACCTCATCTGATGAACATTAAAGAGGCCAAATGCAAATATCTAGGAATTAAGACTGCAACATGCCCTTGCAACATGAATTACACTATCTTGCAGACTTCAGAGATTATGTGAAATGTATTTCTAGTGCACTGATGTTACTAAAATACTTACATATCAGCCCTAAAAAGAAAGGCAGGAGACAAAGTAAGGAGATGATGTTTTCTTTGATTATAGCAATATAAATCCCAGCTGTCTTCAGAATGAAAGTTGAAAATTTCCTTTGTTTCATTAAAATGCTTTTCAAAGCATCCAGAAATGCTTTGAAACTTGAAAGACACTTGCCTTTAGAAGCTAAAAATTCAGTGGAGTTGATCATGGCATGCACTACCTACCTGAAGAAGAGATCTCTGATGATATTTGGTTCTTGGTAGCTGTCCTGGTTTGGGCTGGGATAAAGTTAATTTTCTTCTTAGTAGATGGTATAGTGCTGTGTTTTGGGTTGAGGATGAGAAGAATGTTGATAACACTCTGATGGTTTCAGTTGTTGCTAAGCAGTGTTTATACTAAGTCAAGGACTTTCCATCTTCTCATACTGTCCTGTCAGCGGAGGCTGGGAGTGCACAGGAAACTGGGAGGGGACACAGCAAGGACAGCTGACCCAAACAAGCCAAAGGAGTATTCCATACCATATGACATCATGACCAGTATATAAACTGGGGGGAGTCGGCTGGGAGACGCTGTGGCTGGGGGATTGGCTGGGCATCAGTCAGCAGGTAGTGAGCAATTGTATTGTGCATCACTTGTTTTGTATATTCCAATTATTTATTGTTATTATTATAATCATCATTATTATTTTCCCTTCCTTTTCTGTTCTATTAAACTGTCTTTATCTCAGTTCACAAGTTTTACTTTTTCCCCCCCTGGTTCTCGTCCCCATGCTACTGGAAGGGGGGAGTGTGAGCAACCAGTTGCGTGGTGCTTAGTTGCTGGCTGGGGTTAAACCATAACAATAGCAAATCATCTAGTTGAAAGATGCAGTTAAAGAAATTCAGACTCAAAATAAGGTGCAGGTTATCAATGGTAACATTATTTTATTTATCAGCTTACTTAGGAAAGTACTGTTCTATCAATACTGTCTTAGATCAGTAAGAGTAGAAGAACACAACTTAGGAGTGCTATAGCTCGAAACAGTATTGAAGAGTGTAGAGCTTATTTGATTGTGTTGTATGGCGTGTGAAATGCAGGAGGTTTGACGAGACGGTTTTCATGCTGCTCTCTAGCTTTAAATTTTCCAACTTTATAAAAGGCGGCCAGACTGGCAGGCCTGGAGCATGAATGTTTGTTTCCCTTTATCTGCACAGCAGGTACCACATGATAAGCACCAGTGCATACACCCTCCCCAGTAAGCCTGAATCCTTCCCGTAGGGCCCAGTTCTGTGGAAAAGAGGATGATTTCTTGAGAGGTGGCCACCCTGCAGGAGAACAAAAAGGTGGAGGGTTACCTAACAATCTGGAATACTGCCTATCTGTGAAAGGGAATAATTTTACTAGGATTTAGACAGAGGACCAATTCATATAGCCACTAATAGTCAACAGATGGTAATTACTACTGGCTACTAAAAGCTAGGTCAGATTTGAACCCAATGACCCAGAACTAAAACGCTCCATATGCCATCACTGTGCTGTCTGGTATGCTCACTAGTCGTGACCCTCCCACTGAAATAAGGCCTTTCCCCTGCGAGCAGGAAGCTTTAATATTCTCAGTTAGATGAAACAACTGCCTTGACATTTCTGCTCTGCCGTTGGTTTTAGCTCTTGCTACATGCTGTTTATCACATTTTAGTTTTAACCTTGGGGTGACAAGGGAAAACAAGACACCTCGTGAAAGAGAGGAAGTCATAGAAATAGCAAAGATCCTCTCAGAAGAGAAGCTCTCCCTAAGTCCCAGTCAGCCCATGAACTACAAGTTAGGTTAGGCTTTTTTTTTCTTCTCACAATGCCCTTCAAGGTCTTTTCCAAGGCCTCAGGTGTTAACCAATTGCTAGGTGATATCAGTCTTCTTGGGTGGTACATTTAATTACAAATTTTCTCGTTAGTTTAGGCTGAAACTGTCCGGATCAGTTAAGTAGAATCTGATAAAAATCTAGGTGGAAGGTGTTCGTTAACCACATGGTGACCAACAAATACAGCTTGCTGTGTCTTGAAAAATATGAGAATTGCTTACTTTTAGGACATGCAGGACATATAGCAAACTTATATACCTAGTCATTTATATGGTCTTCATCACTATGGTATCTTGTGTTTGATACACGTACGTAAAAATACACAGCATTCTCAGGTATTAATTTTCTGCTGATTAAGAGTTTGAAGGAGTTACTGTGTAGTAAGGAAAAAAAATGTTGCTCATTCAGGCCATAATTAATAGAGAGGGAAGTTTTCTGTGTGTAGGAGGTGAACCATGCCTCTTCTGTTCTTCAGTATCCTGACTAAGAAAACCCAGTTTCTGCTGCCTAATGTCACACCACAAGGTCATTAGAAGTCCTGACCTAGGCTGAACAGTCACTATTGATTACACTACAGTACCAAGGCCACAAATGTATTAATGCATGGTTATTTTTCAGTCTTCTCAGGAAAATGCTCTGAACTTTTACCATACTTATGCTATGCCATATATATGATTAAGAATTTCCCAGGTAGGAAACCACATATCCGTTACTATGACTGCAGACACAGGATTTACTTGGAATCAGATTTGCTAAATGCTGGCTTTCTGACAAATATGTATTGAACCTTTTATATAATTGTGTTTCCTCTAGCTATTACTGTTAAGGAAATACCTGAAAATGCATTAGGTGTCTTCAGGACATTGCTTCTTTCTGACTGCTGCAGGGTAAGCACTTTCATTTTCATAACTATGCCTTCTTTCTTTATAGCATATACCTCAAAAACTTGAAAAAACCATTGTTAGCAAGTATTTTACAACAGTGATGCTGTATTTTTTTATTTTACTATATGTAAAGTACTGCATCCATGTGTATCTTGTATGTATATATGCTTCCTTGTATCTGTGGCAGCTGAATAGATAATGTGAAACTTTTTTTTTTTTTTCTCCTTACGAAGCTCATAAAATATCAACTAAAAGGCAAATATATGCATTTGGTAGTGAAACAACATAATGCTGCATCAGCAGGTCTTATTTAAAAAATTAAAACAAAGGAAACAATCTAAACAAAACTCTTTTAATACCCAATCAGTTTTAGATAATGCTAACACATGAGAAAGAGCAAGCTAAGTGAAAAATTTGCAGCTTTATGTATGAGGAAGTCAGCAATAGCATAATAAGCCACAGAAGTATCAAAAAGAAAAAAAAAACAAAACAAAACAGGAAAAAACAGAAAAATATTTTCACAAGTAGTTTGCTCTGGCCTGCAAGAAGGTGTATAAGGACTTAAAGTTTCCAGCAAAGTACCACAAAGATGTATTGGCTGATACATAAAGCAGAAAACTGAAAGATGTTTGTGACTGTCTTCCTCAGCTGTCAGATTAAAAGGATGAAATTCAGTCTTTTCTTGAGTATCACCACGAGGCCTATGCTACTTGAACTTCTCTTCATTTGCTTTTTCCGTGCAAGAAAACATTATTTACCCATAGTGAATACCAACCAAATTAGAATAGCTCGTTAAAGGATGTATAATTAAATATTTATTGGCTGAACAGTTTATGTTTTTTCAAGCAGTCTGTATGGCTTTTAGTTAATACTTATTCCTATGGAGAAGGTCTATGCTGTCACACTGCTATTCACACTGCTATGACATTTTGTCCACCTGCTCAGTGGTAAAACATCTAGGATAAAACCCTCACCCCACTGACATCAATTAAATACACATTTCTGGAGGATAGGACTAAGGTTTGCTTCTCTTTTCATTTGACAATTCCCTTTGTTTTATAATGTTCAGGACTTAGGAATTTACAGCAGTCTGTACTTAGCATGAAAATGTCTTGCTGGGGTTTCTTCTGCTGAAGAAAAGAAACTCCTGAATAAGACTGATTTCTATGTCTGATTATAATTCTTCACTGGGGCTTATCAGAAGTAGTCTGAATGCGCCATCCTAATAACAGCTCAGACAATATAATAAATATGTAAGATACTGTGTTTTTGTGTAAGGTTGGAGGCTGTTGAAACGAAGCACACTTTTTTTAGCAGAGCTATTTGCACCTTCCTTCTGTTAGAATAGTTACGTATGATTCCCATCAATCACTAATCAACTTCAGTTTTCAGACCAGTAAGTGCTCCTCTTGCTATCTGTGGCATCAGTTAGCATCTTGTTATAAGATGTCTTGGGGCAAATGTCTCAAGCAAGGCAATTGTCAACAGCCACCACGAGCCAGAAAGACTTAAAGGCAGTAAAATGAAGGGTTTAATTCTTGAAGGAAGTTTAAACATGCAGTCACTCAGGAAAGAATAGAGTCATTAGAAAAAGTAAAAAAAACCCCCAGCACCCTACATATGTCATTTCAAACGACACACAAAAGATTTTACAATACAGAGGAGACTTTTCCACCTCTTCTGCCTTTTTTCTTCCTTTCTTTCTGTTATTTTTTACAAATTAACATTTTAACTAATGTTAAATCAATTAATAAGAATGTCAAAGTAATTGTTCTCTATCTGTGAGTACCCAAACACCAACTCAAGCACAAAAGACCTGGCTGTCAATCAGCACAACTAAAACACTAATGGATATCATGTCTAATCTTCATGTGCTACAGCTGGGTCAAGTGCATGGGCGCAAATTGATGGTTAGGCTAGTGCTAGATTTCCAGTCTTCAGCTGATGTCTTAATTCCTCAGGCAGACTGTGTCTGAAAGATAATTACTCTTTCCCATGTCAGCTCATTCTAAAGCTGCCCTGAATTCTGGGACTGGAGAAAAGAGACAGAGAAAAGGGAGGGGGATTTAGGGGGTGCCACGGCTGCTCTGAAAATGCAAAGGTGCTGAGTTGAAATTGGGCATCCACAATGGAAAAAATATGAACGGAGAATAATTAAAGATGGCATTTTGGGGTTACAACTGTGGAGTGCCTGTTCTAACCAAAATTAAATTAAATTAAAACTGAAAGAAACAGCTGCACATTAAGCCCTATTTAATATTGATGCTAACTGAAGTATGGATTTGAGTGAGCTTCTTCCTCAAGGTCTTTGCCTTGTATCACTGCCTTATTGTATAATAAAAAGGATTTCTACTTAGAAAAGTATAGCAATCACTCATGTATGCTTCTTCACTGTATTTTGAGAAGGAAAAAATATTTTTCCCCTTATAAGCCTCTTTCAATGATGCCAAAATAGTCAGAGAGACTCTGCCAAAAATGGAAGTCTAGTCCCCAAGAGGGGACAAATCCCCAATTGTTTAAGTGGGAGAATGAATCTCTATAGTTTACTTACACTTGATACTTTAAAAGGAAAGAATTATGTTAAAAATGCTTTTAACCAAAGACGTTTTCTCAGTCATATTGATTTACTCCACACATATTAGCTTGTTTATAGAGACACAGTTCTCTTTCATTTAGTCAGTTGTTAGTACACTTACATGATGAAGAATCCTTTCCTGACAGCTTACCTTATTGGAAATCTGATATCCGGGTTGTTAACATGAAGTATCTTCTCCAGTAGTTACTTGGGTACCGAGTGGTGTGTATTTAAAGCAGATATCATTGCTTCTCAGAGATCTGCACATCCTCCCTGAAAGAAATTAAACAGAAAACACCTTGTGCTGAACACAGTAAAGAAGCTTCCTCATTACTACAGCAATAAGAGAGGAAATACTATTCCCACTTCATTTACTTCCAGGCTTCCTGGAACATTGCCTTGCCTGGTGCTACGGTCTGATCACTGCCTAATCATCCTGAACATTTTTTTTTCCTTTGTCTTTTAAGTTTCACAAAGAAGTTCTGAGAGCTGCCAGCATACAAAACAGGTAACATTTGATCACTTAAGGCAAAAATACCAGGTCCTCTGGTTTTATTTATTTTCACTAAGGCTAAACTCTTACTGGACTGGCAGAGTGAATATGGAGTTGAAGAATTAATAGAGTTTTCTTTCAAGGATATAGGTGCTTTTAAATTAACGTAGAATATTAAGCAATGGAAAGGATAATGTAATCTATATTTTACTAATGTATTAATTGCAATACAGAGGGAAGCTACGCAAGCTTACACAGCTCTGTACTAGAAAATCCAGGAGCAAGATTAAGAAATACAGACTCATGAGTCCCTTCTTTGACATCTAGAAAGCTGATATTTTTCTTTTTTTTTTTTTATAATTACTATGCCCAGTGAAAACATTTTATAGAAATTTTTCCAACTGAAAGATAGGCAATTTTTCTGTTGAAATTGTTAGTCTGCTTAACAGTTTGACTTCTCTTTGGAAAGACACACATTCATGTGAGGTTACAATGAAAATTTGATATTTTCTATGGAAGATTTTATTTATAATTATTGATATTGTTGTTCTAGTTGGTATTTTCTTTGGCTTTCCCGTTCTTCCTGTGTTAGTCATCTGGCAGGACAGTACTGGCTGCAGCACAGTTTTAGGTCTGACTTAGAGTACTCTTTTACTAGATTAATTACCTTTGTAATGATGATGAAGAAACACTTAATTGTATGTGTCATAACAGTTGTGCTTAGATTAGGGTTGTGTTTTTAAAGCTAGCCTCCTGATCAGCCCCACAACCCATGCACTGCTGTTACACCAGGGAGAGGTGGTCGAATGCACAAATCTGATGCCTTTCAGAGGAAAACACACTTGAAGTGTTTGTAGGGCAAACCCAGCACACTCTGAAAGCTAATGAGCATTCAGTCCATAACACCAGCCAGAGCCCAAATGTGCAGAGCTGAAATTACCATTAGCACCATCTTTCTTGCTCTTCAGATCCAAACCTGATGAGCTACAGGTTCTGTTATTGTGATGTGGTTATTGCTGGCATGTCAGCAGCTTATGCAATCTAGGAAGAGTGGCCAAGTGAGAGATAGAAAGATGCCCTAGATCAGTGGTGTGGACTGCTGGTGATCCACCAGACATCAGAAGGTGGGTGAAAAAACCATCGCAACATACACATCTATTCCCACACTAGAAAAAGGAACAATAACAAAAAATTATTGCAAATTTAGCCTAAACATTATTTGGTAAAAATAGTGGAAATCATCATGACAATGCTTTAGGTTTGCATTAATGTCAGGGCGTGGGCTGTGGAATTTTTCAGGAAAGCTGAGTAGACTTTGGACTAAAAATGGTTAAGAAATACTGTCCTTGAAAGTGCTTCTGGACAACTGTCCCATCTTTGCCTGTTCAACTTGACTGTGAAATCATTATGATGATTATTAAGGATGACATTGGCTGAATTTACTGTGAGAGTGAGACAGTGTCTGGATGGGAACAAACTCTGAGTGAGGGTTAACTGCCTGAGGCAGTACCCAAAGTACGTTTCAATGAAGCTGGCACATTGAAACAAAAAATAAAAGTCAGAAGAGATCACAGCATTTTTATTAGCTCCTGTGATTAAGAAAATGAACATGCTATTGTGGTAGAGGTTCAGAGGGTACATGTCACCACATGCCTGCTACAGCTAGACTAGCATGTGGGTATACTTTGCCATTCACAGCTGGTGAAAACAGTGCGAGTTTCCTATACAAACTGGCTTTGCAGCAAATATTTCTGCTCTGGTAACTTCAGCAGAAGAATATACCTACTTACAGAGAGAACAGCCTTTCTGTAAGGTCCACTGATAAAATTTTCTACAGAATCTTTCTACCTCCTTCTTTCTCCCTGTGCAATGCCAGCATGATAACAATTAATGATACTTTGTTTTAATTAAGTTAGTGTAATAAATGGATGTTAAAGAGTTCAGTGTTACTGTGTCTTCAAATACGTTGTTTTAACAATTTGTTTAACAATGTTCTTGCTTTGAGGGAAAATGCTTTCTGATTTGTGGTTTTTTTTTTTCCCAAGGTATCCAGCTTTAGATATATTTAAAGACCTACTGAAGCTAAGAAAGAGATGACATAATACAAGGTATTATTTTTTCTGCTTTTGCCTTTTACTTCCTTTGAACTCCGTTATTCCATTTTCTAACGCTGGTTCCAGATTTTTAAACATTATCAAAATTTTATAAGCCAAATAAATAATCCAATGAACCAGTGAGAATTCTCACTTAGACATGGGACTAAGATGGGGTATTGTCTTGATAACAGAGGTTGGTAGGCTAGCACCTGTATGACGACACTATTTGCACTGTGGCAAATCCATTTATTTTAGGTAATGAATGGGATCCTTCTTCTTTCCGCCTGTCTGTTAAATTGACTGTCTCCATGTATTGATATGTAGATGAGTGTTTATAAGCATTTCCTTAACCATTTGAGGGAAAATAACCTGGGTTAGTATTAAACACTTAACTAAATTGTGAAGACTAACCCAGCTGATTTTGCCTGAGGAAATCCAGAAGTACTCAAGTGTAAGGATGTGATCCTCAACAGCAGGCTGGTAGACAACTGCTAGAGAGGAATGACAGTAATTTATACGCTGGGCATGATGGTTTTTTATAGAAAGTAAAAATTTCAACCTTAGAATGAAATATTTAGGATAGACTTTGTCTGGTTTGTGCAATACCACTATTTCTTTTATTATTTGTAACATAAGTGTTTTCTAATTAAACTCGGAGGATGATTAGACTTAGAGGATCTTTGCTTTATTTTTTTAGCTGAAGTCAATAAGAATGTCCCAGTCCTCATGTTTCCTTTTGTCTTCTTTCATTAAAAAACTACTTTTTAAATGTCTCTGCTTACTGTTTTTAAAGCCAGTTAGAATCCTTCAAAAATCTGATGTTTTACAAAGTTCTCCACCCACATACATCTTAGAAAAGGTGTTTTGGTTTAGGTACAACTTCCACTCACGGATTACAAAGGAGAAACATGTTACTGAATGGAACAGCTATACTTTAATGAGTCAAACTTTAATATATATATATATATATTATACTTTAATGAGTCAAACAAGGCTTTGCTATATAGGACATTTAGGACCCTTGGAAATCCATTATAAGCCATTTCTACCTCCTCTGACTGAAATTACCATTTTACAGGTAAATGCACTTGAGAGGGACAATGAGGTCAAGTAAGTGCTAGAAGCTAAAAATCCCTCAGTTGTGATTCTGCCGCTACCTGCAGTTTGCTACGTGAAATTCAGTGAGTTATTCATCTGTGCTTGAAATTACTCATCCTTAGCAGAGAGATAAGAAAATATACAACATCCAGCTAATGGAAATATTCTGATATTTAATTAATTGCACTGTTCTTTCATGAGAAAAATTGCTGTTGTATAAAACTCCAAGATCCTATCCCCACATAGAATTATTCAGAGGCACTTACAGGCATACTTTCAAGGTAAATCAAACTAAAATATGAGTAAGATTCCCCTATTCCAAATAGCTTTAAGGTTTTGACTATTTTTATGTATAGTCAGGCTATACAAACATTAATGTCCCATGTTCTCTTAATTTAAAATGAGTTGCAATCAGCTTTTTATATTCAGAAATATATATACTGTTAAAATAGGGCCTTAAACAGTCATATTGTCAAATTATACCAAGGGTGTTCAATGGGCTTTCTGGAATTATACATGTGTCAGCTAAGCAGAATTCAGTCCTTTTTCAAAAACACTAATAAACAGCAACTGAAGAGTCCTCTGGATATTTCTGTGTGTGACATACTTGTATACATTGTGCTATGACTACTAAATATTTTAAGCAAAAACCTGTTAATCTGTCTTTACATATCTCTTTCAAAGTCCTTTTCTGAGAGAGAGGTATTAGCAGGCTTACTAGAACATTATCCTCATTAAATAATCCAAAACAAAGTCAGTAGTTACATAGGATTCAGATTTCCTTCCTCTCCCTTCCTTTCAGAATAATAATAAATTTGGACAAGGAAACCAGTGGTTTATACCTCTCAAGTTCAGGTGCAGAACAAAAGCTTTTCAGTTTTGCCTGATAATCTGCCAGGTATCCAGGAAAACAGAAGCCATGAGCAGCTTTTTAATCCACCGTCTTCTGCAGTTCAGTAGCAGCAGTTTCTTCAGAAGCTAATGACATTCTGGATAGTCACTGCAACCTGAATATCACAAATAGTGATGATATTAGAGCACTGAACCCAAAATTCACCCTTCCCCATCCAACTGCCAAGGTGGAACGATGATACGCGTTCTGTAGGTGCCTCCGCGTCATTATGCAGAAATGACTAGACCGCTATGGCTTGAGATATTCAGAGAGAATATCTCAAACTAAGAAAATAAGAACTGAGAAACTAAGAGCTAAACACTGACGGAGTAGTTAAGAACCTGCCTGAGTGCTCATGAATGCTAGATCTGCAGATATTAGAAAGTTCAGGATTAGTTTTTATGCAAACAGAGAGAAGAATTACTCTGTCTTCTACAGGCCTGTGTCTTGTGCCAGGCTTCCTCTTCTGTTTCAGTCTTCTTTAATTCATCTATGTTTTGGTAATCCCTAAAGCAGGTTTTGCACAGTAATTGGTGTTGATTAAAATGTTAAATCTCGATGGCTGTGTTTAGGGCACTGCATATATATGGCTTCATTTTCAGCTCTGCCCCATAAAATTAGTTTAAAAATGATTTTGAAAGCAAAAGTTGGTAATCTAAGAGAGTAGCTTTAAGCCAAAATTCCTTGGGCACCTCGTCCATGAATCATCTTGTATTTGGTATGAAGATACGTTACAGCATGGCACGTTGAGGACTGGGCCTCTTGGGATGTGTCCTGGTTTCGGCTGGGATAGAGTTAATTGTCTTCCTAGTAGCTGGTACAGCGCTGTGTTTTCAGTTCAGTA
>JAVKLA010000053.1:3873594-3884926 GCA_034782735.1 Sagittarius serpentarius | reverse complement strand
TCCTTTCTGTTCTATTAAACTGTTCTTATCTCAACCCACGAGCTTTACTTTTTTTTTCCGATTCTCTCCCCCATCCCTCTGGGTGCGGGGGGAGCGAGTGAGCCGCTGCGTGGTGCTGAGGTGCTGGCTGGGGTTAAACCATGACAGGATGTGATTCCCAAACTGCCATCCTGTTAAGCACTGAGCCATCAGGAGCGTGAGGACAGGGAATGCTGAAGAGAAGGAATAGCTTTAGCTTAGCACACAGCTGTCATTCATGACTTCTTTGATAGCACACTTTTACATTTATACATTAAAAAATTTGGTTTTATCTGCCATGCCTGCAAGTAACATGTATGAAAACACCTGACATTCCATCTAGCAGGTGGCAGTGATAAACAAATATATTAACAAGTCATTATACTGAATACTGTGATTCACTGGACAGCACAAGCAACTCATTTTACACGTGGCTCATATTTCATATACCTTAACAATTAATTTAGAAACCCAAACCATATTCATTCAGAACTTATATATGTTTCAGAAAGCTCTGCTAGAAAGTGCTTTATACTTTGAGGAACATTGATCTCTGGTCATAATCTTAAAATTCAGTTCCTTCTGTTTCTGCTCATTGTCCAGGGAGAACTGCGCTATGTCAGAAGGAGATAACTTTGGAATTATTGTCAATACACTCTCATGAAATTGATTGTAATGTCTCAGGCTGTATGATATTAACTATGTGTTGTTGCATTTTGCTACATCTATCACTGATTTATGTTAATCTAATTCATTATTTTTCACAGCAACATATTTTGAGATACTCCCTTATGGTAAGTGTTACAATATATAAGGTATGGCTTGCCACTGTTGGTCTCCTGAAAGGCTTTTCTGTGATAAATTGAACGTTATATCTCAGTATAGGTAATCTCAGTTTCACAATCAGCAGTGTTTCTGTTTATCGTCTGTTTTTTACCATGGTGATTTAGGTCCTAGGATATTCTCCAATTATTTGTTAACACTTGTAAAGAGTGTACAGAGCGTTAATTCAGGTGAAGTGTCTCTATATGCTTATTTGAAACATTATCATTTCAGACTGGGAAGTTCCCAGGGTATGTAGCATGTTTTCCGCTCCTGCCCCTCCCCCTTATATTCTTTTTAGAATAGAGCCATTAACCTGGAGTTTTAAATATATGTAAAAAGACTTTCAATGCTTTTTTGCTAGCTATGAGATTAAATTTAATTAAAATCTGGTATTGTTCTAGGACAATGATCTGAAACGGTTTGGGAATGAGGAGTAATACATTCTTTTTTCCTGACTGATTTGAACCTTGAGCTTTGAAATGCAAATCTGATTTTACATTTTAGGTGGTAGAGGCAAATTTGGGTTGTTTACAGTTGTTCATTGCATTTAGGAACACTTTCATGATGAGCCAGCATAATGATTGTATTTGGATGTAGTAGCACAGCATGGATGAAACTGGGCTCTGGGGCAAGGAATGAAATGTTGTACCCTGTTCAACAGTGCTTGATGCTGATATTCTGCCATCTTCTTAATTTGGAAACTGGCTCTGGCCTGCAAGCCCTCAGAGAGGAGGTGTACCGCATGTGAGGGTATCCATTTCTGTAGGTTTGTGCAAAGGGGAGGAAAAGGTATGAGGTGCAGTTGAGAGTGCTTTTCCCTCTGAAAGAATTTCCTTAAAATTTAGGAGGTGGAAAAAGGAAATCATTAACTGGCATGAATTATTACGGCTAGAAGGACGGTTACCTGTTTATCTCTGGAAAGAATTTCGTGGTTGCAGCAGCGCTGGGTTGCCACAGAGCAAAAAGCGAAAGTGGTGCAAGAGCACAGATGGTAGGAAAAACCGTAAAATCCTTCTCAGAAAATATCTGCAGGTAACTTTGTAACACAATGTATATACTCAGACCAGTCTTATGTTAGTGTATTTTTGAGTCACTTACTTTCATCCCTCTGAACCTAGAGTCAGCCCCGTATTTATCAGTGCTGTCTGTTATTGCTTATGGTTTCTCTTACAGCAGCAACCTGAATTCCCAATCATCATCAAATTAAATATGAGCATTCTCTTCCTCCGAGAGTTTGTATTTCCTTTTGATGTCAAGACAAAGACTGTCACTGGCCCATGATGTCTGTACAAAGACTCTGGCAGAGACTATAAATGTCAGCAGACTACAGTGGGTGGGACAAGAAAGAATGTGCAACACACAGCCTTTTTTGCTTCAGTTAATGTAAGGATGAACAGATAGTAATGCATTGTAGCTTCCTTCCTTGCTACCATTGCTGTGTAGAAAAGTTAGGACTCATCCTCTCCAACCTACATAACAATACAGTTAGGTTCCATCTGAGTAACAAAGTTGAACTGTCCAATTTCAGCGTTTGCAAATGGAGGTGTTTGCTGTGTATTGTGAAGAGGACTGTCCTTTAGGGTATGTGAGCAGAAACCAGTAGCTCTGGCAGTTTTGTTCATTAGTGTTTGCCTGTGGGTAGTGATCAAAAGTGATTAACATGCCAGAATGGATATATTCTGCACTGATTTTTTGATTTTTAACACTTTGGGCATTTTGGCGTATTTCTTTCAAATATCCTGAAAACTGGATTTTGTGTTGCACTAAAGTGAACTCATCAGTGCAAATACTGAGGAGGAAAATACATATACTTCATGCTTACTCTGAAGCTGATGATAATGTGCTCTGAAGCTGATGATAATGTACTCTAAAGCTGATGACAACATATAATATTTCCAAAGAACTGTCTGTCAGCCTTGAGTAAGTGGAACAAGGTATGCCCCAGTCTCCTTACTTTCTGGCTAACGTTTCTGCAGTTAAGAACTTTCCCACTCTAGAAACTGGTTTCTGGGAAAACTGGATCTAGAAGGCATTTCATTCTGCATCAGGGAAAGGAAATAAAACAAAAGATATTTTGATTATATTTTCTCCTCCTCTCTTTACCCCAGAAAACACGAACAAAGCTCAAGGAGAAGAAAGCAAGCAAGAGAAAGAGAATCACCACTCGTTTCCTGTGTTTCCCTTTGATTACTTCTTTCCCCACCCTCCAGTTAAGTAGTAATTAAAAAACATAGGGGTATAACAAAAATTAAGGTAGCAGTCCCTATCCTGAAATTCATCATTATAGGACTCACACTAATTTCTCATTTCCATGTCATCGTGATGCTGCTTGCTCAGTTGATGCGGTGGTACAGTTACGCTCTTCTGCTTGGCTGTAGAGACCTTGCTGCAGAAAGCAGGCCACCCAAAGTACGCTTCAGGATGATGAAATCCTCTGCCTCTTTGTGCCAGTTCTGCATATGATAGATGACTACAGTGCTTGTTTCAGAAATACCTTTCCCCTCCTAACAAAATCCAGCTGTCGTTGTCATCATTTTGACAGAAAAGGTGAAATATTTATCAAATGGCAATTCACCATTGGTGCTAATTAAAGGATACTGAGAATATCATTGCAGACATTTGCATTAATATATTGTCTTATAACAGCAAATCTTTACAGTTAGCAACCTAGAACAACTCTTTCCAAGGAAATATAACTTTTTGAAATACAGGCATAATAATGCTAGAGTACTTACTGTCATCCAGGAATGCAATTATGTAGACTAAAGCAGCACGACATATCAGTAGAGGACAAACTTTTCTCTGATAATCTCACTTGACCACTGCATCTGTAACTGATCTTCAGTCCAGCTCTTCTGTGAGATTGATTAGAAGGGGCCAGTTCTCAGTTCTACACTGAAAATGATTTTGATTTATTGGGCACTCTTCTGTCATGAAGGAAACAAATGTCTTCTATCCCAGGAAGGTGAAATGAAACTTAGAGCATTTTGCTGTTCCCTTATATTATAATATGTGAGCTGTCATCATTTTGCCCAGCTATATTTTCTTTTTAAGCAATTGCTTTTCTTATTTTTTTCTGTTCCTCTCAGATAGTTTTGAAAATTGCTTTCATGCCCAGGATATGAAGAATCATAGGAACAGCTTTACAAATGTATTTCTCTCTGTTCTCCTCTTCTATCTTTACCTCAGGTAGGCATTGGGCTACACTTAAATTTTATTCATGTGCTTATCTGTACTTTTAAGGCTAATATATGCAGAGTATGTTAAAATGATATTTGTTTCCCTGTGTAAAACTTTAAAGGTTAGTGCTAAAATGTGCTACACGTTGCTCTTTTTTAATTGAGTGACGAGAACCTTGCAATTTTTTTTCTAGAGATATAAACAAAATTCTTGCTTCTTTCTTATTTATGGAATTGTATTGACAAGTTAGAAATGTAAATGGAAGTAGCTGTTTGAAAAATTGGACAAATAGTCATGAGTTTTAAGCATGAGTAATATTAATACTAGAAGCGGATTTTTTTGTTATTCATAGAAAACAGAAATACTACATGTTTGGCTAGCCAGTCATGTTATGTTAGTTACAGACAGCAAGTGTGCGGGTGGCTTCTCTTCTGTATTCTCACTGATAGGCAGGACAATGGTTACGTGAATTTTAATGGTTGGAGGATTTTCTTTTACATCTGCTGTGACTTCTTGGGAGACATCTATAGTCACAGAATATAAGATTAAGCTTATCAACGTAAAATAATTGAGTTCCCAGTTAGTATTTTTATAATGACTATAATTTACCAACTTTGACCATCTGGCCAACTCTAATTTTCTCTTTTCAGTGTCAGTTCCTCTTGTTTATCCTTGGCCAGTGAGCTCCTTTAGCCTCGTAGTTTTCCCGCTCTCTTATGGACTTGTGACGAAGGCTTACAACTGAATATATATCCTAACTACGTTTACTATCCAGTAAATAAAGAGTTTTGTGGGCAGAGCATTTTTAAATTGATTAGCTGAGGTGAAACTATTTGTTGATCACACAACTGTGTTCACAAAATGAAACTCAGCATAGCAGTTAATTCGTGACCAACTCAGATTCTATTCGGAAGGCCTGTGGAAAATATTGTTGTTATTGTGAGTCCCAATTAATGAGTATAAATTATATGTTTGCTGAAATAAGAGAAGTAGAATTTTCAGAAGGCTTAATCTCTCTGTTTCAGTGGAAAACTTAGTAAATCACATCACTAGAGAGCAGCAGTTCCAATCCATGAGAGTTCTGGAAATAATCTGTTACCATGATGGACTATTTTAGTCTAGACATGAGGAGAGTCTTAGTGAGAAATCATTAGCATAATTATTCTGGATATTAGACACCAATTTTCTATTACTAAGACAGAAATTATATGTCTTAACATTTCATTTCTGTATCAGTTTCAGATATAAATACATACAAGAGTCTTATGAAAGTAATGTGACACAAAACTTCTCTGAAAACTGTTTCAAAGTACTGTTATAGGCTATATTATTCCAGCGTTTTTGTTGAACATTTAATCACATCTCATCTCTCTGGAACAAAGACTCTTCTTTTCAGTCTGTAACAGTAAACCAACCAGTAAATAATGAAAAACAGAAAAGGAAGAAATGTTTTGATGAAGAAAGGGTTGTTGAAGGGTTAATTTGTTTTCAAATAAAAATTGCTGTCCTGTGAAAAGGGAGGGGAAGATTCCTGCACTTCTTTTACCAGATTCCTCCTACTGCTCCAACTGTGCTCTGGTTTTCCTGATTTTCTCTAGGAGGCAAATCTGAGTGAGGTGACCAAAGATGTACAATTACTTATTATTCACCTGAGCTGTTAGGTTCCACACACTTAATATTGACACTAGCTAAAAATCTTCTGTTTCTAGGTTTCTCTACCTTTCTATGGACATTTGGGTCCTAAGGCTTTCTCCACTGCTATTAGTGAACATATAGGACCAAGCCTCAGACATTTAGCAAGCTGTATTCTAAAAGTTAGTCCAGGTACATTTAGGGGTAATGACAGTGTTACACTCATGAAATAAGCTGGCATAATAACATAAATGAGTGAAGGCCCATCACATCTTACTGTAATTTTAAACACGTATTATTCATGATAATTTATGGTACAGCTTAACTAATATTTGGCATAAATTGCCATCTAAAGCCATTACCAAATAGCATGGTAACCACCATTAACTAGCAGTATGCTTCAGCCTTTCCTCGGTGATCAGATATAAATATGCAATTTTACATCCACATCAGTATTTATTTCTAGCTACGTTCCTACTGTTTGAAACATTACCTTGCACATTTTTCTATTACTCATCTTGCACATGTGTAGGTTAAAAAACCACCACCCATTCCGTTTCTTAAAGTACTCGTCATTATTCTGACTGAAATATCATGAAGGTGTTGAATTCTGACATTTGTGTTGTTGACTACATGACAATGAAAATGCAGTTCCTAACACAGAAAATAAATTATGACCCTTTATTTCAGTATTTGTGCCAGACTATTGCATCTTACTGTAAAACAGACAAACTGTAAAAGCTAGTGGATCATATCGTTATAGCTGAAATACATTAGAGTTAAAAATGAACATATTTAAATGCCCGTTTTCAGATGAATAGCTCAGCAATGTACACTATGTAGGCAGTAACTGTGCTGAATGCAGCAAGTTCTGAGTTCTATGTATTGCTAAAACAAATTATTCAAGTAACAATGGAGGTGAAAACTCTTTCAGAAGTAGATTACACAGTCAGCTAAATCCAGATAAAATAGTCTTAAATACCAGTACATCATAATTTCCAACTGGACTTAAATTCTTTACTATGTCATGCAAAAAGTAAGGTTAGAATTGTACTTACTATTTCATTCTAAAGTATCTGGCTTTGTAGTAAAGATGGACATGCATTTTTCAACAAAGTATTTTTTTTTTAAAAATTAGAAAAAAATACCAAACAGTCAAGAGACTTCATTATTCCTGAGTTTTAGAAAGCTCAGATAAAAGACAAGACCTCGATGACCAAAATCTATCAAGCATGAAAGCTGTGGTGTTAGAAAGCATTTCACAGTTATTTTCATTTGAGCCAGAACTTCCTATAACCTGGGAAATCTTCTAGGAGCTTCTATTATAGCTGATAATTAGAGTAAAAAGATTCCCATTGACTCCTTGCAAACTGGATCATGACCCTACTGTGTTCCTGTAAACAACACTAGGTTTTCAGATTAATCTTGTCAAGACTGGGAGGGGCATTCCAATAATGTATCTGATTTATTATTTTGTGCTGGCCATTATCCAGAGTATCGGGGGGTGGGTAATTTGCTAAATGCATATTTATGACGCTACAGAGAAGGGCAAGTAAATTGGGAGTGGTACGCTAGCATGTAATGCAGAGAAGAAACAAGTTAATAATTAAGATAAGGAAGTTTAAGTTACTAGGAATGGTGAGTAAATTATACAGTGTATACACATTTAGAAGTCAAACCTAACAAATATCAGAAAAGATGGGAGCTGTCTTTAAGAAACCCGCTTCTAATGACTTCACTTTGCAGTCACACGGCCCTTATAAAATAGTTACAATATTTGCGTCAGTCAACATTCTGAATGCGTTTTTTCCATAACCTGGTACTTTTATAACTTTTAATTTATACCGGAGAACTCAATACTGTAAACCAAAGGAAAATTCATATATAAACTTGTGTATGTTATGTACTTGATGTGGAATAGACTTCCTCGTTTGCATGCTTATGTTTGATGCTTATTCAGTGGAAAGTTTATTTTGCTGAAACATGTCTCTGACTCTTGAAAAATCTTTTAGAGCACAAGTTGACAAAATATATTCCTTGCTAGTTTTTTAGAAGTTGTCATGACCTATGTGATCAAATGGAAGTACTTGAAAGTCAAGATATACAAATCAAGATATACAATGGAGTAAAGGTGAGGCTAATATTTCATGTTATCTGACTGTTTTTTTGAAGAGTATGCATGAGTTATCAAGCTGTTGAAGTACAGAAAGTAGCAGTAACATTTTCATCATGAACCAGTCTTTCATTTTCAGTTTTACTCTATGAAGCAGGTTTCCATTATTGACATTAAAGATATTAAATCATCATATCAAGGACCAGTTTAATTATACACTCAGAAAGAATTTGAGAAACTGTAATTCACATGTTCTCTCTCTCTGTATGGCAAGTTAATTTCTATAGTTACGTATTTTTCAGAAAGACAACTTTTTTTGAGGGATAGTTCTCTAAACAGAGAAAATTAAGGAAAAAAGCCACTAACAAAACAGTTGAACTTTGATAGGAAACCTATTTAAGATTTAGTACTGTGCCTCTTAACAGTGGTACTCTGACGCTTAGATGCAACAGTGAATAGGCTTCACAAAAATACCTGTGACAGAGGCAAATTCCTGATTTTAGTGATATTGACATAAGCCATGATAATCTTCTGTCCAGAGAAATACACACATGTCAGAATTCTCCTGAACATTTTTGTAAAACTCAGTGGACATGGAAATGAGCTGTATCTCTTGACTATCTTGTATTTGACTTGATACCCATTTCCTAAAAGATTCTTTCTTCTGCTTTACGAAATGATCTTCAATGCACAGTATTTATTACCTCATCTGGTCCTGGACAGATAAAATAAAAATAACTTAGAAGATCTGTGCTCATTATTGCTTGATAGCAGACTGACGTTTAACGAACAGCACCAGTGCTTATTCTTTGCTCATTTTTGACAAGCTCTGATGCTTGCATTTAATACTGTTTTATTTCAGTGAAGACCTGTAGCAGTCATCAGGCAAGGTAGTCTCCTTATGTGCATCTTTCTGGACTTCAAGTAGCTGCTTCAAGATGTGGTTAATGTGCTGTAAAAACTGCAGAGAGGTTATTTGTTAATCTGTTTCTGATCAGTCTTGAAAGAGTTGCCATAAAATAAATGTATGGGAGGAGGTCACTGTTGTGTATACTATGTATGACATTAACAGTCCCTGATCAGCATATGAAACCATATAGATATTCATGCATATGTATTTCATCACATAGAAGAAAGCAGATACTTCTGAAATTAATCATCCTTTTGTAATCATTCTTTACTGAACATATTTAACGAAAATGGCCTACTAGACAAGGAAGTTCAATGACATATGGCCAGGCAACGATCTCTGCAGAATACTGCCTAAGCACCTTGAAATGCATGGGTGTGTTCACCACACAGAACAAACAGACTTAAACATTAGTATTTGTTATTTGTATGCAAGTACTGTTGTGCTTTTAATGTGATTTATAGAATTACAGTTTTCAGCTAACTTTGTCTTGTAGATAAGAGAAACCATAAATTTATGGTAAACAGAGTGTCACTGTGGTAACATTATTTGTGTCAAAGATATCACATCTTCATTGGAAGCCTAGCAGGAAGATTAGGAGAGTAAATAACACTGTGTATCAGTTCTAACATTTCTGATTTTTTCCTTTTCCCTTAAATCTGCATCGTAATTTACATTCACTTTCAACTCAGTAAACAGTTTCCTTTTCCTTTTGAATGGATATCACTAAAAGGCAATAAAGAATATGTAAATCTGCTGTGCTCCGTTGTCCTAGCCTCTTGGATTGTAGAATAAAACCAATTGTTATTAATCTGAGAGTTGTACTGGAAACATGTGCAGTGTTTAATTTAGCTAAGGGAAGTTGACATGACTTATGGGAATTAGTTAAGAGGGAGTATACTCTATACAGTTCCTCCGTAACATCTGTATTTGCAGCTCCCCTTCTAGTCCTCATTTAACATGTATGAAATTTAATCAAAGTTCTCTGGATTAAAAAATAGGCATGGATGAATCTGTTCTGAATATAAAATTCTAAACGTTTTTCTCAACTGTGAATTAAGCCAATTTCTTTTTTCCTTTTCTCAGCTCTTTCGCTGGGATTTTTTTTTCATTCCTCATTCCATTGCCTTAATCACCTTTAAATTATCTTGCCCTCATCACAGGCTTCTAAAATCACTAGGTAAAATGTCAAAATCTGTAAACGCTGGTCTATTCTCAGTTTTTGTAACACCACTACTTCATGGTTTAGAAACTCTTGTGGTAAAGCTTCTAACAGGGATGTAGTTCTGATGTTCAGAAGACATTAATCTCAACGCAACTCATTAAGATGAGCTCTAATTAAGACCAACTCTGAAGGTAAATTTAGAAAGGGGACCTGGCTTTTAAATGGATCTCTGCAGGTTTGCTTCCACCTTTCAGTTATTTCTGATAGTTGTATAATCTCCATGAAGCTGCTGTCTAAGCTTAATACTCAGATCCTGTTTCAGTGCTTAAGTCTCTGTCAGTAGACTCCTACCTGCCTTCTAGCAGCTGTGCACTACACATGCCTGGAGCCATTTAGCTTTAGATGCTGTTGGGAATGTAGGACTACATCAAATAAGAGTTTTCAGAGCCTTGGTTTTTGGACCCCAGATAGGAATCCAGAAGCCTCTTGCTATGTTTGCCCAGATGCTTGGACTGGCATTTTTTCCTTCTGTCCTGAATTGCCCCAGATGGATTTCTGCTCAGGATTGGCAAGCTATTGGCAGTGCAGTACGTCTCTAAACTAACACACGCCATCAGCAGGCTACTCTGCGTGATCCTTACTGCAGATTCTTTTTGCAGTCCTCAGCACTAAAATAAATGGGTGTGTTACAACGCTCTTTTCTCTTCCTCCTTCCTTTTCCTTCCCTCTCCCCTTCTGGTTCCTGGAGGGCTACACTACCCAGGCAAACTGGTTCAACTGTCTACCATGAAACCATTTACAAAAGAGTAGTGAATTCCTTCTTATCTCAAAATATAGATATGGAAATGGAGCCATGAAGACACTAACTAGCAAACTTTGGTCACGCCACTGTTCTAGAAAACAGACAGAGCCATATTGCAGTGGCTTTCCACTCTAGAATAAGTTTTCTCACAAGACAATTAAACAGGTAAGGAAAGAAGCTTTATGCTGAACCAGGGGCACGATGAACATTTTGCAGAAATACACCATGACAGTAGGAAGTTGATTTACTCTAACTATTTTTCAGTTTCTTCTTTTCCGGTTTTCCTTTGCTGTTTTCCATCTGAAGTACATTAGTTACTACGGAAATAGCAATGTCATTGGCATGGGTTTACACATACTGGTGTCCACTAGTGCAGTAATAAGCCAATTTCTTTAATAATTTAGAATATACAATATGGTTTGGGAAACATAGGATTTTAGATGGTAGAATCCAATGAAAAGATGGTAAGGGTCATAATTGTCACCTTGAAAAGAAAAAAGTCATGATCATTCCATATTATAGATTTTTTGCCTGAAATTAAATATCAGTTGGAAATAAACACTCGTGTATTCTCCTGTTTCCACAGAAATAGTGGCAATAACTAATTTAGCTTTGTCCTGGTTTCGGCTGGGATAGAGTTAATTGTCTTCCTAGTAGCTGGTACAGCGCTGTGTTTTCAGTTCAGTA
>JAVKLA010000053.1:3861438-3871843 GCA_034782735.1 Sagittarius serpentarius | reverse complement strand
CCCTCCCTGGAAGTGTTCAAGGCCAGTTTGGATGGGGCTTTGAGCAACCTGGTCTAGTGGAAGGTGTCCCTGCCCACGGCAGCGGGGGTTGGAACTAGATGTTCTTTAAGGTCCCTTCCAACCCTAACCATTCTATGATTCTATGTTTCTATAATGCAATTGCTCACCACTTGCCAACGGATGCCCGAGCAGTGCTCCTCCCCCAACCAACTCTCCCCAGTTTATATACTGGGCGTGATGTCTCTTGGTATGGAATACCCCCTTGGCCAGTTGGGGTCAGCTGTCCTGGCTGTGTCCCCTCCCAACTTTCTTGTGCCCCTGCAGCCTTCTTACTGGCTGGGCAAGAGAAGCTGAGAAGTCCTTGACTTGGTCTAAACACGACTGAGCAACAACTAAAACGATCAGGGTGTTATCAACATTCTTCTCATCCTCAACCCACAACACAGCACTGTACCAGCTACTAGGAAGACAATTAACTCTATCCCAGCTGAAACCAGGATACCTGTCCAGATAAGGATATTGTGTGACAGAACCTTGGGTTTAGAGTGAACAGAAGGAAGGAAAAACCAGGTTTCTGTAACATGTTGAACAAGTCAGTAGGCATTTGAGAGAATTAATTTTATATGGGTGCTTATTAGGAATGTTCATTTATTTCTTTTCTACCCAGTTTTCCAGATTCCTTAGACGTGTTATTTTATTAATGGATACTGTAATGTTATAGAAAAGTACTAGTCTCTTTTTTTCACAGTAACAGACATTAAAATCTTGTTATATTTTATTTGAGCTTTCATTTTATTTTATTTTTATGTGCATTTCAAAAAAACCCAGAAGCAATCTAGTAAAGTCTTTTTGTAGAAGGACGGTTCCTACAACTGGAAATTTTGGGCTTTAACTTGGAATTCTTATCTAGAGAAACAAATGGTTAAAGCCAATTCTGAAAAATTCCCTTAAATAAGCAGGATTCCTAATTGTAAGATCAGCAGTAACCAATTTATATTTTTGCCATTTGCTGGACACAGAAAACACTGTTATCTGGAGTACTGGAAGAGTAACATCAATATATTTTTAGTGAAATTTGTTCTTTTACATAATGCACATACGTCTTGCTCACTTAATACGAGGTAGTAACACACTATGACCTTTTGCTCTGCTTGCATATTGCCCTCCGTAATAGACACGCATCTCTCCTCCATTCTGTTGTTGACTCTATGACTTTTTTTCCCCAGTGCAGCAGTTTTAACGTAAGAAACTTCCACATCTAGGGTTATTTCTTTCAGACATCCTGAGTTTCAAAGCTCTGGCTGTAAATTTGCTCTGCTTTTATGCAGTGATATAAAAAAAGCAGCAAAATTACTTGATTCTTGGTAAGGACAGGAGAGTGCTCTGATGCACACTAGGATGGCATCATCAGTTGCCGTGGCAAGTGGTTCTTTCAGTTCTTTCTTTTCATTCTGTATATTTCCTGGCAAGCTCTTTAGCTCTACATTTTAACAACCCATGACAGAACCTGGATTAGTTTAGGAATGAAGGCAGTAAGGGTGTTGTTGAAAGGCCTGGATTTCATTATTACTGAATAGAAATTTGTACAGCAAAAGTTGTTCTTGTTCTAGTATTTTCAGTATTTTGCATTTATATTTTATTGTGCTAGATACTCTGCTACTATATTTATCAAGTGCCCAGATTTCAGCTCCTGAGAGAGATCTGCTAAGGGTTACAAAGCAATTAAATATCTAAAAGTTGATCAGAACAGCTGGTAAAACCAACTATTCTGCTGTTTGCTGTGCTATACTGATATCAATCAGAATTTGGTATTGTTAGACTAGGAAACTGTTAGGTAAGGAAGTCTTTGACTAATTTGTTGACACTGAAGTCTTCACATCTGCTACAGCGTACTGCACTATCTATAGAACACGTTCTTGGAACCATCAGCAGCAATAGACACTACTGTGTTCCTGATGTGGCAGCTCTGTCACAGATAACATGACTTGTAATTCACTTTTATTGTGTGGCTCAGCAGTGGATTACTACAGTCTCCTATGTTCTTCTGTGGAGCTTGAATTGCATTTTGAGTTTCAAACAAAGGTAAAATAAATGTATGAGTTTGGAAAACCCATGTCTTTAACTCTTGATTCCTGATTTGTAAATAATTCAGATTCTGTGTATAAGTACTGTGAGTGACTATTAACTATGGCATATTAATTTATAGCTGTCAGTGTTTTCCCATGTAAATTCCTTAGCCTTGCTGCAGCAAGAGAAGGCAAAATCTTCTTACCTCTAAAAACTGTACTCTACCAGTGACTTCATGTAGGATGCTTTTATGTGTAGTGCATTGACAGAGAACAATCTGCTACAAAACACAGCTATGCTCATTAGTGATAATGTTTATAAAACAATGTTCCAAATAACAGTTGCTCAACACATCTAAGACAAGGTTGTGGTTTACTAGCAGCTCCACAACATTTAGCTTTCATGTCCTTACTTTCCTAGATCATGATTTTCTGCAGAGATTATGGGATCCACTCTCAAGGTAAGCTCTTGACTCCGTATTTAATCTGCTCAGTGTGTGGTCCGATACTTCAAGGCAATAGGCATCAGCAGCTTTTATAGAAATAAAGTATTGATGTAGATATCAAACCTGAGGGGCAGCTTCTTTGGTTCTTAGGTTATTCCTAGAGTGTTTCCAACTTCATCTGAAGCAAGATTCTTTCTGTTTCAAAGAGGTTAGCACACTACTTTTGAGGCCTGGAGGTCTATCCGTATTTTATGTGACTAGATAAAGATACATCAAAACAGCCAAGGTCTATAAGCCCAAAAGAGGAATTGGAGTTGGTTATAGAGGGATGGATGAGCACTAGCTTTCTCCCCAAAGCTTTCCCCTAACTGTCCTGCAGATGTTTTGTTATTTCCAGACATTCTTATCTGTCGTGTGTTGGCTGAGCTCTGGCACTAGCATGAGGTCAGACCCTTACAATAGTCATGGTCATGCTCTATTTTGACTGGCTACTAAAGCATTCCTGATAAATCCAGACGTGAAAGAGAAAGGACAGCAAAAATGTGAACAAAATGTGAATAAAATTAGAGCATCTTGTTAGTCTGAAAATTTTGCTTTTGCTTGGATTCAAAACCCCACTCTAAAGAATGGTGGTGTTATTCAGTTCCCCTCTAGAAAGTTAAAAAAGAGAACACCATATATAATAAAAATTTTAAGCATGGTCAAAGAGTACAAATAAACCCTATAGTAACAGCCATAAGCTTATTACCATAGTGCTAGAATGTCCAAGGTCAGAAAGATCATTAATAGATTGCTAAAATAACTCTTCATTCAAAAGATAAAAATTAATTTTAGCAATGTATTAATGATCTTTTGAATAAATATATCTTTTTTCTGTGTTTATGTGTAAGCTGGCTTTAAATTGAAAAGAAACATTGTTACAAAAAACAATTTAGAGGCTCAGACTTGTATATTCCATTTACTGTTCAATTCTAAACTTTCAAAGATATTTGTACCTCAGAGATAGTTATCTCTTCCTATTTCACCCTTTGCTCCTATCAAAAGTAATAAAAATGTAAATAAGTGTACAGTGCTATCAACTTTTTCATTTAGGTGCTTTGTAAGTCAAGATAATCAACACTAGATCAAATAACTAGTTGAAATCTTTGAATCTTTCTTTCTCCACCATAAGAAAAAAACCAAAAATATCAAGGTAATTCCAGTTTGTTTTTGTAGTGCTCATGACTTTTCCCTTTGTAATATTAAATGAGAACATAAACGAAAATGCATTCCTCCACTCAACATTTATTTGCTATATAAAGCTTCAGCAATAATGTGTTTTCAGCTTTCATTCTACTTGAATTGATTGAAAAGTTTTACGTACTTACCAAGCTCACACTTTGGCTGAGTTCATGAATTATGCAATTAACCATGAATGCAATTTCCTGCATTTTACAGTAATAGCTTTAATTGTGTAATGCAATGCTGTACAGAGGGAGCTCATTCATAAACTATAGAACATGTTAGAACAATTTCTTACATGGATGAGTTTTCTTGGGCAAACAGCTCAGATGAATGTGGTAATTGGTCTAATAAGCTATTACTGGGCAGTTTTTACGCAGGGGCAATATTCCTTCGCTACACTATCTTCAGGAGCGCTTCCACCAGGTTAAGTATGAGCAGGAGACCAATGGCATTTTTGTATGTATACTGAAAAGATTCTAGTAACTTCATTTTTCCTTCCTTACAGTAGATTTATAAATACATATGCACATGAAGAACTTGCAGTTGAATACGACATCAGTAGGTGTTTGGCCCTTATAATTCTACTGTGGATCATTTAATGTAGTTATCCTCAATGATGTCCAGATTATTATACTGGCACCACTTTATGCTGTGTGTTTTAAGGTATGAACTTAATGAGAAGGAAGTCATCGTATTGTTTATTTTGTTACTGAACAATCCTAATGCAGTAACACAATTAGAAATCATTAGTGTTTTGCTTCACATTACATTTAGTTTGAAACAAATCTGTGATCCCTGAAAACTTAATGGCTCTGAGCACAGTTTACCCCAAGTAAACAGTAAGACTCATGCAGAATTCAAGAGAGCAGAGAGCTGGGCCATCATGCAACACTGTGGAAAATCTTATCTTTCATCTTTCTTTTTTTCATTTGCAGCTTTTAAAAGAAAATGTTCCAGTGTTACTTTTGGCCAGCCAACTTTATTTACCTTTAGCTGGCTTCCATTTACTCAGAGTCAGTGCATACTTTGTATGTTAAACTTCAAGAGCTTACCTGATTTGAAAAGTCGCACTTGAGACTGTTATCTGCAACAGGTTTCTCTTTACATTAAAGTGCTCGTACGCTCAGCTCTCAGACTGTATTTTGACTGATCTAGCAGGTCTTTGTATGTTTTCTATGATTAAAAACATTTGATTAGGAGCGGCTGAAAGAAATTCAGAAGTACTCACACCCTTGTGCTGTGCTTGGAATGGTCAGCCATTTCAGGAGTGCTCCCGAGATCGCCTGTAATATTGGGAACAGTCATCTCAAAGTACCTTGTTTTTCATCACCTGGTGTCAGTACAGTTCAGCCTGCTATTCAGCTACCTGGCTGTCTGATCTGCTTTTGGGGCCTCTCGCCTCTCTGAGGAACTGCGGATTGGACACCCTGGGCAGTGTTCAGAGGCCTAATCAGAGACATTTGGTGCCGTTTAGGATGCTCAGGACAGCCAAGAAATCTTGCAAGGGCAAGCAGGCAGAGGAGTGGCGGGCACCTGCGCCTTTCCAGGTACCTAGCAGAGCACACCGCTGCGCCTCAGTTGACCCTGCTTACTTACCTGGGGGTAGCTGAATCCCATACATCATCTCTTTGTGACAGGCACTGTGAGAGAACTCGTGGCAGAGCAAGTAAAAGAGCGGCTGAAGGGCCAAATGGGAAAGAGACTCTGTAAGGTGGTACTTAGCTAAAACCCAGCGGCTGTGGACCCCCATTTGCAGGCTGCCCACTGTATGCTTCATCCACACTGTAATCCTGGTTTATTTAG
Organism: Sagittarius serpentarius; assembly: GCA_034782735.1. Classification (NCBI taxonomy): domain Eukaryota; kingdom Metazoa; phylum Chordata; class Aves; order Accipitriformes; family Sagittariidae; genus Sagittarius; species Sagittarius serpentarius. The sequence goes on along the minus strand of JAVKLA010000053.1, from coordinate 3,866,304 downwards.
AAAGCTGGTTCCAACTGACTTTTCTTTTCCTCAGGCTGCAAACCTCGCTTGAATATTACCCATTACGGTTTAGGTTATTTTGCCTTTGTAGCACAGGAATTGAGTTGCAAGCACAAAATTTGCATTGGAAAGAAATCAGCTTTTGTTTATTTTTTATGTGAAGTAATTTCTGAAAATTCCACTTCTTTTTTTTTTTAACCATATCCTGCTTTAATAATGAAGCAACGGTTCCCAAGGAATTTTCTGGTAATTATTGGTTTATTATTTAATGGCCCGAGGCAAGACTGAGAGTAGAGAACATTCTTCTAAAACAAGGAGGAACTGCAGTAACGGTAAATCTCTCTGGTATTATTGCTGTTATGAACCATTTTCAAAAGTTTATGATGCAGACGTGCAGGCTTGAAAGAACTTAGATTCACATTAAAGTATTCAGATTTTAGAATTAACATCCTTTTGTAAAGCCCTAATCCTTTCCAGCCTACATTTCAAAACAATTGCTGAACTATTTCATATTCTTTCTAACCCGAGGCAGCTAATGTTCTGTATGCCTGTTCTCTTTCCACCTGTTACAAGAAAGTGAGAGCACAGTAGTAACTAGATAGAAACTCCTTCATTCATTTTCCTAATGTCTGTCTTGGCTTGGAAAGCCATACCAGTTCTAAGGAGATGAATGTCAAGCAAAAATCTTACTACTGGGACGTTTATGCTGGTGTATCTCTTGATGGATGCTATGGCTCCTGATCATCCATAATGAATTCATACTAGTGTGCTTTCTGGGGTGAACTAAGCAGGTCATTAGCCAAAGGAAATCTGGGCATGGACTAAATGCTAAAGATTATGCTCTCACTCCTGCTTACAGTATAAATACAGCTTATGCTGTATCTGGCTTTTCTGGCCATGGAGAGGGTATTTCACGAAGTCTCATGGCTTTGCATATTCTCCCCTGACCCAAAGCTCTCGGTCCACTGTGTCTGGCATCACACTATGGTATGTTGATATATGATATGTTTCATTTGCATGTGCTCTTATGGAGTTACAATACTTGCTCAGAAAAGTAGACACTGCTTTGGTCAACACTCGCAAGGACTATGTCTTAATGTGAATTTACGTATTGGTAGGGATAGAAGGGGATGTGAAGCAGGAAGACAAGCTGGCTGTAGAGTGTGTGAGCTGATATGGTGGCAAGGAGTCAGGTGGGACGTGGTGCTTTGAGACAAGGGAAGTTTTCCTGAGCATCCCACTCTTCCCTGTTCCTTTTCCTTCCTCAGGGAATTTTATCAAACCTAAAGCCTTATAAAGCCTAATAAAGGCATGCTTGTATGATCACAGATTACGTGTTAGGTAAATGAGATAGAGGGATTCATGTTGTTATTGTCCAGATGCAAAAGTGCTCCAGCCATGGAGAAATTTGCCACAGGCAGTGCATATGTCTACTCCAAGGCTTTGAGACTTGAACAGGATAGACATGAGTCAGCACTTCAGCCAGGAAAATAAAGTCCACTTGCCAACTTTCTGCTAATAGATCTGAAAATGGATGGTAACCCATTTGGGAGGGCTTTGGAGGGCCATTTCAGGAGCCTGCTTCTCTTCCTTGAGCATTAGACATTTCTCAAGCAGCCAGAAGACTTCAGCAGAAGCCATTTTATTACTGTACCCTTTTGCCTGAGGATGATGAGTGCATATTAAATGCCTGTCTTTTTTCTGTAACCATTACCAGTGCTTTCTCCTTCCTCTGAGGTCTGCATGAAACTGCCTAAAAATTTTCCATATTACAGAAGCTGCATTAAATTCAGATTTGTCAAACTTTTTTTGGATACAGGAAAAAAGACTGTTGAAACAAAAGAAAAATTCTGTGCAGCCTATCCAGTCTTTAAACTCTGAATAAACTAACTTGCATAGGTCCAGTCTGAATAATTTGTAGGGAGGAATGTTCTGTTCATTTCTGGAGAGTTTATTCCTGTCTTTCAGAGCAGTGCATAGCCACTCTGTCATTTGTGTGAAGTATTTCACATCGTCACTGGTGAAAAGGTAGCTCATGATCCCAGCTCCGCAATCCTTTATTTTCAAAGGTGCCAGCTGTACCACACAAAAATACTTTGGAGAAGATCACATTTACCTTTTTATTCTTTTTTATGTATTCTTTCAGTATCAGAACCATTCCTTGGTGAAAACAGTGTATCAGTTCCTAGACTAAAGCTATAATCAGAACATATTTAAGCTTCATTTCTTAGAATAGTAAGACAATGTTTAGCACATGTAAAAAACTGTGAATCTTAAGGTAAGACATAACATGAAGTTTTATTGAAACCAGATAATGTTTTCTTAGAAGTGGTAAGACTGGTTTGAACCCGTCTGTTGTTTAGGCCCTCAGCCTCAGAAGTTTAAAAATCAGGTTTTAAAATATGTATTCGTTCTTGTGTTCTCAAATGCAACCTATTTTTTATACCATGTTGCGGTTTTCTTCTACTTCCTTTTTGTTAATTGCAATTATATTGACTGTGCCTCTGCAGTAGCTCTGTCTCAATCCGTGTTCACACCTTCTCATTTCAAGGTGCATTTTATTTTTGCTCAGCCTTAATGGTACTGTTAGGTCAATGTGAACCCAGCTTGCTTTAGAATTCTCCTCTATTTTTGACCCACAGCAAATATGAACTGTTTTGGATTAAAGTACCTTCTTGTCCCTAAGATCTCTGGGAAATCTTTTAGCAGCAGGAATGCATTTACTATAGTCAGTGACTATGAATTTGTTCTGAGCTGAGGAATTTGGTAAGAAGGCTATATTTGACTGTAGAGTTGTGTCTTCATTCAACTGTTTGTATCCATGTCTAATGCTGATGCCCAGCTGGTTCATTTTAGTTTGTAACTTTTATGCATGCCTGACACATTGATTTCTAAAATGTTCAGACTTCCAGAGTACAAAATATAAAAGTATCACCCTGCAGTGTGAAGATCGTTCTTAGACATGCCCTTTTTTCTTGCTTGTCTTTGCAAATTCTCTCCTCTATGCTTACCTAATGTGGTTTTTAGAAATGTATCAGAAGTTATTAGAGAAGAAAACAGCACAGATGAAACTGAAATTAATTGCTGAAGACTGTAATGTTTTTAGCAATGTAAACTGTATTCTTTCCTCATTGGATTGTGATGTAACACAACCCCCTAATACTAGCAGGTCTGAGACTCATGAGTATTTAGTCAGTCTGGGGCTCTGCCTAGTTTAGATTTAGACAACAGATTACCGAGGAAAATAGGCTGCTGCTGGAAGTGATTTCAACATGAGGAGGAACTGAAGCTAGCATGTTTGGCTGGTTACCCGTCCCTCACCGTTATAATCAGACTCTCAGTAGTCTAAAGTTTCCTAGTAAATTTTAGACTCCCAACAAACTTCCAACAAAGTACTGCAGGGAACAAGCCTACGTGTGATGATATACCTCAATGCAACTGCCTTTTATGATCATTTATGACAGCTGAGATGCTGTTCCCAGCACGGAGACTGTTTTATAAATCATTAAAGTAATTTTCTAAACAGTTGATTAACAGGATGTTGGTGATTAATACTCTCTGGGTAGAAAAGAATGTAGTGAATTAGTTTTATGTGTTACAATTCTTGTAGCAGTCATATTTACTACAAGTTGTAATATACTAAAGGTTATTTTTTCACGAACATTGTAAAGCATGTATTTTAACAAGCCCCCCACATCTGCTGCAATGCAATGTTGATACCAGCTATCAAAAGTGGTGAAATAAAACACTTGCTAAGGAGCAAATATGATCAAAAGAGGGAGTCAAAGAAACAGTCAAACTTTTAACATAGGGAGAAAAATCAGTCAGCTTAGAACAAAGAGATCATTTGGCAAAACTGTGGCATCCTTAAACAGATCCTATGCTCAACTATGTTATAATTCGTGACAGAACTCTCCAAGCAGGTTTTCGCTGAGGCAAGGTAACAGCACAGAGCAAAGGATATGCAAAGATCAATGAGAAGATGAATGTGCCTGAGAACTGGATGCTCAAGAGTGGTGGGAGTTTTAAAACCTTGATAGCTGAGAAACTTTATCTGTTAGAAGGAAACATTAGCAGTTAAACTTGCATGCTGTGGGCAAAAAATTCAGTATGCTGGAATGAACCAACCAGGTATTAAAACAGCTAACAGAAGCAGTGATAGAAAGATCTTCAGAAAAGCCTTACCAGAGACCTGCATTCTCAGGGTCAAGAGACAGAAGTGATCTGAAATGGAAGAAGTAAGAAAGCAAGGGCTGTTAAAAGCAGGCCACTGGAAAGCAGAGCTACCCTGTATTGTAGTCCGACTCACACTTCAATTTAGTGCATGGGATAGATCACGGCTCTAGAATGCTAGAAGCTCAGCAAAATGTTAGTGGAGGGCTTTGCAACAGGTAATGATGATATGAACACCAGCTATGAGATAGCCTGATAGCTTAAAAACATGTCCATCTTTCACATTGAATAAGACCGCACAGAAGATAGGGAATTACATATGAATGCCATAAAACTGTGAATCTGGTCGGCAAAGGGGCCCAGCAGAAGTATGAGGAATGCTTGCCTCTTAGAATAAACAAAACCGAAGGGGTTAGAATGTTTCTATCTGAATTTTCACAGTGATACTACTGGTTAATGGAGTTTTTGGTAGGAAGTAGTAAGGGTATGCAGAGATTTGACAGCATAAGTGGCTTGGGATTTGAATCATAGAATCATAGAATCGTAGAATGGCTTGGGCTGGAAGGGAACATCAAAGGTCATCTAGTCCAACCCCGCTGCGGTGAGCAGGGACACTTTCCACTAGATCAGGTTGCTCAGAGCCCCGTCCAGCCTGGCCTTGAATGTTCCCAGGGATGGGGCTTCTACCACCTC
>JAVKLA010000053.1:3786221-3838635 GCA_034782735.1 Sagittarius serpentarius | reverse complement strand
TGGGGGTCGGTCTCTTCTCCCAAGTAACAAGCGATAGGACAAGAGGAAACGGCCTCAAGTTGATCCAGGGGAGATTTCGATTGGATATTAGGAAAAATTTCTTCACCAAAAGGGTTGTCAAGCATTGGACCAGGCTGCCCAGGGAAGTGGTGGAGTCACCATCCCTGGAGGTATTTAAAAGATGTGGTGCTTAAGGACATGGTTTAGTGGTGGACTTGGCAGCGCTAGGTTAAACGATTGGACTCGATGATCTTAAAGGTCTTTTCCAAACTAAATGATCCTATGATTCTATACAGTCTAATTGATTCAGCACTGAAAGGCAAGAACAGAAATATAGTTACTTTTGTGTTTCTCACTACAGAATAGGTGGAAGTCATTTTACTCTTGTGGTACAAAACCATTGTAAAAAATCCTATTAAATCTTCAGATTTAAAGGATTTAAAACTTCAGGGCAACAACAGTTCAGGCTTATTGCTCTGTAGTTGTGTTTATCAGATGGTATGACTTACGCGTGAATGCTTGCCGACTTGCACATTTCTGCCAACACAGCAAAGATAAAAATTAGAAAGTGCTCTCTGTATCTCATCAAACAAGGATGACCAGGCTTTTCTAGTCCATAGGAGTCAGGCTGTTACTCATAGGCTGAGTCACATGTTTACCCAATGCCAAACTCAGTTTGAAGCACCACTGACACATGAATTAAATTAGCCACCATCTGCAGGTAAACAAAACCATAAGAACTACACTAAGTTTCTTGTTCTGTACTCACTGCACAAGCTCCTTTAATACTGACTGTTCAGGTATTTTTCTTGTACATAGTGTAAAAAAACATAAGAGTAATGCAACTTATTCCTCTAGGTGTACTTCTGTTATCCACACTTCCTCCATGACTTTGACAGTGGAATTCTCCCCTAAAATCCTACCATTTATTGCGTCTTATCCTAAGCAACTGCCCAGCTAATTGTATATATTTAATATGTGCATATATGTATGCACACCTGTATATGTATATATATAATTTATATAACTGTATATATCATTTTAGAAAAAAATGTATGACTCATTTCTAGTTTTCTCACCTTATTATCATTTCTTCTTTATCCGTTTTGCCAATCAGCAATCTGCTCTGTTTCATTACTGCTCTTAGAGACAAATCTACAGCCATTTGATATGAAAAAGGAGAATCACAGATCTCTTCCCACAGTGCTGTCCCTTGGGCTATTTCTGCCAGACAACTGGACAGCAGCACAGATATATCTGAGGCATCAGGTAGGGAAGAAAGAGTGCCTGTGCAGTCATGGAGAGTCACATGAGGGAGTCTGACCTGTATCATTTTATCTATTTCAGCATAAATCATACATTCTTTATTCAATAGCATTTAAATAATGTAGAATGCATTCTCTCTTCCTGTACTTGCCAGGAAAAACCTCCGTTTAACATCTGTTGTTTAAGCCATAAGTAAGACTCTGAACAGAAACCAGGATAGTCTATGAACAGCTTTTTATGGGTTTTCCCCAAATTTTATGGAAAACAGAGGGGGAAAGGGAAGCAAGGTCACTATCTTCTGCAACAGCTCCTTCCACCTTCAAAAGAGTGAAGAAAGAACACCTATCATCATTTTTCCTGACTGACCTTCTATCCTGAACGCCACACCTCATGTATTTTTCTTTCTCCAATATAGTAAAGTGAATTGATGTTCAATATAAACATGATAATAGATGTCCATGTAAATGGTCTGAATCCTGCAAACACTGTGATCTGCACTGTTTTCAAGCTCAGGCTTCCACTGTGCTTGGGGACTAAAGTGTCTCAGCGTCTTAGATAATGTGTGTAGAAAAGTAATTTTAACAAGTTTGCTTAGTAATTGGGACCTCCGCAGTTCCCACAGTAATTGGGATCTCTGGGCTGGTAATGCATTTACAGATAGAAAGTAAGTAGGGCATGACTGAAAAAGACTGTGAAAATTAATACAGTGCAGTAAAATGAAAACTTGTGCCTACATCTCCTCCCCTCAACTCTGCTCGCTTTGAAGTCGTCAAAAGAATTTATTGCTTCTTCCTCTGATCTTGTCATTCCTTCCCTTTGAATTCCATTTACTACACCAAGTGCCACCTTTTCTCCTTGCTTTTCAATCTCAGTCCTCCCGATATTCGCTAAGTTGCTAGCTAACAACATTGTTCTTGTTTTACTTGCCCACTAGATACTTTTATTCTTTCTCCCATGCTGTCCTTTGTAGCTGGGAGACCATCTTGGTAATAAAATACAAAGCCACTTGCTTGCTTTCTGCAAAACTGTTTTAAACTTCCTCTTAATTGTAATGTATCCAATAAGCAGCTAATGAGTAGAGAGGTGGTGAACAAAAACATCTCCCTTTATGTATTTAATGAAACAACAAGGCAATGTATCTAAAAGGAAGGAGAAACAACATAGTTAAAAAGCTCCATGCGCTTCCGTGTGAAAATCTTCTCACGTTTTGTTATTTCATCTCCTCCATGTTGGTAGAAGGTATTTGAGATACTGTTCACTCTGTTCATTGATTCTTTCAAAGAGAAAGAACGCAGCAGTAAATCCTCAGCTTTGAAGAGCCATATTTTTCATGCATATTTTGCAGAAACTACCACTCGCTTACACGCCTTGTGGGCATCTAAGCCCGCGCAACCCTGCCCACCACAGGTTATGTGTTGGCACATCTTCTTTCTTCTCTTTCTGATAACGCCAAAGCAGCCTGTGGAGCTGCCGCTGGGAATGACTGGCTGCTTGATGACTGCCTACGTTATACGACAGACTGTCTCCTGATCTGCTTGCGAAACCAAACAGGCTGCTTTCTGACCGGGGAGAAAAAAAAGGCGTCCTTTTACTGATTTGCCCATTTGCTTTTCTCTTTCTTTCCACCACAGGCAGACTACTTGCTTTTCTTGAAATAGCCCACTAGTGAGGACACAGAAAAAGTATCCAAACATCACTTCTTTATATTTTTAACCACACAAGTCTATACATGATCCACTGTGGTGAGGCCTGTCTGCTCTCTAGAAGGTTGTTTTCTTGTTCAGAATTACAGCAACATACCAAAGTACAATAAAGACAAACACTTCAGGCAAAGCCATGTGTAAAGCTTATTATTTCTAAGTCTTTGTTTTAATATTTGTACATTTTTACTTGTCATCCCAGATTTTTTAACAAAAAAGAAATATCTGAGAATACTGTCCTTGCTAAGAACAGATGAATGATATTTTCTTGATATTTAAGTGTTACTTAAGAAAGAAAAAAAATACTTAGAGATTAATCCAATCATGCCAATAAATGATTGTTAATGATAAATATACTCTGCTAATGATAATTATACAAAACAACAAATAATGTTGATGTTATTGCTGAAAAAGTTTTTTCACTGTAAAACTGTAACATTTTCATTTCAAAACTGTAACATCTGTCTTGCAAAAAGAAGATTGAACAGTAGAGAAAGAAAGGACAGTGTAGAATTACAAAGTAAAAATAGAAGTGGACTTTAATGGACTGGAAAAATACCGTTATATTGGCTTTTATTTTGATTTTTTTTTCCCATGAATCCCAGGGTAGTATTTTAAGATATAATCATTTTCCGCAAATATCAATATCAGTTTTTTTACTGATTTTAAATGGAAACAAACCCACCATGTCCTATTGTAAAAATAATGGTTCAATGGCTTTTTTCCTGCTTCTCTGTTAGATTAGGCACATCGCAGGTTAAATGAGGGCACCCCAAAGAGGAGTGCAGGGGCTGGTAGGTACCACACAGAGGGCTGGCAGTAATGAAGATCTGTGCTGCCTGTGCTGAAAAAGCGCACAGGATCTTCGTTATTGGTGAGTGTCATCCTGGTGGGTTCTTGGGCTGATCTGGATATTTGATAGTTGTTCCTCATTAGAAATGTCAGGCCAGCATCTTCCTGCTCCAAAACTCAGGGAACTGATCTGCTGCAGTTCGGTCTGCCAGCCAAGAAGTGAGCTGGCTTTTACTTTTTCCTTACTTACCTTATTCCATACTTTCACTTGTGTGGAATAAGCAAAGATATAGCTCCAGTTGTGCCCTCTCATATCAGGGTTCCTTACTAGGAATCTTAAATAGGATTTATCTGTTCCAGCCAGTCATCTTTCTGGCAGAAACTATTTCTATGCTAAAGCGGACACCTGAGTAATAAGAAGGGTTTCCTGAAGTTTACGAAGTTGTACTACGTGCAAAGACGGTGAATTGCACTTTGTGTTAGCTGGCTGTGGAAACCAGGGGGAAGTCAGCAGGACTGGGGTGTAAACTGCAGCCCATGGGTAGGCAAAGTAATCCTAAGGACTTGTTCCCTTGGCATTCCACATTAACTTCTCCTATGACGCTGCTGGGCATGCTCCAAAGCTGTGGCAAAGTATGGCCAGGGAATTTGGGCCAAATGGTGCTGAAGGCGATGCTGTTGACTAGCCACTTGACGTGACACCTGTGTGCCCTGGCCCCTTTCTGCATCAGGCAGCTTCCTCAGGGACTTCAGGCAAGCTCCTCCTGGAGTCACTTGGCACTTGGGTAAGGATCACAGCCTTTTGCGTGAAACAATAACCGTGGTCAAACAGTTTGCATTTGTTTAGGCAAAAGTGTTTCTTATTTCAACAGGCCGTGGGAAAAGATAGGATATTTTTTTCCTCTTTACATAATATTTTCATGCATATATTGATCACAGCCACTATATAGCGTTCATCAAGTTTATTCTAGGAAGCGAGAGCAAGTTTTTATAATAGTCCTCACTTACATAGAGGAAATAGCCAAAATCACATCTCTGGAACAATTTTCTGGGAGTAAAATGATCCTTTCTCTGAATCTTTTTATTCTCCCTGTAGGACAATCTCAGTTTAAAAAAGCCTCATTTTTTGCTGCAGTACTCAAATTTCAGTTGTATTCTGGATTCTCCCTTGGGAGAATATTTTCTTGTGTAGGAACAGAACTCAACTGATCAATGCGGTCAGTGTGCTTTCTATAGCAACTGTAGGAACCTTGGCTGAGCTTGGGGGTGAAGAACAACCCCCCCCTCCCAGGTTGGCGTGATCAGACTTTGCAGGTCGGTCGCCTCTAGGCTTGCGGAAGAAAGCGTCAGCCCTGCTGAAGAACGCATGTGGGGTGAAGTCGTTTGATTTTGGGGCAGCTAATGAATAAAACTCTTCGTTTCTGCCTGGCTGTGGGGCTAGCAGGGAAGGGAGGAACCTGAGCATTCAGCTCACAACAGCCTCACCAGAAGTGAAGACTCTTGTTAGTTCATCCTTTTTGCTGAAAAGGAAGGAACAACATGCTCATCTCAAAAATAGCCTGTGAGTCAATATGCTTCAGCTCAGCATCCCCAAGACAAAATTTTCTGGAGATACATGTTTGTTTTGCTATTGTACATTAGCCTGTCAGAGAAAAAAGTATTTCAGAAAAGAGAAGTTATTTTCTGACTATCCCTGCCTGATACAGAACAGTTATTTTACTCTGTTCTCTACTTTTAAAGAGTTCTCTAAGAGTTAATTATAAGTATCTTGAAGTCCATATATTGTCATTTGAAAAATGCAGTCTTTTTTAGTGGCGCTCATTCCACTAACAAGACATAAAATATTAACAGTCTGAGCAGTTTCCAATTGCTTTTTTGGCTTTAAAATCATGTTTTTAATTTCTGAGTAAGTGGAAGAAAACAAGAGCAAGGAAAGCTGAAGTTTAAAAAAAAAAGAGAGGTTAAGCAAGCCATAGGAGGATCCTAATGATTATTCTGACATTTTCTGCCTCGTAATCTATTATCAGCTTCTACTGGGCGTTCATTCACCTCTTGCAACTTGAAAGTGTCCTTGAGATCTGTAACTTTATCTAGATGCCGGTCTGCCAATTCTGTGCTCTTTAAAGTAGAAAGTCTTAAACACTGTTTTTCATTTATGCCAAGAGCTGAGTTGCATGGGGAGTAAAAGCCAGGAAAAAACAGTACTTTAAAGGATATGAAAGAATAGAATTGCCTTTGATTTGACACTAAAAATTAGGACTTGAGCTTTGTATGATCTGGTATCCATGGTAGGGCTATGGGCCATGGTGTTCAGGCCAGAAGAATAAAAATAAGTTTTTTTATTCCTAAGAAAATTATGTAGTAGAAAAAGAAAATACATGTTGGGATTCCTTTCAGCTTTCTGAGGAGCTCCATCCTCAATGAGCAGCAGTGGGAACTAAAGGGCTGGGAGCAGAGAGAGGCACAGAACAGCAAGAGGTATGGCTGTGGGCTCCTGCAGACCTCCTGCAGCCGGGGGGTGCGGAGGGGTTCTGCGAAACTGCGGAAGGGACTACGAAGGCTTTACCTGTTCTTGTTGACTCCTGTCAGTCTGGCCTTCGGAACGGCTGCTTTCCTCAAGTAGCCTGACTTAGCTGAAAAATTGAATGGCCCCATATAGAGCTCAGACTGCTTACAGACTAATTATAAACTTAGGTTTATCAACCCAAACACAGCCTGATTAATAAAATTATATTACTGTTACAGATCCTGTTTCCAAAGCCTGAGCTGCATTAAAATTCAGAGGACACGGCTTGGGACTGCTATCAATGAAATAAATTGGAATACATCTATAGAGGCTGTTTGCAGACTGAAATTTACAACATCGTTCTGATTTTCTAACCATCAGAAAGGTCAGTAATGACTTTGAAGTTACCGCTATGCACACTGAAATTCAACTCTTGCCACCCCCCCGCCCCCTTAAAAGCTTATCTTAGTTTTGACAAGCATGTGTTTAAGTTGTTTTCATCCTTACACGCATATTGCAAAAGCCTGCTTATTGTCATCTGACATGTACAGAAAGGTCAGTCAGTGTTTGTAATGAAGAGAGAGATACATTTATCAAAGTAGATTACTTGCACTTTGTTTACAGTAGGAAGGTAAAAGCAGTTTCCAGGACAAAAAAAACCCCAACCCCTCAAAAAACCACCAAAAGATTAGATTGTAAAATATTTCTCTCCTACAGTTGTCTTCTAGCAGTTATAAAGAAAATTGACACAGACATAGTCAAAGGGTACCTGGAACAGAAGGCAGCTTTCTCAAACATTACTGATCTTAAAGGAGCCTTGTATAGTTTGAAATAAATTAAGAGGGTCAAATATTTCAGTAGGTTGTATTTCAATTAAATAACCTTCCAAAATGGCTTTCTTTACCTGTCTAAACTGCTGACTCAATTTTCCTATTCAGCAGTAATAAATGAAAACTTTAATGTAAAGTTTTACACATTCAAACACCTGCGCGCACACGGTGACCACATGACTAAGAAATCAGCAGTTCCCACCACTTAGTACAGAGGAGTATTTCATTGAAACACAGCATTACTTCGCACATGTAAGTGGAAGAATCCATTACAAATATCAGTAAAGACAATTTTAAAATAGCTTGTATCGGGTTTGGGTTACGTACACATCCCTGGAGGTATTTAGAAGATGTGTAGATGTGGCACTGAGGGACATGGTTTAGTGGTGGACTTGGCAGTGCTAGGGTAACGGTTGGGCTTAATCATCTTAAAGGTCTTTTCCACCTAAATGTTTCTATGATTCTATATACACAGTCATATGAAAATATATGTACATGTCATTGTCTTGCACATGATATGCAACATGAACACCTATTTTTTGGAGCTCTGAACGTGTGACTGCCTGCATTCACCCAGTTTTGACCACCTCCCTTTTGCTGTACCCTCTGATCCATCTCTGCTTTACTTCTAACATTACACTGCTCAGATGAGCCTCACAAAAAATGTTCTTGAAGAGTAAAATAATACAATTACACAGAAAACCAAAAAGGTTTTCTTTGTTCATTTTCCACATGCGGTTTGTTCAAATCTGAGGTATATGGAGAGAAATATATGGTCCGTAACCTCAATGTCTAGAAAGCTAAGAAGTAAATAAAGCTTGATTTTAGACCAGGGCATAATTTTTCACTTGTATTCTGTTGGCAAAAAATACCACAAAATCATTTAGAAGATTCAGGTTCACTGAAACATTTTGCTAACTTACAATATCTAGCTGAACTACTGTGACAAAGCCAAAAAAATCTAGCAGACTCAAAACCTACAGTTCATTTCCTTAATTTGAGATTTTACTTCATTTAAAATTTACTTCAGTTTTCAGTTTTAAAAATTTAACAAATGAAAACAAACCTCAGAACTGATACGGAACATTTGATTTTGGATTGAAACATTTGGTGGATAGACTAACTGCTACTTTTCTCTCTGTGGTTTTTGTCAGAGTTTTTATCTTAGTTTTTTTAACTTCCAATTACATAGATGATAAAAAGCATTTCCTTGAGAAAAATATTGAAGTTGGATGAACAGCGTATTACGTATGAAGACTGTATATGATAGAATACAAAAGAAGATGGTAGGGAAATAACACTGGAATAAACGCAGTAAGTTTTGTTGTGCTGGGTCACACGAACTCTGCCAAATCAACATTCTAGAAGGAAAAAAGGGAAAGCAAAGAGGAAAAGAAAAGCAAAAAGAGACAGCAGTGCTGTAACACATATTGACTGAATGAAAAGAGTAAACTAATTTCTTTTGTCATATTCACAGGGAAGAGCTGAAAGAGAGAGTTGACCTGTATGTCCAGGCCAGCACACTGAACACACACGCAAGTTACAAGGTGGGAGCATGGCCAGGCTCCTTACTCCTGTGTTTCTGTACACCATAAAGTTTTCTGAAATCAGGGAACATGCAGATAACCTTGACTGGTGCTGTCATGTCCCAGTGACCTACATCTTTTCCGTTGTCTTTGATTCTTGCATCCTGTGGACTTGTTTTACCCTTCCCAGAGCACTGCAAATCGATAAATATTGGTTAAACAGTTGATAACTTTGCAAATACCATTTATGACAAGACAGATCAGACCTTCAAGTCTGCCAGGGTTACAGGGAGCCATTCACTCAGAGTACTCAAAGGACTGATGCTGTGGCTATTTCTTCACTCTTTCCTACTCTGGTTGTCAAAGTCCTTATCTTCTGATTGACCTCACTGAACCTCCGCAGTTATTTCCTGCTTTAATTAAGGCAGTTTTAAATGGCCCTCTGTGGCCCTCTATAGACCAGATCTTCACTAGCTGCAAGTTGATATGACAGAGCTGTCTTGATCCGGATGGAGCTTTATCATTCACATCGACTGAGGATCTGATGGTTTCAGGTCGGACACCGTCGTACTGCTCTTGTAAGTGCTACTAAGACAAGAGGACCATTTGCATAAGTAAAGGACGCAGGATATGCATCTTGAATTACAAGCCCCATGGTCGAGGTAACCTCTGTGGTTTTGTTGATGTTATTTTGTCTGAAAAGCGTTATATACTTGCTGCTGTGCAGATTAACCACATATATGTGAGGAAATAAAAGAATCTTATCTGTTGCTCATAATGCTTTCTTTCTCCCTCAAGTAAAACTGCAAACTTGTATAATCATAGTGACTAATCAAAAAAAAAAAAAAGATTCAATTGCTGGAACTTTTTATTAGCCAAAAGTAAGGGATAGTTTACATTCCTAGCTCTAAATCAGATAAGACTTAAGATAATTTATAGGAGCGCAGAATAACTACAAGTTATTTTTAAGGTTTGTCAGACTATAGTATAAATATTTATACACCCACAGTCTCATCTCCTCTAAGACTTTCCAGGGGTCACTATTAAAAGCTAACAGGGAGGATGACTGCAGGAAGCCCTTTGACTTTACTTCTAGTAGATCTGGTGTGACCGTCAGGGTGCAAAAGAGGTGAAACCTGAGCTGAGCAATTAGGGAGCTTCTGAGCTCAGTGAACAAGCGCCTGGGCCAGCACGCTGCAGGGTCCTGCCCTGTAAATTAATGAAGGCAGAGGCAGCCTGACAGGGGTGGTAGAAAGTCTGCTGGGAGTCCAAGAAAATAGAACAACAGAATAGGGGCAACTTACTGAACAGAGGAATCGTGCCCTTACTGGAGAGAGGTCGGTCTGGCTGTTGGAGAAGCACAGTCAATGCTGGACCTCCATCACCAAAGGAGCCAGGGAGAGGAGAAGGTCCACACTGGTACATCTTGGCAAGAGCCAGCTGGGACTCCAAGGCTGTTTCAGGCCAGGGAAACAGAAGATAAAGGCCAGAGAGGGTGCTGGTTTAAGGTACCAAACACGACAGAGATGTCCGGGAACCCCATTTCATTTGCACTATCCATCGCTCTCTTGAGATGGGCTATCCTGAAGTTGAGAGAAAAAGGGTAGAAAAGCAGTTTAATAATTAGCACTTATTAGTAACCTTAAACTTGTCCTTACCCACATAGTATTTCTTTGATCGTATTTTTAATCTTGTTCCTTTTCTTGAATTATTTTTATTAACATTTTTATTCTTTTATGTCAATGGCATGTCAAGGGCTGACTTCAATATATGAAAGGAGTGAATCCTCACAGAACAGTTCACTAGAACCCAAAAAAAAAGAGAACCAAATAAAATCTGAACAATGTCATAAAGTGCTGCCTTAAAAAGGACATCCATCCTTGAAAAGACTGGAAGTTGGAAACATCTCCAATATTTGGTGACACTATAAGCAGGAGGCAGAGGCTTGAGCAATTTCTCAGTGGGAGTGAGAAGATATTTCAAGTTTGCATTAGTTGCCTAAATGATTGTCCATCGACACAGCCCTACATTTATTTTGTAGATAATCTCTAAAAACAAACTCCTTAGAAACAGAAATGTTTTATGACAATGTAACATCATTAATATGAATGCCAATTATTGAGGCTATTTTGTTATTTAGTTTGAAAGAGGAAAAATGAACACTCTTTCAATCTGGATCACAATTAGAGATGGGCTGAATAATCACATTTATTAACAGCAGCCAACCCATGGTTGTCACGAGAAATTGTTGCTAGCTCTTTTTTTCTCTGTTTTGCTCCATCTCTGTCACTGTCTTTGATTTTCTTACCAGTTCCGTCCTCTAAACACTATGAAACAAAAGGTATAATTTTCTCGTAACTCCACATCACCCTTCAGTTCAAAATCTAACTTAAAATCTTAACTTTCCATGCCCAATTTCAAAAATTTTCATTATCATAATTAGTGTACTTGTGAAGAACAAGTTAATAAGAGCTGATGAAAACAAAACAAACAAATAAAAAGTAGCATTACCATAGTATTTCCAGGAGAGTGGGCTGGTATCGATTGATTTGTGCTACATATTTATTTCAGTGTGATCTTGTTTCTCTGCTTTTTTATTCCTGTTCAAAAGTTTTGCATCTATGGTAGAACTAGTAAATCTGGAACATAAAGAGAAGCAAAGAAGTGAGAATTGAGAGAGTAAGAGGGAAGGCGTTTGCAAAAAGCTCTGATTCAGCACATTTGCACCCTAAGTTAAGATGTGAAAATTCACAGGAAAATTATTTTGACTCCTTCCACAAATCTTCAAGAGAACCTGGAATTTTTAAATGCACATATAATGCTTAGGCCATATTTATATATCAAAAGCATACAATTGGCAGGTCAACATTTGGGAAAGCAAAATTATTTTCTAAGCTTCTTCATATTCATCCCATAGTTTTGTCTGTTTTTATTTACGATGCTAATAACTTTAAGCACCAGAATTTAATATATAGGTGCAATGGACAGAATAAGCATATATGCTGGTTTTGACTGGGGTAGAGTTAATTTTCTTCATAGTACCTGGCATGGGGCTAGGTTTTGGGTTTGTGCTGAAACCAGTGTTTATAGCGCAGGGATGTTTTTGTTACTGCTGAGCAGGCGCTTACACAGAGCCAAGGCCTTTTTTGCTTCTCACCCCACCCCACCATCGAGGAGGCTGGGGGGGCACAAGAATCTGGGAGGGGACACAGCCAGGACAGCTGACCCCAACTGACCCAAGGGATATCCCATACCATATGATGTCATTCTCAGCAGACAAAGCTGGGGGAAGAAAAAAAGGGGGGGATATGCTTGGAGTGATGGTGTTTATCTTCCCATGTAACGGTTGGGCGTGATGGAGCCCGGCTGTCCTGGAGATGGCTGAACACCTGCCTGCCCGTGGGAAATGGTGAATTAATCCCTTGTTTTGCTTTGCTTTGCTTTGCTTTGCTTTGCTTTGCTTGCGTGTGCAGCTTTTGCTTTACCTGTTAAATTGTCTTTATCTCAACCCATGAGTTTTCTCACTTTTACTCTTCTGATTCTCTCTCCCATCCCTCGGGGCGGGGAGCGAGCGAGCGAGTGAGCGGCTCTGTGAGGTTTAGTTGCTGGCTGGGGTTAAAACATGACAGCATATTAGCATAATAAGAAGTATGTGTATACTGTAAGTTAAAGCTATAATGATTGTGCAGTACCAGCCTGGGGCTAAATCTTCTTTTATTATACTTGGTGTTCAACAGGTGACACCATTTACTTCATAATAAGCAAGCCTCTGCAGCTATTACTGCATTTCAGCGGACAAACTCATTGACTGTGTAGAGAAGTTGGTTCACAAGTGCGATTATTTTGAAAATTATTTGCATGGCAGATTGCAATGTTTCTACATTATTTAACTGACTAAATTTTCCCAAGTGTTTCTGGAATTACAAGTCAGGGATCTTTGATTCTTTATTAATACGGAAATAGTTATTTAACATAGTTCCTATTTAACATAGTTCCTATTCCAGTTCCAGATCCTTATTGTTACAAGTGAAGTCACATCCTTCCTACCATGCTGTTTTGTTTCTGGTATAGATAATGTACAGTAACACACATCAAGCAGGAAACAATAATTGTCAAAACGTTAACTGCAAACCGCTTATTTAAAAAAAATACTGCTTTTCCTCAGATTCTTCTAGAACCTTGTCATCTGATCTTACAGCTTCACGATCCGTATTTTCTGTGCATCATTGCTTACAACAGAAACGGGATGTGATGAGAACAGTGGGAAACCAGTCCAGTTATAAAGTTTTATGTACTGATTCATATTAATATATTACATAAAATCACCTAAGACTAAAGAGTTCTTATGACAAAGATGGTTTTCAGTGCATGAGAAAGGCCAAGACGACGATGCCTTGCTGGGAATCTGACCTGTCTTGTAGCAGAAGATACAGTTTCACTAGCAAATATTGCACTGAATACTCTTTAGTCAAATGTGTAACACTATTGCTATCTATTATGACCTGTAAGACTTACGGTTTCATCTACAGAACATTTATCTATATACAAGACTATCTGTTACGTAGTCTCAAACAGGGCAAGAGAATTGGCTTTCAAGATTAAAGGGTTAAACTTACAGAAACCTCACAAAGCCAATCTTTCATCTCACAAAGTTAGAGAAAATGAAGTCCAAGGTGTCATAAACATGTGGAACTTTTTGGCACAAAAGAGAAAAAACCTCAAATCTGCATTTTCAAAAATTGTATTCTGAGAAGCAAGAATGTTGGAGAAAAATCTGGAAGGAGACCTGAGGACCAGAAAAAGGTAGTGAAAATAAAAACCACATCACCTTGGCAGTGGTGAGGAATGTACTTTCAAGAACAAGCCCAGGTTTGAACCACTTTTCCTCTGCCCATTTCACAGTTAGTTCAAGCCAGTCTTGTAAAAACTCTGAGAAAATGTCTACTCAATCAGACCTCACAAAACAGAGGAATAAAGATGGCATTTTTAGAGAATTCATCTGGACTATGGGAGACGAACACACATCCTCATCTTCTAGGACAACAGACCTGAACCCACACCATCTTCATCCTATGGGAGTGCCTTAATTCAGGTATAATTGAGGTGTGAGTCTTAACTTTTTATACTTAAATTTAATAAGTACATATTTGCTAAGTCATATTGACAGTTTGTTTGTCCCTCCCTAAAAGAGAAGGGTTGGGTATTTGCTGTTCTGTAAATTTTAGTGTGCTATACATAGCATGGAGGTGCTTGAGGATAGTTCACAAACAGATGCTGGTTCAAGCCTCAGAAATAGCAAGGACTATGCCTTAAATCTTAGTATCTCTGCTGAATTTCCTAACCATTTTGTTATTGAGTGGACAAGTGCAATTAATCCTTTTGGGTTTTTTAATGGAATGTAGTCTTAGTTGAGGTGCAGTACTTTGGAAAATAGTAGATTATGAGCTATGGTTGTGGTTATGAATCAGAAGCAGAGCTAAACAAATATTTTCTCAGATACATCTTACAAATGAGGCACAGTAAACACTGACATCCTCAGCATTTCTTAAACATCCCGTTTGGGCTGTTCTACACCTTTGTAGCTCCATACTTCAGTGTCTATATTTTCCTGTGCAGTGAAGTCAGTGTTTCATTTATGCATAGTCTCTCCATGCCTGGAGGTAGTTTCTTGTCCACTTAACAGGTTTGGAATGAGAAATAAATACTTGGTAATAAAAGGGGAAATCATAGGAGAAAAAAGTGCTTCTCTAGTAGTGGATTAAGAAGTCAGTTTGCCACAGGTCAGGTATAATTGTCTACAGTACTTATCTATCAAACCAGACTTTGGTGTCAATTTCTTTGTAGATTTTTTGTTTCCTATACTTTTTTTAAAAGTGGATTTCAGTCTTGTATTAGCTTTCATTGCAACAGAAAAATATTGGATCTGATAAATTGGACTAGAAAGGTGAGGGTTAAGCTGTTTGATACTGAGTAACTCAGCCCTACAGAAAAGTGAGTGCCTTTAAGAGAGGATATTTTTTTATTTCAGAGAAACAAAGAGACGTGGAGATTTCTTTTGGAAATCCCTGTTTTTCTAAAGAAAGGCAAATAAGCTACTTCTGTGGGCAGAGTTGTCTTCTAAATGTCCAGGAAGGGCAAGTCAAATTGGAGTTGTCTGAAATGACTATGGCAATTGTGATTAAACAGAACACTTAAAAATAATAAGAAAGTTTGATTTTTGGTAGAAAACCATTAGAAATACCACACCAGCACTGCTGTGAATGTCTTAAACCATCCAGAGCCAGGGGCTTTTAAACTTACCTTCATTTTGGTGCTTTCCTGTGGTCATCGGTTTGCTGCTGGGGGTACTAATGGGGTGAAAAAGACTTTAACTGTCATGAGAAGATTCATCTGGACAAATCTTATCCTTTCCAAAATCAATTGCTACGTTCCCTATCATGTACTAACTGATACATAAGTGCATCAAAGATAATTCTGTTGATGTCTAGTGATTTCTTCATTCCTGCAAAGGAGATTTTATTTTTCACTTTAACAGTTCATGATTTATATTAGTGAATAGATTGTTTCTTAGTCCCCAAAGAGTCTTTATAAACAACTCTGGCCACTCTGACCACACACTTCTGTCCTTATCTATTGCTACAGCAGCACATTAACATGCTCAAACAATGGTTCATAGACACCAGTGCTGCAGCAGAAGCGCTTTTATGTGGTTTGGTTGAAAGCTTTTCTCTGGGGGATAATCATATTCCTAGCCATTAAGAAGAAAGAAAAAGAAATTAAATTCATTGCAGCTGTACTGAGATACAAACGAAAAAATTGAAGAGGGTGGCTGTTCAATTTTAGTAGGTGTTCATCTCCAATAATACGTAAATTCTGCTTCACTAAAGCCCACATTTTCCATAAATTACTGCTCCGTCCTATGGCAGAAGTAGATTCTTCAGGCTTTTTCTGGTTCTTGGCTAGCCCATTCTGTCTCATGGGAATTTCTAAGGATATCGATTCTCTCTTGTTTTGGTGAAGAGAAGCTCTGAATAACCATAATCTGTGCACCCAACACTGAACAAAAGATTAATGCTTAGTCAGTTTCCAGACTAATCTGTAAATGAGAATCAGCTGTCACAATGCTGGTGACATGGTGTTTGAACCAGGTCCCAGAAGATTCCACAACATCCCAGGTAGACACCTCACTAACTATGCAGTAATACCAAAGGACACCAAAATGATGCTGAAAACATCACACCAGTCAGGGAGGTAAGCTAGCTGAAGAAAAACAATGAAGACAAGGGAGCGCCTCAAATCCCACCTTGTCCCAGTATTTCAACACCTACCTCTAGCCTGTGGGAGAGCTCTATTCGCTTTCCTCCTCTGTCCAAGATGATCTGAACACACATCCTCTTCCCAAGAAATTGTCTTGGATTCACTTCTGTCAGTGGCATAGAGATGTGTGCCACCCACACACTGTCTCACCCCCGCTCCAGGCACCTGCTCCACGCATTGATTTTAGACAGCTGTGAGAGTTTCAGATATTCCCTCTATTCTTTCTAAGTGAGCAGTTGTTCAGATTTGGGTACTGTAGGTGTTTATCTATTCCAATCCACATATTTTCTTTGAAAACTCAATTTAAAAGTTTGGAGTTCTGGTATAAAAGAAGAAAAAATTATAAAACCATCATTCTAGCAATAAAAGTAATTATACATCTATAGACAATCTTAAGAATGTTGATGTACTGGAATTTCAGCAAGACCCAGTTAAAACATTAGTACAGACTATGGAAGAATAATTTTGATGGTGTGATTCAACTGAAAAAAAGTAAAGAAGTGATGGTTCTGTTTGGTCCTGTAGTTGGTCATACTGGGTGGTTAAATTATTTTTGACAAATCATTTACAAAATTTCTTCTCCTGTGTTCATTCTGTTCACAGTGTCCACAGTTCGATACCAAGCTTCTGTTGGGAATCATTTAACGCCTATGTAGAATGGGATTTTAAAAAAAGTTCTGTTTCTGTAGCATTTTACATCTACTCAGTAAAGGTGTAAATAATGTAAAGAATCAGGGAATAGAATTTCAGTTGTGTATGCTGTCTAAAAGCGTGGAGATTAGTTCATTTGTATATCACGTTTCTCTTTCTAGCATAAGTACATACAAATATTTTGACTTTTAGAAGTCAGTGTTTTACAACTGGAGCTAAAATTACAGTGGAAGACTTTTTCTTTTTTTTTTTTTTTAGATTTTTTCAGTCTATAGAAGTATACAGAAAGATGTTTGGAAAAAAAGTTCTGAGTCTGATTTAACATAGTTATATCCTGTAGATGCACTTGTCAAATCCCAGTAAGATTTACTTTTTGAATTATAACTCACTTATAACTTTGGACTCATAACTCGCTTAGGTTAGATCTTAAGGGTTTTTGTCAACATCATACCCAAATAATTTGACAGATGTCTGGTTAACATATTAAAAAATTATAGAGGCTTGCATACTGACAATGAATACTCTTCATATTTTCTTCCTTTTGTTATGTAAAAGATTAATCCATAACTAGATGTGTAAATGGTTTTCAGAGTCTGAAAAGCATAGCTAGGATTGTCATTTTAGATCATATTTCAGTACACTTTTTCTTTGTATAGCAGTGAGAAAAAAAATGAACAAATCATGAGAAATTAATCGTTCCTTTTAAGAAAATATTATTTTGTCTCCTTTTCCCCTATTAATAAGTTCCCAGCCAAAATTGCTAAAAACTATTCCGCTATTGTTTCAGTGATGTGGTAATATTTATTCAATAAAAATTTTTTTCGTAGTAAGATTTGAACTGAAACAGATTGGGAACATAAAATAACCATAAATGCAGATTGAAGGAGAATAGTTGGATGCCAATAGAAGCAGTAGGAAATATTTTTAATAAGATTTTAAAAGTTTTATTAGAATTTGGTGTTCTTTTAATTCACGGCCATTAGTACTTTTTCTTGAAATAGGTTATATTTTAGTGCAAATCTTATAGATGCAATGGATTTAGATCAGAATTTTTTTAAAAAAAGCATAAAAAATCAAACATCTAAAAAAGTCAGCCAGAGTTGTTCATTATTCTAGAAAAACAAGCAGTTTGAAGGCAACCACCACTTAGTTTTGAAAGCATTACCAACAGCGTCATATCTTATTTTCTAAAACATCATCCAGCTCTGTCAAATAGCCAAAGAAATGTCAATTCAAAGGTCTACATCATACAGAAACTTGGCTCACAGATGGATCTCGGTTCTGTTTGACAAATGCTACTTTGTCCCTGGGCTCCCTTTTGGACTGAAACAACTGGTTTCCTCCAGGGCAAAACGCAGGTGTTGGTTTAGTGACGGTTCACTAGAGATCTTTCCCAACATGGGAGATGGATATGACAAACAGCCTGTGGCAGAGGGTCTTTTCCTCTGACCTTCACAGGTCCCTGAAGACAGTCCAACCTGCCTTTGATGCATACGTGTGCCTGCAGAGGTACCTTGTGTCACACCTGTGGCATAAGGTGGAGTGAACCCTTGATGTCATGCTACGTACAACTACAACGCACAATTCTGTTCTGAATTAAACAGGAAAGAAAATGCAAAGAAAGAGAAAGAATTACAACTTCTGAGGGCCACAGCCACCCAGAAGAGGGCTGGACCAGGCTTGGTCTTCAAAGCTTTTGGAAAGCAGAGAGAAGCCAGCCTGTGCTGCTCGGGAGGAAGGCAGGGACTGTGCCCTGGGGAAGGTGCGCTTCTCAGTGCAGACGAAGACATAGGGGCATACAAGTGCCAGGCTGGCCTGGCTGAAGCCCATTCGTACGTCTTACTAGCACAGGACAAAATTTGCTTTTGTTGATGAGAGGAAGAGAGAAGCTACAGCAGTTGAAATTGCCTTCATACATTTCTAATCCCAATTTGTGCCTGGAGCGTATAAACGTGTCCCAAGAGCTTGTCTAAATAAAAGTTCCCCCCCCAGCCTGCCCTTCCTTTCTGTTGATTTAAATGCGTCCTATAATTCAAACGGGCAGTAGAACAGGTGAAGCTCTCCTCCCACCCGTTCACATAATAATTATGACCTATCCTAGAGGCAGTACTCACTCGAACAACTAGAAGACGAAGCAGACTGCCATCTAAAGGGGCCTGTATTGCAAACCAGCCACAGGAACTGCAACAACTATTGCTCTAAATCTGTCATCTTCTGTTTCCACATGTGTTACCAAGGTAATCCTCAGCAAGGCCCATGGAGCTTTTCTCTCTTTGCATAATTTTTCTGTATTAAGACTTATGATACTTATCAGATATATGGAAATGATAACTATTAAGAGCTTGTTAATAGCTCACTAGAGTGATGTTCTATAAGAATTTAGCAGAATTATTATTTATTACAGTGATGAAAAATCCTTGATAATGCAATTTATAAAATAGTCAAAGCATTGCCTCTGAGTGGTGGGTAAAAACCAGTGCCAATAATTAAATCCGAAAGATGGCTATCAGAAAACTTAACAAGTTAGATAATTTGCAGCTCCTTGTTAAGTGAAACCCTTGATTAACATTTTCCAGTTAGCTGCCAAGAACATTTATAAGGTTCATTAAGAGAGGCCATTCAGAGTAAAAATGCACTGATGAGCAAATTGGAGAGAGGAGCATAGAAAATTTTTTTTAATATTTATTTCAAAACCAGATGCTAGCAACAATGCAGTACATTTCTGAAAAGGTACAACAGATATGGAATAGCTCCTCCCATCAATACATATGTGTGAACAGACACATAGGAGGTTATCTAGCTGTCATGTCTTTGTTAAGCTTCAGCAAGGTGTAGCTATAAAATATGCAAGTTCCAATAATGGTTCACTGGAAAAAGATTATACCAATGCAGTCAGGGCCCCAGTAACATAAGAAAAGAAGCAGTCTAACATCTTGTGATTAGATTTAGAAAGCTAACGTCCAACATGATATTCAATTTATGTGTTATGTCTATAATTTCTCTGTCAACGAATAAGAGAACTGGTCTGTTTTTTAAAATAAACATTCATAAAACAGCTAAGGGTAAATTTCCATTACTTCAACTCTCCCATTACTGCTGTTAATAATTTCACCTCTAACCAGTTTTATATTGATTTCAGGATGAAAATCAACATTATATCCTTCCTCTGTATTTAGTTAAAAGAAAAGGATACAAGTTCTTTTCCGTTTTATTCAAATTGCAGAAAGCAACTTTGGTATACTTACCTGTAGATAGATAAACTGAAGCACATTTCTAAATGTCCTCTGTCAAGTACACTTTGTTTCTTTCACCTTTCCTAGAGATTTAGTTTTAATGAAACTGTCTTCATTGATTACAAGAAGCATGATAGTAGTTTTAGTATTTTTCTCGCAAAAATAGAAGTCATAACCTTTTTGCACCATAAATGAATGCACAGTCATATAGTGAATTGCTTATGTGATAAGGAAATGGTTTTAGTCCAGAGTCTGTCCAAAATGAGATCCAAGCAAAGAAGTTTTTATTCCAAAGGAAAATTAATCAAAACCTATAAAAGGAAGAGATGCTTTGCTGTAGTTCTGTTTCTTTAATGCATGGAAATAATTCCTGTAGAAAATGTTAATACCATAAAATAGCCTTTTGAGAGGCTGTTTTACCATTCACCACTGTGCCTATTGAAGTAGTTAAACACAAACACAAGTTTTTTCACCACACGCAACTGTTTTATCTATGGATTTTCTGAATGAGTGCAGGGGTTTGCTCTTACGAAACATCTATTGAGGCTAGGCTTAACTGATGAGAATGACACTGATGCCGTCATGCTACAAGTTTTATTTAACTGACCCAAGTATGAGAGAGAGCTAAATACGATGCCTGCAAATTTTCGTGTGATGTTTTCAAATCAAACCAAATGGATGGAAAGGAAACTTACAGTGGAATTCAAAAGTTAACCAAAAATTCAGGAAGATAACAAGTGATGTCATAATATTAAGAGCAAGTTATGTTTTTTCAGGAAGCATGTAATTGTTTACAACCCACAACAACATTTCAACACACCACACGTCTGCAAGGAAAACATGTTTGCAGATTTAGGGCTGAAGTTAAGCCTCACAGAACAACGTGCAGCTGATGGGGAACAGGGATTTGTACTGCAACCGACCATGTGCTTCATGTCCTTGACATGAAATGTGTGTCTGACTATGCAAAGATTTTGCTACACTTCTTCGGGGCCAATGTTGAACCGAACAGATGATCTGACTGCTGAAGGTTGTACGTCCTGCCGGCTTCAAATGGACTAGCAGTTACCATGGCTGAGAGGTGGTTTAAGAAGCTGCTGCTTCTGAATTACGAACTCTCACCTGGTTGACCAGATTGACCAGAGTAGCTGGGATTAGCACACACTGATAGTCAAATGTGGATTCATACCACGGAAAAGTCTGGGAGCTACAGCAAACTCTTCCAGCCACTGAGTCAAGCTTTCAGGTTCTGCTAAGAGAGCCATAACAAGACAAACACTTCCCCCCCCAGTAATGGCTGCTATGAAGAGATGTGGTTTTCACAGCAGTTATACACAAAGAAGTCAGCTGTGGAAATGGAAAAAATACAGAGTTACAAAATCCAGATGTAAATATCAGTGTTTGAGAGCATGGGAGCAACGCGTCACATGAAAAACTTGGTTTTGAGCAGGGCAGGGGAACTGAAGATAATACGGCTTTTGTGTAACGCACACTCCCTGTCTCCAAGGACATAATTACGAAGTTGTGTAACAAAACTGAAAGTCTTGTAAAACACAGCCGGAGATCCAATTTGTGGATAATTGCCATCACTGTGGAGGACGTATGAAGCAGCATGATTTGCTTCGTAACAGAGCTTTTATGAGGCTTGTTTGGAGCAGAAATTTCTCCCAACCCTATTGGAGCAAGGAACAAACACATGTCTTTCCTATACCTGAAGCCATGAAGTCCTGGTAAACAGCTCCACAATTATTTATACCAGGGTTGAATCTCAACTGAAGACCCTGTGCACCTTGGGGGAGAGGAAGAATATATTCCCAGGTTCAAGCTTATAAATCTTTCATGCTTCTAAATGTGATGTTTTGTGAGGCAATCTGAAAGAGACACTGTCTTGAAGCTGGTGAAGTGCAGGGATAAAGGATTCACTTGCTATGTATCTAGGAGCTAAATCTGAAAAATAATTATTTCAAAGGCCTGAAAGTATCTGGTGTATAATTCCACCAAGAAGGATATGATGAAATTCAAAAAGTTAAAAAATTCTTTTCTTCATTTCCCTGTAAGGGAGGAATCACTGACATATCAAATACAACAAAACTCAATGAATACATATGGGAACTGACTGAGATATGGGAAGAGTATTATGAGAAAATAACAAATGTACAAGAATTTGAATCATCCTGCTGGATGCTAGTACAAAAATCAATCTGTTGACATAGTCATTAAATACTGCTTTTGCATGCTTTCATTTGTGGGCCTGAAATTATATTTTTATATAAATAAAAATATATAAATAAATATATAAATATATAAAAGGATTTAGGTTTAGAGAGTAATTTTTATCAAGACTTTTTTATTTTGTTAATATTTGATTTTAATTTAAAATTAAGTTCCAATATAAAAATAACATTTCCTGAAGAATTACTATTTTATTTAAACAACTTCATTAAAAACTAAAGTCTTCAACAAAATAATCAATGTATTAATTGAATAATGCATTACAGTTAGCTAAGTATGCTGAATCATATCCTAACAGGTTGTCTTCAATGTATTTAGATAGTTTGATTCTGCTACTGAGATTTTATGTGCTAAGTTTATTTTTTATGTGAAAACACAGAGGCAATTTCCTACTTAGCTTTCCAGTTTTGTGTTCATTGGAATTGAGTTTGTAAATATTACTTATAGAATAGTGTATCTTTTCCTGGGGCTTTAAAAAGAATGGAACTCCATGTTAATCTGGGTTGTTATATTTTCTCATCTACCTCTGTGTATTTCCTCTCAGTACAGTTTTGGTTTTTTTTAAAGCTTTCAGGAATCTTGCTTTCTGTCAGCTTTGATGGACTATTGCATCTCCCTTAACCTTTTTGTAGCTCTTGGCAATACAGGATGAAAGACTGGTACTTGTATTACTTTACATATTTGTAAAAGAACTATTTCAAATTTTAAAACACTAAGGCTGTGGCAATTATAAAAAACAATCTACTCACTTCCAATTAATAGCAGCTATTTTTGAACTGGTTCATATAGCTTTCAGGGTATGGGGTAAATAGATCATTCTCTGTTTATGAACCCTTAAGTAGAGCTCATGTAGCGTCAGTTTTACCTTTAGATGTGAACATGAAGATATGAACAATGTTCAGCGAGAACACTTGCAGGATGAAGAACTGCTTAGTGCTAATGACGATAGCAAAATTAAGCCATAGAGCTGAACTGAAATATTTTACTCAGACCGAGAACCACTTTTAGTCATCAAGTGATCAAACCGTGCTCGATATAAACCTATTGACTACTAAGAAGAACTAGTAAGAACTCCTCATTAAATAGTTGCTTATTTGCGACAGTTATACTGTGGATGTTCTAAGTGGCTTTTTTTTATCTGAGTCAAACTTGAAACATGGCACAAAGGTATAAGAATCTATTTAAAAGACAGTCATATATTATTTATCATGAACTGATATTAGCTATGAAATCAAGCTGACTTCATAGGAATAAATGAAAATCTTTATATTAGTGCATCACTAAGTTAGGAAATGAAGGGTTTGATCTTCAGTATATATTAGAAGAGGCCTAAAAGTACTGAGATACTATAGCAGGAGTTAAGTGGAATCTAGTTTGAGTGGTGTCTGAGCTTCAATATCTTGTTAGAGAGACGTATTTAAATCTCTCTTTCAAGAGACGAGTAATATGAGTTTGAACTTCACCATCTGGAAAACGGAACTAAATGCCAGTCTTCCACGTGCTGTATGAAAACTCTAACAGATGGAGAAAAGAGAGGCAAGCAGCGTTCCTTTGAGGCTTCTGACTTTTGTACATAAAGCACGTACCTTGCTGCTCAGCTCTCGAGACCAGTGCCCAGACCTAAGTGTGCTGGTAGGTATGGGACAATCTGAAGTGCCAAAAACTGCTTTACCATAGAGAGTTTAACGCCTGAAGGTTTTGAGAGTCAGCTTTGAATTTGGGTGGCCAAGGTCCAGTTTAAATGGGACTTGAAAATCATTTAAGAGGACAGAAAGGGGGAAATACCCCCAAACTATCCAGAATTAGAGATTGTGGAAGCACTAACGTGCATGAGTAATTGTATTCGTTGTCTTTAGAGAACAACAGAATTATGCTTGTGCACATACACTTTATGGCTGTGACTTGTTGTATTCTCCTCATTTTAAGTAGTCTTTAGATGAAGGCCTGACTTGGGAAAAGGAAAAATAATGCACGTTTTCACCCAAGAGCTTACACGTTCCTGGCTCCGAAATTCTGTGTCAGGTCAGATTCCGTACTTCAGATAGTTCATGTGTGACAGTTAATTTTATCACAAAATCTGTTTTTTCCTTAAAATGCTATGTTCTATTACCTTCCAGACTAGAAAAACTTTAAAATTAACTATGTAACATCCTTCCTCTTTCTTTATTTCGTTATGTCATCATTGCATTTTGGCACTTGAGAAGAAAAGGATTGGCATCTGTTATGTAATACTTGCAATACTTACGTAATGGCTCTTTTATTCTGCCAAGTGCCATAAAATCAAATCACTCATAGCTCTGGGTTTAAGAGTTCATTCTTCAGTAGTGATATTGCTATCACTGTAGCAATGTTATAATACAACCTGTGATAAATTTTTACAGTAAAGAAACCAATATTTCATTATTTTTGATATAGATAAGAATATTCATGTACTTCTGTGCTGGCAGGTTACTGTAGTTGATGAGCTTCTCAAATTTCCATCTTTCTGGCCAATTTCATTTTTATTCCAGTTCCACCAGAGTGTTCATATTTTAACAAAACCTGGAAAAAACATTCTTTACTGCATGTGTTTGTCATAAATCTGTTTGTCAGATTAGGCATCTTTATATGTACATCCTGTTTTTCAAGAAGGTATTTTCATCTTGAATTAACTCACCTACTTAAATAGCAATTCTGCATCCTTTTTTTTTGATTATTTCATGTGTGTGATGACATTTAGCATCCAGAATTATGTCCTCTAAATGGACTGTGCCCATTGGCATACTTCGAATTACACATAGCAGAAATACAATTTCTTCATCTTTTCTGGCAGGGATGTTTTTGCACACTTTTTTTACCACTCTGCTGGTATACCTCTCTCTGGTCAGATGTTCTGTGGGAAGGTAGTTTTGGTTGTTACGCCAGATGTGATGTCAGTAAATTGTGAAATTGCAACGATTTTATATACGAAGAGGAAGGACACCAGCATGTCTTCTTCCTGA
This sequence comes from Sagittarius serpentarius, assembly GCA_034782735.1. NCBI lineage: Eukaryota > Metazoa > Chordata > Aves > Accipitriformes > Sagittariidae > Sagittarius > Sagittarius serpentarius. Next base: position 3,813,601 of record JAVKLA010000053.1, on the reverse strand, counting down.
CAAATCTTCTGCAGAACAAGAAGGCACATATGTAATCTTAAAAATGTGCCCTACTGGTGTGGGAAAGCTTTGTGGGAAAGGGAGGATAGAGGGTTTCTTTTCAATAGCAAAAATGTAGCTTTTCAATTCTTTGTGTTTTAAAAAAATATTTTATGACTTTGTAACATAAAAAAATTATACTGCCCTTCAAATAAGTACGGAGGTTTTTCTGTCAGACATAAAAAATTAAGAAAATAACTGTGAATTAAAAGATCCTTCATCACAGATACGTATAACTTGTTTTTATCTATATCCATTGTTAGCCTTTCCATCAACAGTCTCTAAATATTACATCCACCTTTTCTTCATGTAAATCCTTATCTTGGGTTTATCACATTCCCAGTGGCTGACATTTTACAAAGGCATGCCCTGGAGCTAAACACATCCCTAAAAATCATGAAACCTTTGCCAGATTTTTTTTTTTCCCCAGCCTGTTCTGAAGGCAAAACTGCAAAATGAACACTCTCGACATAGTTTAGCTAATTTTAAATTAGGAACGTGATTCTTTTCTTAAACTCATATCAACTTAAATGGCCGTGTGCATTATGGAGGCTGATTGTTAAATGGAAACACATGTTCCAATGTCAAACAAACTTCCTGTAATAAGTCACATTCAGACTTCCTGAAACTCAATTATGTTTTCATTTGACTTGCATTATAACCAGTTTTTACTCTCTCTTTATATCTACAGTTTTTATTTTTGTTATTATTCTAATGTGTTAAACTACTTTCCATTATGTTAATTTCCATTGTTATTGCTATGCTTAGGAAATAACTGTAATTTTAATAAAATAATTGCAGCCTTAATTCTAACTAAAAGATCATGAATTAACTTCCCTGTCTTTACAGGAGATGCAGTAAAATGGAAGGCTTAGCTTGAATCGCATACAGCTCTGAGCTTTGAGCATCAACACTACGCCACTGTGACCCCCATCTTGTTGTTGGGTGGTTCTTGGGTTGTGCCTGTGACAGTCTATGGGAAAGAGAGAGAGCCAGCCAGTGCTACCGACCCCAGAAGCAGTATGCCTGATGCATCCCAGGTCATTTATTCCAGAAGAGCTGTGAAAACTGGCTGAACACCACAGGTAGTGGTCATTTGTACAGACTTTGCAACATCAGGCTTTTCTGACAGTGGACAACCACAACACTGCTTCTGCCAGAGTGAGCCAAAGAATGAAAGCTTATTAAGGTGAGGACACCTGTATATTTTCAGGAGGGAAGTGGTCATCTGACTCTCAGCATTAACAGAATTATATGTGACGGCAAGATTCAAATAAAGCGAGCCAATATTATTTCTAGTTAAAGAAAGGTGCAGTGATTACCACAAAATCATGCTGTTGTCTCTGGGTTTTAGGTTACCAAATATGTTTTTTATGTTGGAAAGCTTGTGCTTCATTAACATTTAGAATACTGATTTTTTTTAAAGCCAGCCAGCTGAATCGAAGTATCTAAGAGTATCAAAGAAAATGTATGTATGTATGTATTTAAAGGTTTATGCAGCTATGTTCCGTCTCCGTGTTCCTGGTATGGTTTGGTGGTGCCTTCTGCCAGCCAGGGTTAGAAGTGACTGGCAGTCACACTGGCGGGTTCTCTTGTTCGCTGCAACTGAAGGAGAGAACAAAAGGACTTTCTGCCCTTCTTCACATCAGGACAAATGCCCTTGCAAAATTGCTAAAGGAACAATCCCTTTATTTATGGCACCCCACGATGACTATCCGTTAATGGAGTTTTAAGCTGGTAGGCAAGCAATTTCCATCTCTCTTATTTCTGGGCTGGAAGCCTATCCAAATCAGGCAGCAGTGAATTAAACCTCTGTTCTCAACCTCTAAACCTACTTGTCTTACCAGAACAGATCCAGCTGCTGCTTCTTTCTCTGTAAGAATCCATACAGTGTATTACATAGATACCTTGAAAGCTGCAAGACTTTCAGTAAGGTAGACATAGCTTAGTTTTACCTCTTAAAGTACGATCGAAATACCAAAAGGCACAAAGCCTCAGGAAAAGGCCTTAACAGCTGGAGGGAAATATGGGAGGGCACCTGTGAAAGGATGCAAAACTCATAAGATTTGCTTGATCAACATCAGCACAGTGTACTGGTGATAGTACCCTTTCCAGAAGAGAAGTGATATTACCTGCCTTCATACTCAATATCTTGGGCCTTTTCAAAATTGCACCGCTTACAGCAAACCTGAACAGAAATGAAAGTGCTCTTTATAGAGGCGGTTTTTGGAGGATTGTTTGACATATGCTTCAGATGCGCACTAACATTTAATCACCTATAAAAGCCACTTCTTGTTCCTCATAGTCCTGTGATAAAGCCATAAAGATTATTATTAACTATTAGTTCTACTATTTTCATGTACTAAGACTGACTGTTCTCTTGATATTCACACAAGTGAGAGTTAAATCATGCAAAAGTCTGTGTCTGGTGAAAACTCAGGAGGGGTTTCTGGGGTGTTTTTTTTCTTTCCATTTACTTTATACTGCTCATCTCTGTGGTTTCAAGGGACAGTTACATGTTATCTGGGCAGACTGGCCTTGCACTGAAAAAGTGGGTAAATAGTCTCACTTGGGAAATCCAACATTAATGATGTTAGTATTTTGCTATTTCTTTTAATGAAGCCAGGAATCTGTGAGGCCATGCACATTTGTAGTCATAGCTGCTATTGCTCTCTGCTTTCCATGTCTCTGCCACTCGTGCTTTTAGAGGCAGATTATTTTATATTTGTCTATATGTAGTTAAAGTGAGACCTCAAATTATTTAGAAATTTGAGTAATAATATTCCATCTTAACACAGTAGCAGCTTTTTTGTAAATAAATTAAGACATATTCTCTAATAAGATACCTCTAGTTTTAATCTGAAGTCTGCACGTGAAGGAAGAGAAAAGAGTTAATCCTGATATCTCCATTCTTACCAGTACGATGTTTGAATAGATGGAGGCCTTTAGGATTTGCCTTCTCTAACAGAGGTCTTTTCTGTTTCCCGTTAACTTTTTAAACTATCTGGTCTTATGGCTATTCCTCAGTAAAACTCCAGTCCTTTTATCTTTCTGCTTTATTGGCAAACGCATTGCCTTTTCTTTCTCTTTGTCAGCCCAGCTTCCTGCATCTTTTCCGTCATGCTCTCCCATGAGCTTCACCTAAATCCCTTTGATGATGCCAAGCACTTTTACCCCTCGCAATTATGTTTTTTCCTTGTGTGCCTATTGATGACATTAACTATTTCTCTATCTGACAGCATTTGGAAAGCTGTCATCATCACACACTCTGAGAAATGCAATATGATGGCTATGGTGCAGCTGCTTCTTCCTCTAGTCTTCCCCAAAATCCTGAGAGGAGTTTTTGCCCTCAGAAAAGCATTCATAATTTTATACATTCTCCCTGGAGAAAGTAACCTCAACTCAGTACACCTGGGACAGTGCTTGAAAGCACTCTGCCATTCCATGTAAAAATACGTAACTTTGAGGAACAGCACAATGACATTAGCATGAGCTAGTAGGGCTGCCCTGGGAAAGCAGCCTTGGAACTGGTTCTGGTGTAAGTTAAGGCGTAAGTGGCACTGAATAGTGTCATATAAAATGTTAGAGCAATAGCTGTTTAGATTTGCAACTACTTTCCTGCCTTGTCTTACGACCAAAGTGGCAGGACTTTTCCCTCCAGTATGATCCTGCTTCAGCTGAAATTAGCAATAAAACTCATAGAGATCAGTGAGGGAACAATTCATGCTTTCCCTGCCCCCCCCCCCCAATCATCATTGCTTTTTTTTACAGTCTTGTTTATTACTTCAGCTGAATTCAAAGACTAGGGGCTACATAAGTTCTTCAGAACAATATTAGTTTTAAAACACTGCATTTGACTGGAGGTTTGTAGACCAAATAATGACTTGTACACCAGTGTGTTAAGAGCAATAAAAGCATCGCCTTCATTTTGCTTCTTCTGCATTTTTACTAATGTTTATAATGGTATTAGCAATCAAGAAAGATGCGTATGATCAGTTTTAGGAAGCAGTTAAATTTTTTTCTTTAAATCATCTGATATAGAGCTAAAAGTTAAAACTTCAGTCTTATAATTTGAGATATATAGTTTTTGTGATTTCATTTTGATTCTGTTCAAAGAGAATACAAAGGAATCCCAGTCACAGAGCACTTACTTGCAGGACTCTCAGACTGAAAACTGCTGCATGCACTGACAAGCATTCAATTTATAAACTTAGGAAAAAAAAAGACTCAGCTACACAAGCAGCCCAACAGTAGACATCTCAAGTGTCTAGCCAGCCTGCCAGTGAGCGGATCATCCTGCAGCGGATGAACCATCAGCTGAAGGACGCTTACAGATTGAAGTCACCCGAGGTGAGCAGCATGGGGTATCTCCCAGTGCTACCCACCAACACCATACAGGCTGAAGTCAAAGATGAATCAGTCTAACAGTAAGAGTGGGCTGTTTTATATCACCCAGACAAAGCCTTGTATATTTTTTATAGTTGTTGTTTGCCTAGTGCTTTGCTAGATTTTGCTGGTTGCAGTTTGTAATACTTCTCATTGCAGAGCCTGTCAGATTCTGATGAAGTCTCCGTCAAGCTCAGTGTAGTTCATATGACAGTAGACAGAATTCCTGGCTTTGATCATAGACTGATGGGATCTGATAGTCAACAGCCTAAATAAAGGGAAAAGCCTGCCTTGAGGGGAAAAAAACAAAAAACTTTTAAAAAACAGCTTTTTGGTATCTTGTCCTGGATGTGGACGGAGCTTCATTTTTCCTGTAGCGAGGTGACAGTCTTTAGGATGGCAGAGCTTGGTTGGGGTTTGTAGAGGTTGCATTTTGTGACAGGACAGGGGACTTGTTGCTGAGGGAAATCTCTGATCATAGCTGATGGATGGTTAATTGTTCCTGTTGCTCAGAAAGGAAAACAAGCCTGACCTAAGCAGAAAGTTTCACAGCCAGCCAGCACAAGGAGTGTGTTAATAAAGAGAGTTTTCAGGATTTTCTTTTTTTCTTTTGGGCTAGTTACATAAAATGGATGACAGTGTCAAGTACTAAGGCAGCAACAATAGAAATCAAAGGTAGCAGAAAGATCAGAAGATGCTGGCATGTACAAAATGTTGAAGGTGTGCTATCCTTCGGTGATATCTAAGAGAAGTTACTCATGCATTATCACCTGATAGATCACATAGACAAATGTGCCTGAAGATTACGGATACCAACTGTGTGCTTGTGATCAAGTATGAGTAAAAATATTGCTCAAGTAATTCAGGACTGGCAGGTATTCTTGGTACAAGTGGGGCAGACCTTATCATGGCAGAAAGAAATCTCTATCCCCAGAGCCAAGGCAAAAAGTCTGCTGGCAATAAATGCAATAGAGAAATGAGTTTATCATACTGAAGGATGTGGAGGGTAAGTACAGAAATAGAATATGGACTCACAAGGAAGCAGAGAAGGGCAGGTGATCCCATGGGAAAGAGAAAAAAGGCAAAATGATAAAAATCTGAAGAGAAATAAAGATGATAAATGCAGAGAAAAATTTGGTTACTCCTTCAGTCCATGTGGGCTTAGACTAACTGGTGCTATTTATAGTACCTTTCTGCAGCTGTCTTCTTGAATGGTAGCAGCTGCTAACAGGCCTTGGATATAATTTCTCCCATTTTCTCATCTTTTCCTTTATAGAAGTCTGGACTTCATGAGAGATCATGAGAAAGAAGCATGCTAGAGGTGCAGAGGAATGCCGTGTACCTTTAGGCCTATACAACAGGCAAGTGTTAAGAAAAAATGACAGGTTTTCCAGTAAATCAGATGCAGGAAATTAATTGGCAGGAACAGGTAGAACTGGGGGACTGGGGGACTGAAAATCATATTGATCGGAGATGGAATATAACATATTTGTGTGATACTTCAGGTGATGTAAGAATAGACAGCAAAATCAGGCAGGTAACCACAGAAAGTGAAAGCACGTTTTCAAAAAAGAAGAGAAGGAACTAAAGTACATAAGGTAAGTCAAGGTGCTTTGTGGAATATTTGACTACTGGGATAAACACGTGGCATATGAGGTTTGGACTGCATGTGGATGGTGAGTTCAATTATGGAAATATCTCTCCTGAGTCAAGATAGGTACAAATGACGTGAAAAACTTTAAGAAATGAGGGAAGAATGTCAGAAAAAGACATCGTATACAGAAATGGTGTAATTAATTGTAATATAAAATAATGAACCTTTTCCCCATTTGCAAAAAACGAGTGGTGAGATACAATTTTACTGACTCAATTATATTCTTAATATATGGTAGTACTAGACTAATTTTACTATATAGTATTATAAATAATATGAATTGATATAAGTATATTGCAGTGGAGAAAGCAGACTGAATATTTTAATATGTATTCTTAGAATTAGCTTAAAATTATATTCAAATAAACCATCTTCAATAGCTGCATAGTTGAACATAGAAAATATTTGTCATTCCAACATAGTTCAGGACTTAGAGTAGATCAGGGACTTCATCAAACTCAGATGTTGGAACACAAAGGTGATTAATTCCAAAACCCTGTTGTCGACACCACTCAGTGCATGGGAAAGTTTGGGTGCCTTAGACTGAGTGAGGGCTACCTAAAATTAGCACACTTTGGGGTTTTTTAGAACATTTTAGAGCTTGTCAATTAGAACTGCTAATGACAAGAACTTGACTTTAAATTGCTGCTTTCTAGGGTGGAGTCATGATTTCAAGAGTGCAGTGAGGTTTTTCCTGAAACTCTACTAATGCAAGGAGACAAGAGTGACCTTTCCTTTTGAAACTGAAATGGAAGAGAAACAGGCCAACTCCTTTGGCTTCATAGTGAAGTATTTATTGCTGGGAGCTGCCCTGTTTCAGTTGCCCTTTTACAACAATTTTAACCTCTTTGCTCCTCCGCAGAGTTCTACTCTTTATTCTGAAGCTGGTCCTGAAAGAGGAGTTCATAGTGTCCCTATTCCTCTTTTGAAGTTAATCATTGCAAAGAAATAAATAGGAAGATTTACTAGGGCAGAAATAGAGTAAGAATCAGCACGATTCTATAGCCAAGCAGCTAAAGGTGGGAACCATATTCCAATCTATTACAACTTTTGCAGCGTGTCCAGTGATTCTTGATTACACCTGAATTTATGTTTCCCACACTGAAAAAAGTATTTTAGTGTGTTTATATTTAAGAAAGTTGCAATTTTAAACTAGTGAATAGCATTATAATTCTGTGTTTCTTCACAGTTGTAGCCCATGGTGTAAATCTGGGCTACAAACTTGGCCGATCTGTTGTAGATAAGACAGATGGACTGTGCTGGCTTTGAAATCAACTGTGGCTTTGCCCCAAGCAAAGAACTGCTGCTTTGCTGCCCCAGACAAAGACCGCAGCATGAAAGATTAAGAACTGACAATCTGCCTTCCTTGCTGTACTTTCAAAAGAAGGTACTCATCACCAGGCCAATATATCTTTGGCTATTTTCACCCCTTACATATGGGCCAGAGATAAGGACTCGCTCCTGTCACTCTGCTTTCCTCATTGTCCTGCATTTTCAGTAGTTAGGTGGAGGAGAGAGAAGAGCAGTGAGAATATTGTTGCTGTCCATGTAATCTGACTCACGGTCAGACCAAGCTACATTTTAACCAATTTCTTGATGATGTTTGAATAAATTCAGTATGAAGTGCATTTCATTTACTGCAAATAAAATTTTAACATTTTTAAGGTTTCAGAAGAGCAGTTTGAAAACTCTTAAATAATACTTTGGTCACATTGAATAAGACGTAGAGGACTCTTTGCTGGTAAAACCCAGAAACTTGACATAAATTCTTGACTACTTTTCTGGTGTTGCCACAGATTTCTTGTTTGTCCTTGGACCAGCTATCTGTTCTTGGTATCTAGGAAGAATATTGGCGGAATTTTTCCTCTCTAAAACACAAAGCTTTCTTTTCCTCGTGTTAATCACCTGGTCAGATATCTGAACTTCACTGATACAGCCTGGAGGTCTTTGGCTTTATGCCCTTATATTTCAGAGAGAACCTATTTCTGCCCCTGCCCCCACCGAATATTTCTGTACAGATAGGAATTTCTCTTTAAATCAAACAGCAAAGTGCATCTTGGCATTTTACAGCCAAGCTACAGTCACTCTGTTCATAGTCCAAGTCGGCAGGGAGCCATGCAAATGTAGATATTTTAGCACTGATCCTGTGCCAATATACCCTCCTTCTCAGCAGGCTTTTGGTCTTCTCTTAGTATACCAAAGAAAGCTTGCATCTGTTCAGATCACAGGTAGATGAATTTTCTGTCTACCCGCAAAATATAGATGCCCCAGAGCCTTGGTGGACCAAATGTAGGGGCATCTTTTTTCGAAAGCAAGAAATGCCACCTCTGCAAGAACAACAGTTGGTTTGTACTTTGGATATTAATCCACAGAGGAAATCTTTAGCATACCCTTCAGTACAGTTCACCAGTGATAGTCAAGGCACTATGAACTGGTAGGGTGTCATAAGGAAGATTCATAAATGAGTACTATTTCTTACCCTGTTTTTCTGAACATCTGTTACAGCCACTGCTGAAGACAGTATCTTTGGTTAGACAGACCTTTGGTCTGACCTAGCATGCCAACTATCTTACAGTTGTAAGTAACTAAGACAAATAATATACCTCTTGGTATGCTTTTAATGCCCCAGGTTCCTTGCTGACGCTGCTTGAATGAATTTATGTGATGAAGACACAAAATTCTCCAGAAACATTTTTAGTGTAGAAGCTGTTTTCAGAATGTTTAAGAACAGACCTTCAAAGGGTTGGGCCTTGCAATTTCAAAATATCACTTTTAAAAGGAAAAAGAGGAGTAGTTGTGTTATTTCTCCCTTGACATGGACAATTAACTCTGGAAGTCTGGGGAGTGGGAGGAAAAAGACAGTGAGAATTTTTACAGTTTGTCAACAGAAGACAGAGCATGCTTACGTTTGCACTTCAGAATTTGAGGGAAATATATGTAATATAGAATTGGTATTTATCTTTCCAAGTAAGTAAATAACTTTCACCCATAGAATATGAGAGTGACTGCAAGATGTCCCTAGCTGAAATGTAGCATTGGAGCCCAAAGAAAACAACATAGTTAGTTAATACTGTCTATATAATTCTACAGCCCTTTCAACTCTAGATCTATTACTACACTAGAATATCACTCAGAGTAATCCTGTAGCTACATGTGAAGTATTAATCACTCAAGAAATATAAATAAATCTCTTTCACACTGGTTAGTACTATCTCAAGCAAATAAGTTTTCTATTTTTAACAAGAACAAAACAAAACAAAGCTAATTAGTTTATGCTTGATGCTTTCAGCCAAAAGCAGGGTTTCTATAATTGAGAACAGATATAATAAGCCTGTTGCCTGAAAAAAGAAATACAGCTATTACTCCAAAGAAGAGACAAGATTTAAAATGTATTTGAAGTTACAAATGACACACTTATGAATAAACTATTTGCTTTATTAAATGGTTAGTTTCTGAAGTTCTACAGCTCTTCAAGGGTTTCTCTGTAATTTTATATTTCTCTTTGATATAATTTCAGAAAGTAATTAAATACATCTCTAATCAGGCAAGCTATATAAGCCCGTGCTTGACATAAGGAGACATGCTTTGCAACAGAAGATCAAGACTGAGTGAAATGTTCCTGTACTTTATACATGGCAGCTGTATATTCAGTGTTTGAATTTTCAGGCACAGGCCCATAATTTAGTAATCCTTGGGTTGTTGGTCCTTGTGGGTATGTCTAAGTTCACAACTGGTAACTTATTTTCTTAGCACTACACCCTGCTTTCCTTACAGCCCTTTTAAAGACTGTCATACCCCATTGGCAAGTATATATAGCCATAGGATGTAGATTGTCACAACTCATGCAATATCGCATCCAGTGGCAAGTTCTAGTAAGTTCCATTAAAATGGCGTTTATTTCTTCATTCAGTTCATTATGATATTCTCAGACATAAAGATGGGGAAAGAAAATGAATGCCAAGTTAATACAGTTTGCTTCAGATTTGTTCATTTAAATTGAATTGCAAAAACTGCTCAGTGTGAAAGTATTTTTCTTACGAGTTCATTATTTCCAGCAGCAGTTTTTGCCTTTCCTATATGAATACAGCAAGGCAATCCTGAAATGTACATGTATATCTCTCTCTCTGTATATACACCTGCTAGTGCATAGTTGGATATAGGGTGTAAGGAGGCTTTTCTTTCATTGAATTTCTATTCTTTTTTTTCTTTTGAAAACTCCTTCATAATTCTAATGTGCATGGTACATTGCAGATAAATCAATTTTCTGCTTTCTGAACTTTTCTATTTATGTAAATAATAGTGCCATTCTCTGTCAAGGGATCAAAGGTTTTAATTGTATCAGAAACTATATTTTATATATCCATGGGAAGTAGTGAGATGTAATAGCTGGTATGTTAATGGTAGTAGCTAAGTAAATAATAGGGTTTTTTTTACTTCACCTCCAGTTCAATTTAAAATACTAAAGATTTATCAGAATATACTAAAAATAATCTGCAGAACTGAAAGGAGAAAAATATTCCTTAGGACCTTTTAAAAAAGAGAATTATTTTCAAATATTTGTAAACTTTAATGTCATAAAGTTAAAAATTAAAGGAAATTTTAAAACAGTAAGTTCCTTAAGAATAGGGACTGAAAAATTTCACATAGCACCATTATTGCTGAGTCTCAGACGTCACATCCCTAAAACAAAAGAGCTCAGAGTTGGACTGCTTTTTTTCCTTATGGGGCCTGGGTCTGCTTCCTCTAACAGTACTGGTCAGGGATAAAATAGTTATTGCGTGTAATAGTGTCCTGCAACATCTGGTCCTGATGAAACCGTTCCCGCTGACCTCAGAGACAGTCAGCAGCTCCCGGGTTTCCGGGGAGTTCAGTAGGTCACGATGCCGGAGATACCGCTGGGAGGCTGGCCTGTCGTTCAGGCGCACAAAATGCCATCCTGTAGCCAGGCATGGCAATAAATTTCTGTACTAGAAGTGAGTTCATAGTCTGACTGAAGTGACCCTGCAGCTGTCCCGGTAACATTGCGAAGGATCTGCGGCCGGACTGCGAGTCTGCGGCCCGAGCCTGCAATGTGAGAGAAAAAAACATGCCTACGTACAACCAGGGGGCCATATGGTGGATATGGGACAGATGTGACAATCTGACACCTGAACAAGTGTGGGATCTGGAATACCTGCCTGATGCCTTCCAGTTACGGCAGGCAGGAGGATAGATGGCTTTGTACATCTATCTCATGCCTTGTACTTCAACGCTCATGCTTCAAAGGGTGGACGGACCATGTGAGTACTGGAATAGATCAGAGGCTGTAGGATGCCACTACATGTACAGGCAAAATAATGCCCGTTTCAGAGCACCAGAGATGGGTTTCTTACCCTGAAGGGTTTTGTCAGGAAACAGAACGGGCTGCTCTGTAAGGCAGGGCAAGCCAGAAGCCAAGGGTGACAGCCAGGATGGCAGGGCAGTGCCCCCGTCCTCAGGGTGCAGTCCCACAGTACCCGAAAAAAAAGAGCAGAGAAAGGCTTCACTAGCCAGATTCAGCTAACAGCCCAGTGATGACCAGCCAAGTCTGAGGCGATGAGGCAGGCCCGAGGTCAGGCCAGGAAGTCAAGTCAGGAAAGCAAGGAAAAACGCAGTGCCAGGAACAGCACACCCATGCCATAGCTCAGGCTAGAGCAAGGGTCTCAGCGTCGTTGCAGCTCCTGAGCTAATGCTTGGGAGGCCGCGTGGGTGGAGGTCCCAGATGAGGCTTCCCACAGCTGTTTTTCACAGCTTCACTGTTTTCATGGCACTCAGATCTAAGCTTGCATAGCTATGCTGTATCAAAGCAGACCATGAACACAGGCAGCTAAACACCTAGGAGAGGGGAGAAGAGGTTAAAGGGGAGGGTTACAGACCAAGGAGGTTATTAACTGGTCAGGGCAATTGGATCCTGTTGGTACATTTAAGGCACTGGCAGTGTTGCAATTGCCATTGTTTAAAAGGGTGAATAATGTGGAGCTTGTAGGAAACCATAGGTTTCTATCTCCATTCAAGGGAGGGAGATCATACTGTGACTAGGACAGACAATGCCATTTAAGAGAACTGTAGCTTTACTTGATTCCTTGCTTCCTGATTGTAGATGGTGACATGGGGGCAACTTTTCTTACCTTACCCGTCTCAGCAGGCAACGCATCTGTCAGCAGTGCTGGGGTTGTCACCAAAGGACTGCAGTAAAAACCTTTAATTGAAGTGTACAAGGTAAGTCACAGGGGGAAGGTTCACAGGGCAGGAACTTTAGGAGCTTACGTGCAAACTAAGAAGGTCTAGGTAAGGTGCAAATGAGTTTACAATACCCAGGGCAAGAGTACCCTTCTGTTCACGTGTGCTAAGGATGCAGTACGTGAACTCCCAATGGCTCTGGAGGCTTCTCCAATTTAATCACAATCAAACGTACTGGATGGCTTTGGGCCTCAAGGGCATGGCCAGGCACAGCTACTGAAGGCAACACAAACATCACCTCTCTCATTGGGTGTTATATCTTGGATCCTGCCTGTTGATGCAGAGTTGACCTGCTGACTGAACTAAGCATCCAAACAGAAATGTGTCACTTGCCTCTTAGCCCGGAGCAGAGACTCCATCATTCCTGCATGATGGCATACAGCTTCAGGGAGGAATGAGAAACCCTTGGGAAAAATCCATAGATTTTTAGCACAGGAGGATGTTTTGGGATAATATGACACCAAACTGGTGTAAGTACAGACATGCCTCAGGGTTTTATTGTCTTAAGAGTTAAATCACAGAGGCAGATGAGCAGAAACTGGTCCCAAAGAAAAGGGTGATGGGTTAGCTGTGGAGGGCAGAGCTGTTGGGGAAGATTGTGTCTTGGTTTATGCTGCTTTTTGTTACAGAGAGCTTTCTGTGCTCTGGAGAAAAACTGGGGGGGGGGGGCGGTTTAGAAATAAATAATGTGCATAGTCATTGCTACATTCCAAAAGCAGCTAAAACAAGGATGATATGAGACAAAGAATATAAGGAAAGAAAACACTGAGTGGGAAAAGGAGCAGATAAAAATAATGGATAATGGGGAAGCTGAGAGAGGAATGGAAGACATGAAGATGGAAATTGTCTGAGAGGACATAAAAATAAGCAAAGATACAAAAAGAGAAACTGAAAATCAAAGATGTTTAAGGGCTACCTTTCCAGTCAGTATTTAAAAGGTTTTTGAATTAATTAATTGTTGAAATGATTTTCCGCTGAGGGAGCTACGTAGAGGAATATGGTCAGTAGAACTTTTACAAGTATCTATCATTTTGTGCAACAGCCATGTGAGTTCTTTCATAACTGATTAATTAAATTACTGCACACTTTAGTGGCACAGTACATTGTGAGATTAGAAGCATCTCCTAGTCCTGGCCTGGCATCTTGACACAGTTAGCATTTTGGAAAGTAGTATTAAAAGTCAATTGAAATGTTCTCTGAGGAGGTAATAGGAAGAAATCATAGAAGATCATACCTTTTAGTATCTTCAATATTTTTCAATACCTTTCACAAAAGCACATATTAAAAGATTGGTGTGTCTCTCCATATTCTTTACAGAGCTAAGAAATTTGGAGCTCACATATTTTGTTGGAGGCTTAATTGCCACAATTTTAATCGGTTTGAAAGAATATTATTTTTTAACCAATAAAATGAACTGAGGATAGCTCACTTTTTGGCACTGGAGCTATCTAGTTTGTCAGTAGACAATGATTCATACTGAAGTATTACACTGTGTATTAAAACTATGAATCAAACCAGCTATCTAATGTTGCAGACTTAGAGGCACTTTGAAACAGTCATGTATTTAACCTTGTGTATGCAAATAGACCAGTGGACCGGTCCATTAGTGGTATTAGGCAAGTGCGTAAGTCTTTGCAGATTTGGAGTTTAATCATTTCCCAGTTTTTGTCTTTGAATTTAAGCTTGTTGTCTAGACAACACAAGTTCAGACAGCTCTAAACTGCTATAATCTTCTTACATTTATTCAGCAAATATCTGAAGGAAACATTTCGAGAAAAATTTTAAAAAGGTCTTTCTTGAGACTTTGTACTTCAAACAAATCATTAATGTTTTAACACAAAACCAAGAAAAAATTATGTATCTCATATCTTCCATTTTAAAAGCTCCGCAAAATAAACTGTAAGTAATAATTTGCAAATGCTATGTTTGGGTCCTTCACATGCTTTATGCTTATGTTGACCTCATGCATGTGAGTATTTGTATACATGTGTGCAGAGTCAAGGTCATTGGTAAGAACTTAAAACTATTCGGCACTCTACTGTCTGTGTAGTTGTATCTTCAAAGCAACTCCATGTTGCATGACTTTTTGCATAATACCAGTACTGAAAGAGTTTTTTGCTTTGTTTTGAATGCTAAAATGGTGTAGAAGTTTTAAAAATTCTTTGTTGACTGATAAGGGGAAATTATATTCTGTAACGTAGGTAGTGTTGCCTGGGTCAGGCTGGTAGTTATTTAAAGCTGTGTTTGTTTCTAAAACACAAACCAAAAAACCACCTAAACCCAAACACACATCAAAAATCAGTTAAATGTGTGGGTGAGATACTGTAAACATTTTAAGTAGTATTACAGAGTACCCTTTTTGATAAACTGAGAACTACTTTTCACCATACATGCCACTATTGCATTAGCACTCTAGATGCTGAAAGTACCATTTTTTAAAATGTTAGGTGAATTAGAAGCACAGTTTTGAAACTACTATGTGAAACTCCCACTTTGCTTCATAAATGAAACTATTCCTTTGCCCACTAAAACAGCAGGGGCACCTGGGCTAAACAAATATGTGAGCTTCAGATTGTTCTCAAAATAAAGATGTATCCACAAATTATTGGACAGATAAGTTTACATATTTTCAATTAAGTAAGATGGATAGCCAAAGCTTTTCTAGTCCATTTATGAGTCAAGCAGAAGCAGATACAGAGAAGCAATTAATTTTGACAACAAACCCTAAGCTTTTTATCTCGGTATTCTATAATGCGTTCCAAGTACTAAACAGCTCAAATACAAAAATGTCAAGTAGTGAGTCTAGTTTGAAATACAAATATGAAGTCTGACTTGCCTTAAGCAGTTTGGCACTGGATAACATGATGTGCAAATAGTTTCTCAGTAAGAAATGCATTCAAATGTGCTGCTTCATCATATGCGCGATACATTTTCATAGCAGTACATTTTGAAGGCATGCTCTGATTCTGCATGCCATGTGACGGACACATGGGCACCTTTTTCCTGTTCTTCAGTTGAATGTTTGTAGATCTCAAACTCTTAATCCCACAATGTCAGATGTCTTTACAGACATTCTTAAAAAAAAGTAGTTCCGTTTTATGGCTGAAAGGGGCACTGCTTTCCTTCCCCTCCCCCTCCCCCTCTTTTAAGCAAGGAATGCATTAATTCTGAATTGCTGTCTGCAGTTCTCTAGTTCCAGTTTCCAAATGAAGAAACCTTTGGGATTTTTTCATTGTTTATAATCCTTTTCACATCTTCCCCTTGGAGACAGCCACAGAATTTTTTGGTGGGCTTGATTGTTGTACATCCAAAGCTATTATATTGGCATTTTTTCCCTTGTGTGAAGTCTGTATGCTTCCTTGCTAAATACTTTCTCTTGAATTAGTGCAATCTTTAAAGCGTAACTGTGGATTATCATGGTTAACAATGTCTCTGTTTATTTTTTTGCCTGTAATTGATACAAGAATCACATAACATGGTTATAAATGGGTTTCTGCATCTGTAAGCCTTTCACAGATTTTCAATGAATGAGATAACCTTTATTTTAATCAGTTAGGTTTCTTCCTTATAGTCACTTTTAAAACCTTGACACTGGTGTAAATTTTTTTCTTCACTCATAAATTCATTCATGCCTTGTGAGATGAACAATGTGTTTCCACAGAAGATTTTTCCAAAACAGAGTGAAAGAGCACTCCTCTGGGTAAAGAAAGGTAGCAAAGGGGTGCCAATTCAACCTCATGATGTCTCCTGTAGTTGTCCAGGAGTTTTCTCAGTCCTTACATTTGTTTTATGCTCCTGCACAAATGCAAAATTTACAAAATCCCCATTTTTGGCAAAAGAAGCATTTTCTTCCAACGCTCTGTTGTTGCTGAAGAATCCCTAAGCTGCCACCATCTCCCCAGAGATCTACCTTGGAAGTTGCCTGGATGTTGCACGTTCAGGGACACAAAAACTTGCTAGTGTTATTTTTCTCATTTGTAAAATACCTGCCAATATCCACAAGGAGTATTTCAGTCTCTATCAGAAAGCGCTGCCAGATAAGAAAGTGCCTTTCAACATGAAAATCGTGGCATGCATCTCTAGTAATAGTTCAGCAGTGAAGTTACTGAACTCTTCAGATCTCTTCAGCAACCAGCCAAGTTTACGTCTTCATACAGGCTATTTGCTTCCTTGATTGTCCTATTTCTTGGTTGCTTTATATTGAAAATGAGTCATGACCTTGCTAGTCATTTACATCCTTGATATTTTCTCTTGATTTACTGACTTCAAATTAGAGCTGAAGGTTTTCAATGTACATGTCAAAGCTGTAGCCTTCAGCAAAAAGTTTCAACTCTGAATTTGTCAAGTGCGAGAAAACAACTCTGACACATTTAGACCCCCTGACCTTTTATGGATGAAAATGAGCAAACACTCAACAGTCTGGTGTAAAAGACTGCAGAGGGGAGCACTTGATAGGTCTCAGTTGTCAGTTTAGCCAATACACCTCTGAAATGAACAAGGGGAATGACAAAGCCATTTGCAGACATCTGCAATTCCAGTTTCCAATTTAAGGACATACAGCAATTCTACAGATCATCCTGTGATGGCGGAAGGAAACAGGAATTCGTGCAGGAACATACTAAACAGCAAAAGAGAAAGCAGCCTGGCCAGGCCCATAGGGCTGTTAACAATCCATTCAGGATCATGTTTACTATCAAAATAAAAATGAATTCTCCACATAAATGAAATAAATACTTACCCTAGCAAGCCTTTACCTGCTTGATACCAAAGAGTAGTTTTCACAATTTCATTAGAACTAAAAGACAAAAATTGTAGATTCACAAAATTTTAATGGCTTTCTTTTCTTTTTTAGGTACAAACCTAGTATTCATATTAATAGGCTTAAATTTGCTACATGACTGTCTAAATATGAAATTTATGACAGAGTTTGCATCTGGCACAAGTGAATTTTAAGGAGACCACAACTCAGAAAGCCTCTAGTCCTGTAAATGGAGATTGCCAGGGCATTTTACCCTCAGGCCCCAACTCTAGGAGTCAATAACCTGGGATATGCTGTGGTATATATCCACCCCAGTTCAGACATATCTAACCCGCACCAAATAAAGACATAGTAACATCTGACTGTGCTAACTCAACTCATTTAAAAATAGCTTAAATAATAGGACTGGAGAAAATGTTTACCATGGTTACCATGTTCGAATAGGGAATACTATGCAAAATGGTCACTACTTTTGACAGTGGTTTCACAGCAGAGAAAGACGTGAATGTTTACAACAAAGCTGCCTCCCAGGCAAAGGCCGTGGCATTAGGATTCAATAACGAAAAACAAGAAGGTACGGACTGATTCATTTAGGCAGAGAGTAGGCAGAGAGTAGGCAGAGAGTAAGAGGGTGAGATGGGCATAGGTGAAAAGGGAAAAGTGGTACGGGTGTGTGGTGTATTGAAAGTGAGGACTTACTGTACATTTGCAGCTCCTGTTGTGCCAAGTGCTCCTATTACTGCTATCGAATATAGTGCGGTGGTGAGGAGGAAATCTATGCAAATGTGTGAGAAGGGCATCTGTTCAGAATTTTGGCTCCTAAAATGAAAGTCTCGGAGAGTCTTAGAGACCTCCCAGGAGCATTTGGGCCACACAAAGCTGATGTTTCGTGTTTACATCACAGGCTGTTTTGCCCTGAGAGTTTTCTGTGTTGTTTTTAATGAAGAGAGCAGACAAAGGCAGCACTGTAAGTCAGATTCCCTCGAACACAATGTAACTAGGCCAGCTGACACGCTGAGGCCTTGCTGAATAGAGACAAGTGCTGCTCGTTCCCCCTGCCACACTAAAAGCTGTGTCAAATACCTGAAAGCTTTGTAATGCCCATGCAGCCTTAATTTAGCTCACTTCTGTGCACGCATTGCGTATGTACATTTGTGTTTGATGAGACAGAAACTTCAGAAGCTCCAGCTGCTGGAAGACAACATCTACTGCATTTGCAAACTGTAGTTAGTTTTCCCCAAAAGCTCAAAACTTCATGAAATTTGGTGTAATTTCAAAGAAATAGCTAGAACCGCTTTCTTCATACAAACTTCTCCTCCTGGTCCTGCCTGCAAAATATCCAGTACATGGTCCTAACCCTGAGGCTGCTAGACCCCTTCTGAGGAAAGTGGGAGCAAACAGGGAGAAATGTTTGAGCACTTAAACAGCAGGCAGGCTGCTAAGGGTCTCCTGTGTGTATGCACGTACGTGTGTGTGTGCATATGTGCATTTCTATCTGAACTGTTCAGAACTGATTAATGAGTTTTCTCAGCTACCAACCAGGCAGAGTTACTATTCCTGAACTAAAGTTGCTGGTTCAGTTCTGTAGGGAACGGAGTGTGTTGCTGAGACTTACCAGAGTAAATGCAGCAGAGTACAGCAAGGAGTGCACCCCACTGAGTTCACTCTAGGCATCTGCTAAAAAGCATGTATTGTAGAAATAGAAATGTACTTTCAGATCTCCTGGGTTCTGGTTAAATTCCTAAAGGGGAGAATTGTGTTCCCATTGTGTTTTCCATCAGCCTCTTTCAAGAACATACAGTTGATTCAGAGCAGGAATTCTGAAGCTAACGCCTTAATTCAAAGCGTGCAGCTCTTAGAGGGCTCATGGCAGCACCTTGCATATCCTTAGTTGTTCAACAGGTATGAATATGATGAGCAAGATGCTGATTTACAGTTGTGTTACGTTTAGTGTGAAATATACTGTAATCCTGAATGCTGAACTCAGTTTTCATGGTCTGGCTTGTGCCAAGCCATGAGATCCAAGGTCCCTAGCTGACCCTAGCTCTACATGTAAAAGTTTTGCTGACAGCTGCAGAAGCTGGTGTAAATGCCCTGGTTAGAACATAAGCAATGAAAGACAGTGAGTATAACCAGTGCAACTGGAAAAAGTGATTTGTTTCTGTGGCAGTGAACTAAAAGTGTGGTATAGAAATGAATCAATACTAAATTTCTATTTATCTGTTTATGTACATACTATCGCATAGAGGATAAGCTTTACTAACACTCCTGAAAGCAATGAGCAAGGGATTTAAACTGCAAAAGGGAACTATATATTCAAAAGGTATACAAAAAAATATGGGAAAGTTTCTCCTAAAGGCCTTGTAACAGAACTGTAAATACAAATAACAGCAGCAGGTTACGTGTATTTTAGAATCTAGAGTCTTGCTCTGCTGAGCCTTAATCAAGCAACTTTAAACACTGAGGGGTTTTTTTGGTTTTTGGTTTTGCTTTTTGGGTTGGGTTTTTTTTTCTTTGTATACGTCATAGGATCATAGAATAGTTTGGGTTGGAAGGGATCTTTAAAGGTCTGGAGTTGTTACTGTTATTAAGAATTACATTTTTTTAGATAATGTAGGCGTCTTTTTTAATACATTGTTTTGCTGTACATAAATGATGTATCATCAAGTTTACTGCATTTCACAACATACCCTAACTCTCCACTTTTTTGTGTAAGCCACTAGTCATTTCCACTTTCATCAAGGTCTGTTTTACAATGTTTGCTAATAGTCTTTTACAATTTTCTTCACTACCAGACTCTATTTGGTATCACAGGGCTTGTGCTGAAGTAGAGCGATTTAGCAGAGAAAACCAGCATTATTAACCTCTGACCATTGTGTAACATCAGAGTAACAAAGATATTTGTACTTGTATTAGTCTAATTTATTTTTACAGTAATGGAATTCTTAAATTTTCTCACTGACAGAGGGTAAGACCTATGTCAACATTTAGTCTGAGATTTAAAAAAAAAACCAGAGGATAAATTTAGGCTCTGATGTACCTTAGGACATTCCAATTCATACCCAGTATTCACAGCAGACAAAAATATCTCCCTTGGAGTACAATAGGAAGAGCTCCACAGCAGCTGTCAGTATTGCATAGCCTACGTGGGCTTGGACAAGGTGACTGTTCATCACCTCCAGCTCTGCGCGTATTAAGACTCCTGCCATTGAAACACATTTGATTTCAGTAGGCAACAGCACACCTCTGGTATGTCAACAGAAAAACATAAGTATTATGCAGAGACCTTTCTGGAATTGACATAGATTATATTTTGCACTAATAGCTATCTATTATTTTAAAAGAGATAAACTGCTGGAAATGACTCTTAGGAAAACCACTCAGAGTAGAAAAACAATTAAAAGGACAATAATTTGATCGGAAAAAGAAAATCACTGAGAATTGGACATTTCCCTTTGACAGAATAATCACTGGGAATGTGGGGATTAGAATAATGAGGCACAGCAGTGTGAACTACCCTGACTTCCAACAAGCTGCGATACTTCCCTCCATGACAGTAGAAAAGCACAGGCATAAAACCACTACACTGTTAAGCAGCAATACTGAAAGACCAGTTATCAAGAGCACCCTGACAAAGCAGAGTGATACCTCATGGGCAATGCCCCTGGGGTACACAGGCTCAGATTCTATTCAGAATACTGGTAAGCAGCTCTGTTTTAAATAAGAGTGTATAGCTCTTTTAACAATTAGGAATCTTCTTGTGAAAACTTTGGCCTGGACCGCAGAAGAAGAGGAAATTCAGGAAGAATTGCAAAATTAAATTCTTCCATTAGGTAACTCACCCTCAGAAAGACAAGCTAGTGAAACACTAGTACTACAGGAGAAAATTATGGTGATATTTGCAAATAAATAATTAACATCATCCAACTATGTAATATTACTGCACAGAAAGAGATTGGATTCTAAGGTGCACTAATAGAGCTGTCATATGAAAGATATGTCTGAAAAAGTCAGAGATTAGAAAAAATTCACCTTTTTATAGCACCTCTGGCTTTGTTCAGTATTGTAGTTGAAGAAGTGAGTCATCTGTCTTGTGAAAACATTCTTTTCCCCTGTTGTAAAGGGAACAAACACTACACAATATACTGAAAATTTACGGAAAAATATACAGTCAAAATAATCTGAAGTTTTGCTAATGGGGAAATGCCTACTTCATTAGGATACGACCACAGGAGGTCCACCGTATTTGCAAGGACTGGACGATATTTGCTATTCAAGCAACAGCTCTATTTTCGTGGGAGAAGCCACTCTGTGTAACAAGGACTGTACTATAGTTCACAACAGTCACTTTCCCAGAGGGGTACACAGCAGTGATGTTTTTAATACCATATAGATCATCATCACAATGCATTAAATAGCTAGTGACAGACCGTTTTGTCAATAGAGAGATTGTTTATAAATAGGACAGCTGGAAGCTGACTGTTATTGAGTCAGGAGTCACAGAAAACTTCATAGTGAAAGGAAGATTTAGAGTCCTTGGCTCTTAATTTACCCCTTATTCATGAATTTCATCCTAAATTGTCTTAAAAATAGAATTTAAAAATCAAATGTAGTCGCTAATAGGCATCTCATTTCAAGCTGCAAATAAACTATATCAGACTAAAACAACAAGGTTGCAGTTTAGGCAGTGTGAAAAATAGGCCATGATACAGAAAGCCTGAAGTTATCTTTAAATACTTTCAGATGACACAGAATGTTAATTGAATGAGTGTTTTGCTGCACAGAATTGACAGGGCTCTTTCAGCATAATAAAAATAAAGCACTGGAGAGCCCCATGGAATGACCCCCTCTGGAGAACTGACCCAGCTTTTAAGAAATCTCTTTGGGGGTTCCTGATAATCAGTGGAAAGGGGTCTTTAGGGAATCATTTCTCTCCTTTTAGCCACTGACAGCATAAATGTCACGGATGCTTCAGCAAAGTGTATAGAGAGTTACACTAGTATCTACCAGGCTTTCCTAATAGGAGCTAAGAACCTTGGATGAGGATTGTTTCGCTTTCTCAATCCTAGGAAGACTTACATTACTCTCTTGCTGGTCAGAACATAATCTTAAATCTTACCTCCTGCAAGTCATGACAACATAGCCATTATAATTAGAATCTCCGTAAATCACAGTCAGAAAAGCCCACTTTTGCATCAGGTCAGTTCTCTTTCAATAGACAGACCAGCACTCATGGGATATCTGACATGTCACTATGTATACAAATGTGCACAAGCATTATTAAGTACACAGCTAAACTGAAGACACCAGCTAAAGCAAGCGGCAGTGATAAATGAATTGAGCCTGAGGGCTGGCTCCCCTCAGCAGCTGTGCAACAGGCAATGAAATCCAAAAAAATCTTCCTATTATTCATTAGGAGTAGGGGACAAAGTTTTCATTATTTTGCTCATTTTGCATGCTGTTGGAAAGGGGAAAATGACTTCCTAAACAAGAGATTAGACAGAGCTGAAGTTTCTGACATGCTGTTTGCCTTCTGCATTTAACAGGAGTAGGAATCCCAGTGCCTCAGTGGACCTTCTCCATTTTGTGTGTAGTTGCAGTAAATGGTGATGCGAGAAGAGGCTCAGGAATCCTTGGGACTTAAGGTATGTGTCAAAAAACAGTTTAGGATTCCTGTCTGATACCCTCATAGCCATGTTGCAAAACACGGGTACCATTTTAGAAGTTGTGCTCATTTCCTATACCTACGTATAATTCTGCTTCTCCTGTAGTGTAGGTACTTCCCCTCATCTGAAAGGATGGCCCACAAGTAAGGGCAGTTAGTCCTTTAGAAGTATTAACTACATACTCTACAGAGATTGTGCCAGAGCTACATGTTTTTGTTTTATTAAACTAATGGTTTCTTTAGTGATTGTAAGCACCTAGTACAGCTGGAACAAGTACCTAATTGAAAATACACTTCCTGATTAGAGGTGCTCATTAGTACACAGGAATCTTAAGTGTAGTGTATGCTGAAGCCAAGCAAGGTTGTTGCGGTTTTTCTTTTTTTTTTTTTTAAATATGTCTTTTAAGTATCTCAGCTGTCATAGGGTCTAGTTTCTCTAAGGATTATGAACTGCATTCCTACAGCTCATTTGTCACAATACTGCCCATGCCCATGCCAAACAGATCCTAAGTAATATATGCTGTATGTAACAGACTGCACAGCTGAGGCTATTCCCATGGCAGTAGTCAATCTACTGCATGCAGGTATCACAAATTATTTTGCACTTCCTCCACAGTGTTCTGTCAAAACTCTTGTGGTACTGGATATTCCTTTTAAAGCCCCACTTCATTAAGTGGTTAATAAGCTTGTAAAAACAAAACTAGTACCTTCATAGCTGTAAAGACTGCAAATGCGGTACTACTCAGGAACTGCTGCAGGAACTAGGAGAAAGAACCCTAAAATATAATGTAATAAATTTATTATTCAAATTCATGATTTTTGATAGATGTGTACTGATGACACCTCTAAATGGAACATTCACGCTCTCTAAAACCAAGTACACCATTTATATGTATTACCAATTCTCAATAGATGTCTGCAAGTTTGATGGAATGAAAGAATAAAGTGTATATTTAGTTTGAAGTAGATGTAAAATGCTTGTACTTCCATTTATACATCAAAGAGAATGGTGAGGCTCTTTTGCTATTTGAAAACAACCAGTTATTAATGTTTGTAGATTTTCCAATGCCTTACTCAGTTGTCTCATGAAAGAGGCCATCTGCTTTTGCAAATGATATTTAGCTCTGTGCCTGAGCACGTGAAAAGGAGAGTGGAAGAGGGAGGGAGGGAGGGAGAGAAAAGTCTCTTACTTTCCCTCTCCCTCCCTCTCGTCCTCTCTCTCTCTCTCTTTTGTACTGCTTCCCAACACATCAGGATTAGCAGTGGTATGATGGCAGTGCATACTGGTTATCAAAGGCAGAGTAACAGAAAGCTTATGTCAGCACAGGAGCACAGGGATATAAAACTTGTTGTGTTTACAATACACTGATGACTTCAAGAAACCTGAAATGACAACTGGAGAAGGAAGCAGCACTAAAGGTGATGGCTTGTCAACAACTTATCTGTAAACTACCAGTTGGTATGACCTGTCTAAGAAGATACTTAGCATACACTCTCTTCCTCACACATTTATATTAAGCATATACAATCAGTTATTTAAAATTTACACTTTGTCCTTAGTAAAAGGCATTGCATGACTTTACTGCTCAGGGAGGGGGCCTGCGAAGCTGCCTTCTCTCCTCTAGACCTTCACTGATAAACCCCTAAGTAATGAGTCATGGAGAAAAGGGAGGCTGCCATCTCCCCATTAGGTCTGCCTGCAGTGGTGAACATTCTTGTCAAGCTCCTGTGTATCCTTTTCCCTAGCCAGATTGTGACTTGTAACTTTTTCATGCTCTGAGGAATGGGACATCAGGCCTATGGCGTCAGTGTAAAGGATGTATGTCTTCTAGGAAGAAAAAACTGGTTTTGATTTAACATTTAAGAGTCATGGGTAGTCTGCCATGTATGTTGTTCTGCTGATTAACTGCCTTTGCTGTTGACTCTTTAACTGTTTGTATTATATTTGTAAATTTGCCAGCTTCAGCTTCTGTTTGATCCCTTTATACCTTTATTACTATTCTGTGTCTTTATTTAAGTACGCTAAACTTCCATCAGCTATGTTCCCTTGTATGCGCTAGTTCACTGTGACCAAGTTATCACCTAAATGTTTTACGGTAAATTAAATAAATGAAACTCAATTAGTATTTATTGGACATATCATCCAGCAGACCTTAACTTACTCTTCTGAATCCTTTTAAATTTACCAACAACCTTTTGAAACTGGAGACCCCAGAACTGGATACACTCATTCTTTCAATGCCTTCTGAAACCTTTCGAAAGTTTAACGTCATGGCTTTCTGATTAGGCATCTAATGATCAAGGTTGTTCCCATATCTCATATGCACATAGTTTCTGAGTTTATAGCCTAAGTCACTCTGGTTTAGAGAAAGAGAGTGCATCTATACTTTGACTTGACGGTGCACACCCAGTACATGCAGGGATAGCCAAGCTAGTCTTAGTCTAGGCTGGGTAACAGTGAAACTCTAAAAAGCATTGCTTCTGCATAACTATATTTATTTGGCTTCTGAAACCATGATACGGCAACTTCACAGCTTTTGCTGACTGAGCTGCATAGATCGTATTTGGCACTTGCAATCTTACTTTCTTTTGTACTTTAGAGAACTGCACCAGCTGTTAGAAATAATATTGCCATCATCTAGTCTTTATGCACAACCAGTGAGCTGCAGTATATACAGTGTCTGTAATCACTGTGGCTCTGTAATTTAAGGGTAGGCAGATGAAGGATTGTAAAGATGCTTTACCCACACCTTAAAATGAGGCAAAAATGACCACTAACTGTAAAAATCTCATTTCAAAATCACAAAGATTTAGTATGTACAAAGGAGCTCCCCAGAAAGAAATGAATCTTTCACCAAAACTTTGACAAAATCAGTCGCTAAAATCAATCAAATAATTCAATCGCCATGTGAATTGTGTGATTACAATAGAAGGATGTCGCAGAAATTTGAGGAACTACAAATAAAGTTTTTTAGCTCTTGCGCTTTTTTTAAAGTTCACTGCTTTTTCACCTAGTCTCCAATAGGTTCTTTTTCTTAGTATCTCTTTGCAATGCACAATTCTGTTGTGTTTAGTATGAGAGATTTGTAGCTGCTATATATAAGAAAGCAAAAGAAAAGCCGTACAATAAAGTGCATTGTTACAAGAAATTTGGATTTGGATTTCAAAACTGAATCACCAGTGCAGATATAGCCATTAAGATCAATTACCTGATTCTATTATGAACTAGCTCTGGCCAAATCCCTTCTCGGACTCCTTCATCACAAATCCTAATTAGTGAGAAATCTAATGGCCTAATGAGAAAGAGAGTAAGATTTGGAAATGAAGCTATTAAAGGACATATGCAAGACTTACCTGTCTAACACTATTCATGATTTCCATATTGAAATGCTCTCTCCTCCCTACAATTCTGCTTCTTGGAGAGCTGAGGAAGATCTCCGTTCTCAACTGAGCTGAATAACTTAGTGACTATTTCCTGATTAAGTCCATTCAAGCTTTGCCACATTTTGCTTATGTTTCTATTATCATTTATGGTAAATGTTTTGCTTTAAAACACCAAAACTGGACCTTTGAGTTGATGTGTGGGACACACCTGTGAGATAAGGACTCAAGCTGGAACAAGAATTGTGTACAAGTTTTATATGTCTCAGTTGGATTTTAAATCTTGGGCTCAGCTGTTAATGAGATGAGATGTTCTTGCTGTGTTTTGAAAGACAGAACTGAAAATGCCTTAGGTGGTTTTTTTTAAACTACTTATGTCTCCAACATGTGGATATGGGATGTTAGATGTGGGGAGATTTGCCTCCACCACATCCCAGGGTAAGTCTTTATGGTAAACCACTATGCTTATAATTTCTTAATTGCTTCTGCCCAGTTATAAATCCCTTCCATGGGGACCTCATTTTGAGCCATACAGGAATCTAGGGAACGTAATTTAGAGAAACTGGACTGAGACTGAGAGGCACCTAAAAAGCCAAAGTATGTAATAACGTGAAGTTTGAGCACTGAGCACCTTGCTTGACTCCAAGTTTCATTTCTCTTTCTTCAAATGGCTATTTAATTATTGATATACAGCTCCAGTGTACCGTAGGATAGCTTTTGTCCTTCATGGACCCACAGAAATTTAGTCCTTTTCTGTTCTATAAAATATTGATTTCTGGAGCAGGAGAATTTTGTTCCTATTGCTCCTGTAAGTCTTCTTGTAAACTGATGATTCTGAAACAGTGGTGTTACTGAAAAAATATTCTAGGGAGTATTTTTACTGTATAATACATTGTATTCAAAGTTGACATAAAATGAAATTAAATCTTGTGTTTACTGTTGTGATAAAGGTAGATACATAACTCTAGTATTAATTTTATAGCAATAAATACACAGGGTTTTCCTAAAAAAAAAAAAAAAGAGCTAATTAACTTCATAGAATCATAGAATCATAGAATCGCTTGGGTTGGAAGGGACCATCGAAGGTCATCTAGTCCAACCCCCTGCGGTGAGCAGGGACACCTTCAACTAGATCAGGTCGCTCAGAGCCCCGTCCAGCCCGGCCTTGAATGTTCCCAGGGATGGGGCTTCTACCACCTCTCTGGGCAACCTGTGCCAGTGTTTCACCACCCTCACTG
>JAVKLA010000053.1:3771509-3786121 GCA_034782735.1 Sagittarius serpentarius | reverse complement strand
CAGTGAGCCTAGTTTTTTCCCCTTCCCCCTTCAAACCTAGTTTAAAGCCCTCTCAGTGAGCCCCGCCAACTCATGGGCGAGGATCCTTTTCCCCTTTTGAGAGAGCTGCACGCCATCTCTCGCCAGCAAGCCCGGTGCCGTGTAAACTTCCCCGTGATCAAAATACCCAAAATTCCACCAGTGGCACCAGTCTCTGAGCCACATGTTGATCTGGTGTGTTTTCCTGGTCCTTTCAGTCTTCTTCCCTGCCACTGAAGGGATAGAGGAAAACACTACCTGTGCTCCCGATCCTTCCACCAGTTGCCCCAGAGCCCTGAAGTCCCTTTTGATTTCTTTTGGGTTTTTGGATGCTTGGAATAATTCTTATCAGTTTTACATTTTTTTCTCTCTACTTTCTGTGTTTCTAAAAAGAAGCTGAAATTTTGAATCTGACAAAAGTGAAGAAGTTTCTTGAAATATTCTCCTTTTCTAATATACAGTGACCCTCAATGACTTCATGAATGCAATATCACTACAACTTAATAATGCTGCTAAGTATGTTTTTAATGTTATACCTTAAAAAATGGAACTGCATAGAACGGTATTAGTGCCACATACTTCAGCTGAAATTATTTCCAATTATACTGACATTTAATTAATTATAAGTTATTCTTAGAATATGAAATAATTATGTAGTTCAAAATACTTAATTTATATAGTACTTGAATAAAACAACTCCTTCCTCATCCTTTTCAAAGGAAGAGTGCTGCAAATAACAAGCATCTGTAAGAAAGATTCAGGTATTAAAAAATGCTGTATTTAAAGATTAAATGTTTAAAAAAAATCAAAAGGAATTAGTTTCTTATCAGGGAGCTGTAGAACACTTTGTACCTTTCCTTATTGTTCCTATTGACAGTAATAAGTCAAAATTTGAGTGTTACTCACCAAGAAATGTTAGCCTGTCAATTCTTAGAGATTAAAAAGGTCTTATCATGATCTATATAACTGACTGTACAAACTTTTGGAATTAAATGACCAAAAGTTGGGTTTTTTACAAAGGAAAACTTTCAAACCTCATATACGTAAGGCTCAGCAACTAAAGGTACTCACTTTGGATCTTCTGACTTCCCTCCCTGGTTTTGTATACAGTATAGCTAAGATGAAAAATGCTTGGCAAGACCATCATTTGTTGTGGGAATGCAGCAGATGGGAATGCTGCAGATAGGTAAGATCAAAGATTAAAAGATTTCTCCAGCAGCACTGCCCATAGTTAACCAGGTCACCCTACGACAGTATCAAACTTCGGATGTTTAGATTGCGCTATGTTCAAAAGACAAAGGAGTAGTGATTTTTAAAAGATAGCTTAGGGCCAAAGTATTAACTATGTTGGTCAGCTGGAGTATCAGCTTTGCACTGGACTCAGACTTCCCCCTGTTTTGTCTTATGTTGCTCACGGTTAGCAGTTGGCTAGTAGTTTTGTGCAGACTATGCGGGCTGTGCTGCCCTGACGAGGACAATGGACTGGTTCCTCAGTAAGGAAAAAGAGCAGAATAGCCCTCACCTGTACTCAGTATGGTACAAGTTCTGGACCCCTTTGCACACATCAAACAAACATGCAGATACTGTGTTTAAAATCTAGCTATTGAGCACAGTAGACTTAACGTCTGTTCTTTGAATGTCCTTCAGTTTCTGCATCAGATACCCATCAGTGAATAAACTATGGGACTTGGAAGACCCGGAAGCCTGGAATGGCCTGCTGTATATAGGTCAAAGAAACTAATGAGCATGTCGTGGTCATTGTAATAGGTTTTCTTCATAGGAAAATGCAACTGTTTGCATTCCTTGCTAAGGACATTTTACATACACACTGCTCTACACTCGTTTGCGATAGCTTACTTGCTTCAAAAGGTGTTGAAAGGAAATGAGCTGATCCGAGTAGGGATCGTCTCAAGAAACAGTCAAACAGAGCAGCCACACTTTTAACCATGTTTTTTTGATTGCACAGAGAGTTTGCACATGAAGGCACTGTTGTGCTTCTGTCCCACAGGACAGAAGGAAACCAGGGGAGAGATACTCAGTGACACAGAGTCGGCTGCCCAGGAGCCCAGGGCTGGTGACCAGCAGAAGAAAAGGCATTAAATGAGGTCTGATGAGCAGCTTAGGAGACCTGGTAAGCACAGGTAACAGTATTTGCATGTCCATACCTTTTCCTTTGAATCAACATACCAAAGAATTAAGTATGCTTTGGCCAAATAAATCAGACTTCAGATTTGGCTTATTGCAGACTGGTTTTGCCAGCCGACTTTAAAAAGGAAGTTCTAGCAATTGGCTAGCTCATGAGGCCTGCTGGTGTCATGTCTGTTATTTAGGCAGAAGTCAGCTGAAGACGTAACTGGGGATCAGTCTGATCCCTCAACCGCATCTCCAAAGCAAATGGATTTTCAGTATGCATGTTCCGAACGAAGGTTGAGAAAGGCTCAGCATGCAACCTGTGAACTGCACAAGCAGAATATTACAGCAGCAAATCCTATAAACCCGCTGCGCACACAAAACCAGCTGTCGTGCTACGTGGGGGATAGGATTTGGGTACTCGTTTCTACCTGTAGCTCAGGAACCTGCATGTGATTGCACTGCATCACTTATTGGCATTTGAAACATCCATTTGCAGTTCCCAAAACAGCCTTGAAAGTAGTTAAGTGTGGCTATGGCACATAAAAGCACTCTGAAAAGACTGATCCTTTTTTATGAACCCCAATATACGCTACAGATTAAAGGTAGACTTGGGAGAAAAGACAGCACAAAGGAAGATAGATAACACTGTGTAACCCTATGCTCTGAAGTTGTGTAGAATTTTCTTTAGATTTATGGTAATTAATAGTAACTAGTTAGATAGCCCAGTAAGCCCAAACATTGTAAAACACTTGGAAAATTAATGGATTTGTGACTGATCATAAGAAATACACAGCAAATTTTTTTGTTCCTTTTTTCTGTAGGAACAAAGGCATTTTGGAAAAATTCAATTTTTACTTTTCAAAATTATGATAAGCCATTTTGCAAGTATAGAATAATAGAAGAACTACAGATAATGTAAGTAATTCTTATATGCCACTTTTCATTTTCTTTAGTGAAAGCCTATTTAAGTTAGTTCATACTTGTTTCTTATTTTAGCAGCAAACATCAAAAGAGAGACTGATTATTTTTAAGTAAGGTAAAATATGAAGCCTTCTCCATTTCAAATTAAAATAATTCCATTTTTTAGTGTTTAATTTTTGTCTGCTAATAAAATTAAAACATATATTACATTTTAATGAAACCGCTTTCAATTTATTAGCAACGTTTCTGCATGCAATTAGCATTGCTGCAACTAGTTGATCATGATAATATATAGGAATTGAATTATATTATATTCTGTTCCAGTCAAGTTGTATTTCTCTTCCAGAGGATACAGTACAGTCAAGTCAATTTTATGACTCAGTCATCTTCTTATGTTTATGTCAGTTAGTATTTATTTGATATGTTTCTACCTTCTTACTGTCAAAGGTTAAAGTTGTTCAGCTAACCTTTCCATGTGTATTTCGAATTGCAGAATTCAGAAATGCTTCATCCAAATAAAAAGAGCCCATAGTCCCATATAAGGTCAATAGGGGAAACAGAAACCCCATGAAAGCCATTCCCTCAGAAAGCCTGAACTTAGCTTACAAAAAAGACCTGCTTCTACCCAGTTTATGTGTTATGCTTGGAATAAGCCTTATCGTTTGGAGCAGTGTACAGTCTGAATCTAAGAGAAAGTCAAAGCATTCCAAGTTGGCTTGTTTTAACTGCACATCAATTAACACCTTAGCTATGCAAACATATAATGGATAACTTATTAATTTTAATAATTGATGATTGAAATGCCAAAATTTTTTCAATCTGTTTAAGAGTTAGTTTCATTGTTTTAAAGTTAAAACACTAAAAAAACTCGCAATGCTTTTATTGTATGAATTTGCCAGGGAAAATCTGTAGAAGTAGGTTTAATGAAATTATTTGGCTTGTCCTTTGGCCTGAAAGAAACAATGCAGCATTAGTTTTCCTAATGATTGTTCTCTTCTGAACCCACCTGTGTTTAAACGTGCCTCTGGGGCTTCTGAGAATGGGCCAATACCCTATTTAATGAAGTAACTGGTGTCTGCACCTAGGATGAAATTTACCTCTAGGCAGAGTCAGCCAAAGGTCTCTCTACTCTTTAAATGGAATTAAGAGTTTATTCTGACCCTCTGCACTGTATTAATCTTACCTTGGAGAAAAAACTCTATGCTGTCTCCACATTTCAGAAGTGGAATATATATTTTACTAAAAAAGCCTCAGGTGAGGCTTGTATTTCAGGAGATTGTATTTCAGGGTTTTGATTTCCTTTTCAGATTAAAATAATTGATCAAGCTAAATGAAATTAAAACAAACAGAAAACTCTTTTCTGTCTTGCAAAATATGCATTCAGTTAAGTTAAAACAGATCAAAATAGTCATGTAAGTCATGTTTGTCAGTATCTAGTAACAGCTGCTCCATTGAATGAGTGTTCAGTGCTAACTGTACATAAGAATAAATGAACATTGGATAGCAGCTTATTTTCTCTGTTGAGTGCCCCTGCATTCATATGTTATACTCAGAAGAAACTTCCTTCACAGATGTATTTATGTCTATCCGATGCCCTTTAAACTGCATAGTATGGAAAAAAAAACAAAAAAAAGTTACTTTTCTGGTCTGTAATAGAGGATTTCAAGTGATGGCTCCCTTCCACGCTGCTGAGACCTGCCAAAGTGTCAACTGATAAAGAATGGCAATGGATATTAATTGCATTTGCATTTGTTTGGTTTGTCTCAGTTTTCTAATACGTGAGGGCCTTTGCTTACTGTGTTTAGCAATCCACCAAAAGCTGTGCTGTGGTACAGCTGTTTCAAAGTGCTGCTCTACACAGCAGAGATTTTCTTCTGCGGCCAAATGAACGGGTCATCTTGGCTGAGGCCAACATCATGTTTGGCTGCTTGCTTGGCCCTGGCTGAGGCATACATTTTCCATTAAATTCCATGGAGAGAACAGAAGGCGTAAACCCCTCTCTTTTCCCCTTCACCCGCTGCAGCCTAGCCGAGGGCATGATGCTGCTCACTCAGCCATGTACACTCCAGCCTGTTATGGAATGGTCTCAGCTTGATGCCGTTTCTTTGCTCTGGTAAATAAAAAGCCATACTGAGTTTGTAACTTGAAAAACATAGTTGCATATCTAGAAATATGTTCAAATCCAATATAAATTACATATTTTATTAAAACAGGCTTATAAAAGTTCCTATAGCTGACAGAAGAGATAATCGCTACAGGCAAAATATTGCATACTTGCTTAAATAAAATTTTAATTATTTTCAACGGTGTTTACAGTGCTACAGAATAAAACTAGGAGTTAGTTTAGTGGCTTGGTCCAAAACCAGCCTCTGAATAATGGACTGTGAAAGCCATGACCCAATATATTATGTTTCATGTAGCCATAAGGAAACAGGGAGAAAAAATTGGAGGCTAAGGGGTGGAAAGAAAGGAGGATCTGGAAGAAAATTATTTCACCATGAATGAAAGTGAGAGTCCTTTGCAAGGCAAATAGTGTTGCTCTTGAGGTAATTGGCACACTTGCATTCAGTATTTATATTTAAGCAAGCTCCTTGAGATGGGTGTCCTAAGAGGTAAAGAAATACAGAAAAAGTGAATAAAAGGTATTAGGTTTTCTTTGCGTCAAGAGGATACAACATTAAGGACATTGCAACTTTTTAGCCATCCGAGTAAATTTATTCAGCAAGATGGAGAGCAAGCGAAAGTGAGCATGGAAAAAAACAGAGCTTAAAGATTTGTTATGCTTAGACATGTCGTAGCTTTGAAATGTACATACATGTGCATAAGAAAAAAGATGATAAGCAGAACTTTAAAGAGAACTTTAAAGTGAACTGCAGTGGGGGTAAGCAAACACAGCTATCATGAGAAGTTCTTTGGTGGTTTCAAAGATGAGAAGACCATGCACATTGTCTTTTATTTACTGAAACATTTCATCATGTAACATATAATGGGCATCTGGAGTGACAAAGTGTTTGATAGCAGCTGAAAACAAGCTGACACTTGAACTAAAAGGCAAAACAATCAGCTTATCTTGCTGCTTGAGTTTGTACAAGCATTTTTGTTATGTTACGGACTGAAAATTCTTGTTTGCTTGTTTGTTTGTTTGTTTGTTTTCTCAATAAGAAATAGAGTGCGAAAAAATAGGGTAGAAGCAATGCCAAGTGCACAGGCTGTTCAGTCTGTGTAGTCACATCTCACGTGGTTTCCAAGGTTAGCGATACTTGCAGAGTATGAAAGGCTACTAAGTGCCACTAGATCATAGCACAACTCAGGCTGCCAGCTGCCTTAATATTGTACAATAAAATAGTACTACTTGTCACACTGTTTTTGAAATGATTTCCTTGGAATCAGTAGAAAAACAGTGCCTTTAATGGGAGCAGGATCAAAACTTTCTGCAGTGGTTTTCATGAGTGACATTGAGAAGCTTGTAAAATGCTGAGATGGTTTGGGTAGACAAGTATCATGTCTTAGACCTGTCTAGTAAGTAATTTCCAGCAAGTGCTCCCCCACGGAAATTCTCTAAGAATGAAGCCCAAAGTAAACATTTTAGCCCATTTTTCTGTTTAGCTTGGTGACACAAGCCAGTATCATTAAGACAGATTATAAACTGAGTTTCTCTACATCCAACTATGGAGAGAAAACAGGCCTTATTTCCTTTTTTACATGAACATAAATTGAAAAACTGCACAGAAATAAAAGGAATCATGGAAATGTAAAATGTGTGTAAGGAAGAGGAGATTAAAAGTATTTAACCTTGATAAGGTACAGTTGCTTCTGCATCTCCCCAGTCTACAAATTGAAAGCACCTGCTGTATAACCAATTAAAAATACACACTATTCTCTCTCTCTTTTTTTTTTTTGCTAGATGACTCTTGGATATTTGTCTTCCTGAAGTTTTGCCGTGCCACCTGTTACCTGAATGTTTAAGTGCATCATCTTTCTCGTCCATGACAGTACCTTGCATTCTGCTAAGAAGGAGTAAGCAGCCTCAGTTTTCAAGATTGTACAAGCATTTTACTTGTTTCAGTCTCTAGAAAAAGTATGACAAACATCTTTGTGCCTCTCCTCTATCTCCATTCAAGAAATGGGAATCATCAAACTGCTACGAATTTTCCCTGTGTTCTTTAAATATTCCAAATGTTTTCTTCTGGTACATCTTGCTATCTAATAAAAATAAATCTGTCTTATCTACATATATATATGAAAATAAAATATAGATACATTTTCTGGATATGGTTTTTCTTAGGTTTGGAAAAACCTTGTTTATTTATTCCTCATTTCTATTTTAATATCAAGCCAATTTTTTAACTGCCGAATTTCATAATGTATTTTCATTTGCTAAATACTATGTTCATGATCTACTGCAAGCTTATTGCACAACCTGTCCTGTAGAAAGCCCTATATAGACAGCAGCTGTAATGTTATTTTATTTCTGTTCTTCTGCAAGACTTTAATTTTGTTAATATAAGTGTGAGACTTTCTTTAAAAAAAAATAATTCCTGGATATTTTTTGTTCTTTATGGACAACACTGGGTAGTATCTTACAACTCATTCATAAGAATAATAAAAATCCACAGGAAATTTTCTCCCGCTGAGATCTGCCAAAATCTAAACAGATTTTGTTTATAATAAGTGACATTTTCATCTTTGTTAGACTAGTAGAACCCCACAGACTTTTTTGAAGAGTTGCGTCAGTGTAACAAACTGGAGAATTGGTGGGTTGTTTTTCTGTGTTACTCCAACAATGATTTCCCTAGTCTTTCTGTTTTCTAGATAGCTCTGCTGTTGTATAAATGAACTGTATTTCTGTAAGAGCCCGGATGAGTCTCTGAATCAATTTTTTTACAATCATTCCTCTGCTACTGCAGAGAAAAACACTCAGGTTGCCCAATATGAAAAATACTTATTCACATCTTACATTGAATAACAGACATGCAGAGGTATGTGTTAAAAATTGTTCCATGCAAAGCATTAGCAAAACTGTTTCATGGAAACTGCTTCCTTTTATAGGAAAAACAGGAAGCAACACTATTTTAAGACTGAAAATTAAAAAAAAAGTGTTACTGTGAAAAATGGCTGTTTCTTAATCTATGTAGTTCTATACACTTGGGCTACATACAATCTCTTTATAATAACAGTACGTTAAATAAATATCCTTTATAACTGTGGTGAGGAATGCACACATGAAGAGATTAAAATTTTCTACTAGTTACATTATTATTAACTAGTTACATTATTATTTACTCATGCTCCTTTCTCACAGCACTTTCTGGCATTCAGTCATCTAAAGATGTGATATATCTATTGTTTACTCTTCAGCGTGAGAATAATACATCAATGACATTTGTGTTCTGAACCAACTGTTATACTTGTCCAAATCTTCTATCAAAATGTATAGAGAAGCAATATATTTCAGTTTCCTACAGAAACATTTCCCTGCCTCTGAAGGCTGTTTATTTGGTACCGACTGAGAAATTGTATGTTCATTTTTGTACTATATCTCTTCATCTCAAAACCAAAAACCTCAGACAGTGCTTCACTCCGTTGCATTCTCTGATGCCAGTCATCTTCAATGTGTTTTCTTTTCCAAAAGAAAACACTCAGACCAGATGTCCCAGTTTTGGGGGGGGTGGGGGTTGGCTGCCTTTGTCTGAATGTGCATCTGTCTCCCAGGAGCGGTGTCTGAGGGTATGTCCGTTCAGCGGTATATCAAACCGTGTTGTGTCCGTTCACAACGAACAAGCATATTTGCTGGATGCATTCTGCTTGGTCATTTAGCAGCTATGGACTTAGCTGTGCTGGCATTTAAACTGGGAATCATCAAATGAACCTCAGCTTTATTACAAAAACAATGCACTTGTTACACAGCACCTCACTCAATTAAATGCCAAACGGCAAATGAAGAGTGTTCCCATTTCCGTCATGTAATTTCTCCCTAGCATGAGTGCATAGCATCCATGCAAACTACTTGCCCCATCTTGTAGCTTTAGAAAAATATTTGATGTATTTCTTTCTACTTTTTATTCTGATTTTGTATTGGTAAGAATGGAGGAATGGTAGTATAGTTTAAGCAGCCAGATATCTACGATCCACGATTGGCAAAGAGGCCACAAACTGATAAACACTGCCCTGGGTTACTGTAATTAATTTTCAAGGTGAATTGCAATGTGCTGTGATTATCCTTTGATAATTCGTTTGAGAGAGAATGGTAGTCCTTGGGCCAGCTGGCCTGTGCTCACCCTTGTCGGGGAGAGCAGCCTGGAGCCAGCTAGATTTTGTCATTCTTGGGCTAGGACTTCTGTCCTAGCCTTTGTGGCTCTTGGACACTGCATTTTCTCTGAGTGGAGCTGTGGGGTTTTTTCAGTTCAAAGTTCACCGGATGATGAGAAGGCAATGTCACGGCCCTAGCCATGGTGCTTTTATAGCCTGAGCGTGCAAGTACGTGCTTCATTTCTGCATGCGAGTGAGTAGTAGCAGGGGAGGCTGTGAGGATGAGTTAATGTGGAGGTTTGTTGAACTTATTGCTGGAAGGGTAGGTATCCCAGACAGAAGGAGCCTCAACAATTTTATGCTGTGCCTATCCATACTGTTTCTCTGGAGCAGATCCTAGTGAGAAATCTTGGAGAAGGCAGAAGGAAGCCATTCACATCGTACGGGTGATGAGGAGACTGAGGTCCTGTTACAAAATAGGAAGGAAGACAATCTGTTACTATAAATACATAAGGGTAAGTAATAAAGTAACGAAAGTTTTAATGTTTTGCTTGGTTTCTGCTCCATAAAAATCTATGCATCTATACATTTCTTTCTGGACAGTTCTCTTTAAAAAGGCATCATATTTTATTTAATGTAAGACAGGATAAAGTTCTTGGGAGTACATTTCAATCTGTAAAGTGACCCAGAATACATGCCCCATCATTTAACTAACTCTTACTACTGTAGGACATCTATCATTTCTGAAAGGTCTTTATGCATGCCTCTGTTATCTAAGCTTCATGTCCTTTCAGGGTAAAGTCATAGCAATTCTCTAGGAAAAAAATCTCTAGGAAAAGATGAAATGAAAATTTAACAAAATGTAGGCAGTTTTGATACTGCTTGAAGTGAAATTCTTCTCAGCCAGACTCACAAGGGTGAATTCAGAACTGCCATCATTCACTGGGATTTTCACCGCCTCTCACAAAACACAACGAAGCACCCAAAAATAGTTACAGAAAGAATAATTGCCAAAAATCATAGTATACTGTATGAAATTTGCCCATGGTGATAAGAAAGGCTTTTTCCAGGGTATCTGCTGCGCTCCTAAATAATAACTAAGAATAGAAAACTTCACTTGTTTAAGTAAAACTGAAGTAAAAATGATGAGGAATTACTGTATCTCTGTTTGCTTTGACAATTAACTGTGTAATAAGGATATCTTCTTGAAATACATTCAGCAAATCCAGATAAAGCTTTATTTGCCAAGGCAGCACGAATGGAGTCTTGAAAACTCAACCGCCCAGATCCCTTTGGTTAGCAGCAGTAAAAGCTATGCATACGCGTCACTACTACCTGGAAATATTTACTGCATATTCCTCTCTCAGGCACCCCTGCTTTTCATCTCGCGTGGGTGACTCAAGTTCCTCAAAGTTTTCTCATAGATTATCCTAGTTTCTCAATGCATTGAATATTAACTAAAGAAATGTAGCGTTTAGCATTAATTTTCACTGACTAATGAATTTTACCTTTTGCAGTTAACTACAATACATGTATAAGAATCACATTCAGTAGCCATCCTAGATAACTGTGGGCCTTAAGTGGAGCAGATAGCAATGACAATTTCCTAGAAGAGCTTCTAAGGTTTCTGAGAAGTCATTGTAAAAATCTTCTGCAATTAATTTAATCTTGCAAATATACGAGGCAAGACCTACAAACACCAATCCGTGTTGCATTTCTTTTTAAGATATATACCAAGGCTGTTAGAATCTGTAAACTAAGGAAGTCTGAAATTAGATTAGATCAAAAGCACAGCCTCATGAAATTCTGGTTCCAGATACATTAAAAATGATGCAAAGTTATCTTTCTTCATTGTACCTCGGCTCATTCACAGGCATAAACAGATATAAAAACTTATTAAGATTGCTTTCAAAAATCTACAAATAGAAAAATGCAAAGCTAGGACACAAAGTTACTATTTTTATCTTATATCAGTCACTTTACTCATTTCTGACATGATATTTTTGATGAAATTTCTAAGAGGCTCTGAAATGCTAGCTTCAGTGATATTATTAAATGTGTAGGTGGACTAACCCTGTCTGTGAAGAATACGAAATCATCAAGAAATAATGGGAACTATAAGAAATAGCATTTTCCTGAGCAAAACATACTTCTTCATAGTAAAAGACAAGTTATTTAAATTATGACATCACTAGTCGATACCAGTGAAAAAACGACAGTGTTAATAACTATGCTTTGTTTCTCTTTATCAAAGAAGATGATAAAACACATTAGCCACATATTATTTCCATGGTTCAGATACAAAATGTGAAGGAATTTATGGGGCAGAAAATTATGCAGTAAAATATTCTTAAATTGTTGCTTTCTGCCTCCTGTGCTCAAATCTGGTGCCAAGTTTTGGCTTTTAAAAATCAATTAGGCTTGGAAACAGGCTCCCATTGCCATGTAGTTGATTTCTACAAGTTTCTTTTCAAATTAGTAGTGTTGTTCTTACATCTATTCTGTTTAGTGTTTTTGTTGTGCTGTATTGTCATGGTTCCAGGGCTACCTGGCACCTTGATCACACTCCCAGGGTCTCTTACAAGTTTTCTTTCCAAGCTGTAAGCCCAGACTGACCTCGTCCACCAGCAGAAATAATGTTTCATTCTGCATTTACTCCAAGCTGCCAGAAACACAATTTCTATCAATTATTTTCCTTCCAGTGTTTCCATTTGGGTTTGGCCCCTTGTCTGCCATTGATCTGAGAGAGAGGAGGAAGAGATCTCAGAAATGGGCCTTAATTATAGAAAAATACCCTTTTTCACCAGGGTGACAATTTTGGGCTAGCTGGAGATAGCAGTTTCATGTATCAATAGTTGAGGAAACAGCATTTGCCTTGTGATGTCTTTAAGGAGAAGAAGAACTATAGCGAATAAGCCCCGGGAGCAGGCAGTGGACCCAACCCTTCTTCATGCCTATACTAGAAAGCACTTAGCAGAGAGCCAACAATATGATAGGAGAAAATAGTGATATCAGAACAATGTTTGTATTTCTTTGCCAGGATTTAGGTTAAGGATTCTCTCTACAGTGTACAAAAATAGCTCTTCATTGAGTTTATAAGGTTCAAAACAAGAGCTGACCTGATTCCCTTATGGTCTGGTTTTGCTGCTCACAAAGACCTGGAGTCACTAGAAGCTGGGTTAGATGGCAGAGCAGAAAAGCTAGAACAACAACAGCATGGCAGCGTTAAAAACTTCTACTACCTATGGGACTCACTGGTGGCTGGTGTCACCATGAAATGTACTGAGGAAAACGTTGTAATTCACTGATGCTGTTGTAATTCAAGATAATATGGCAAGGAAGGTTCCCGTCTCCCAAGAACTGCTATGATTACCAGCTGGAAGAGACAGCAAGGGTTGCAGTGCTGTTTTGGGGGAAAATACCAGCAATTCTGTGTGGAAGTTTAAGTCTTTGGGTTTTAAGCCCATAAGTAACTCTGCGCAGCTGAGGAAGCAACTGCAGTCCCCAAACAGTGCAGAAGGAGCAATTTTTGTTTTGTTCTATTCCCCCACAATGTTCGGGAGAATGCTGGAGGCCCAAGGGGACCAGAAGTTTTTATACATTTTAGGCTCTTCAATCCCCAACTTTATTATGCTTCAAATAAGACAGAGCTGTAATTGTGTCAATGTCATATCAGAAATACCTTATTGGTCACCCATGAATGCAGGAATCCAATCTGTCCATTGCAGATTGCACTCCTCACTTATTGCAAGTAAATAATTGCTTCCTATTCTGTGCTCTGATTCTCTAACATCTGCTGAGACTCAGCTCTTTCTTGTAATTCTTCACTTCCTTCGCTAAATGCCATTCAAATGTAGTGCAGTACAGAATGAATATATGTGGAAGAAGTTGTTCTTAAATTGCTATATTCACCAAAGGAAAATGTCCACCATAAAAGTGCTCTGCGGGTTACTTTATTTGCAATATTTCTCCCCGGAAACATAGTGCCCCAAGACAATGAGGCAGCGGGAAGTAATGAAATGTATTTTTCATATTCTCACTTTTCATTTCAATGTATCAAGCAACTCTTTAAACTGCTAGTCTAAATGATTATGTCTTATTTTAGAAAGCCTTTATAATAATTGTGAATAATTAGGACCCAAAGTGCTTGCTATTTGTAAATGAAAATAAATGCATAGTCCCTCTTGCAGAAGCCATTTTAAAACATTCTTTTTAAAAAGCCATCAATTTTGTTTCGTATTATTGGTTTATTTTATTTTGCTAGAAATAAATATATTCCCATAATTCCAAATTGTTAAATGCTTGAAACTACTACTGTAGTAGAGGTGGTGTTATGCAAAAAGGTTGTACGTCTAAAAGAATGGGAATATAATTTTTCAACTTCACATTTTATTCTTTCTTGTTAATGGCAGAGCAGAAAAATGAAGGCCTTGGTATGACAATTCCATTCAATCCTTAGCCCCTGCTATCTGTATGCTTACAGGCATTTGTAATGTCTTGGGACGCAAGAAGTCCCAAAGCTCATAGCCAAAAGTATTAGTGAAAAAAAAAAAAAAGATGAAGAAAGGCAATAAAATGCTGAAGTGAAAATAGTCTTTAACTGGAAGGTCATCAGGAGACAAACTATCCATTGCTAATTAAATAAATGTATGAAAATTTTAAAGAATAGCTTTAAATGTGCCGTAGGCATAGCTCGCCAAATAAGCACAGACACAGTTGCATCCAGTGGGAAGAGACTTGACTCTGATCTCCCACACTCAGGAATACGCCAGCAGGCAATGTTATAAAGCTTCCAGCAACATCCGCTGGACACTATTAAAGTCCTAGCACTTGCTCTCTGTCCTTAGGTTCAGAGCTGTGAG
The DNA here is from genome assembly GCA_034782735.1 of Sagittarius serpentarius. Taxonomy (NCBI): domain Eukaryota; kingdom Metazoa; phylum Chordata; class Aves; order Accipitriformes; family Sagittariidae; genus Sagittarius; species Sagittarius serpentarius. The sequence continues at coordinate 3,771,938 of JAVKLA010000053.1, read as the reverse complement.
TTCTGGAAGCAGGCGTTCCCGCACAGAGAACCTGGAGGGCTCTTCTAACTTTGAAGTTCCCATTTGTTATGGGGCAGTTAAACAACTGACATAATGACCAAACACATTGCTTTTATGAAGTAAAATTTTGAATATTTAGATTCATCTGATTGATTCTAGTGGCTGGTACTAGCACAGCACTAGCAATTCAGAGCCTGTATCAAAAAGAAAAGTGTCACATCACGGTAGTGAGAGATCGACATACACCAAACAGGGTGTTTGAGTGAGCCCCTTGAGTAAAGATGTGTTGCTTAAGAAGGAAATCACAGAAAGGTAGAATGGTTGGGGTTGGAAGGGACCTTAAAGACCACCCAGTTCCAACCCCCCTGCCAGGGGCAGGGACACCTCCCACTAGACCAGGTTGCTCAGAGCCCCATCCAGCCGGGCCTG
>JAVKLA010000053.1:3727068-3756152 GCA_034782735.1 Sagittarius serpentarius | reverse complement strand
AACATTTCTTTAGAAAAAGGTAAGATTTGAAACAAAAATTCTACTTGTTAGAAATGTGAAACAGAAATGTCAGATCTGACTATAACATTAACAGTGTTGAAAAAAAACGTGTAGGGTTTTTATAGAAATAATAACAAAGGCAAAAGAAAGTTTATTTCTTCTTTGACAAGAATGTGATATATCAACAAAATATAAACAGGTATAAGTAGATATAATTTACAACAAATGTTTATCCATGTATATATGAAGAATTATCCAGAATACCATTCCACTTGCCTAACATGTTCATATCTACATTGTTTCCCACTCCATGCACATGGATTTCTTAAGTCATCATATGATTACATTACCTCATTATTAAGTAGTGACTACTACTAACAACTTCATTTGTTGTTCAGTCGTGTTTAGACTAAGTCAAGGATTTTTCAGCTTCTCCTGCCCAGCCAGCAAGAAGGCTAGAGGTACACAAGAAAGTTGGGAGGGGACACAGCCGGGACAGCTAACCCAAACTGGCCAAGGGGGTATTCCATACCATGGGACGTCATGCCCAGTATATAAACTGGGGGGAGTTGGCCTGGGGGAGCAGATTGCTGCTCAGGAACTAACTGGGCATAGGTCGGTGAGTGGTGAGCAATTGCATTGTGCATCATTTGTTTTGTATATTCTAATTATTTTATTAATATTATTGTCAAATTATTATTATTAGTAGTATTAGTAGTATTATTATTTTTTTTTCTCCCTTTCTGTCCTATTAAGCTGTTCTTATCTCAACCCACGAGCTTTACCTTTTTTTTCCGATTCTCTCCCCCATCCCACTGGGTGCGGGGAAGTGATCAAGCGGCTGCGTGGTGCTTAGTTACTGGCTGGGGTTAAACCACTACAGTCCCACATGATGTGTTCAGCACTGTCAGTTCTATTTGGATCTTACGTACATTAGAGAACCACAACAATGTTTTCTGAATGGACTAGGGAAGAAAGTCAGATTTCCTCAGATTATCAGAATGGTTTCCTCTACACTGATGACTATTTGAAATGGCATTTTAATGTGAAATACTTTTGCATCATAAAGCCAAATAATCAATAAAGGGAAAAAACATGTAGAGTATTACTGAGATGAAAAGATGAACGCTTTAAATTATTAAGATCGCTCTTAATACTTTAAGATTTACATGTAAATATATGCTTAGATAGAACTGGCATTACAAAACACATTCTGAATAGAGATAAGCTACAGCCATACCATCCTGCTGTTTCCTACCCAGTCGTCACACTGATTTCATGTGAAAGGACAGTTGGTAGGATCCTCCTGACAACGCTGTTATCTGCAAGACTGCAGCTCCCTTGGCTGTGATCATGTCTCCAGCTGCCGAGACACCAGCACGGGTCCCAGTGCATGGCATGTCCCTATGTACCCTCCAGTACCATGTAGCCATATCTGAACTAGCTTTAAAGTAGTTGCTTGGGTGTGGGTAACAGTCTAGCCAATGCCACATGAAACTCAATACAGCTGTGATGGCAGCATAGTCAAGCGTTATAATGCGGTGAGATGTGTTTCTCGCATTCATGGAACGCATTCTCTAATCTCTGTATCACGATTTTCATTTTCTGATATAAGTAAGTTTTAAACAGTAAAATCATGGGAACAATGAGTTTCTGTGGAAAAAACAATTAATTAGAATGAACAGCATCCTCTGGAAAATAACTTGGTAGAAAGATTTGGGAGTCAGCTATTTTATGACTTGTGGAAGATATATTTTTACACTAGTTTGAATGGGATATAAGAAATTATGTGTAACTTTTGTCATGAGACTCTCCCATGCCCATAAAATATAAATTTTAATACATAAAAATGAAATTTTATTTTACATGCTCGTATAGCACAGCTCATACTGACAGGTTAACATAGTCCTAAGAAACAGCCATGGCTGTCAGAAAGATGATGGGGAGCTGAGCCTTCCCATTTATGGAGCTGCATCCAGCCCTGGTACAGCTATCTAAATGTTAGTTTCTCGTTATGTGTACTAAGTATCATCTATAACTCAGTTTCAACAATATTGGTCTTCTCTACAGCACAGCATGGCTTCAAATCTTTTGCCGCATGGGACAGCTGACAATCCAACATTAAAAAAAAATAATTATAACAGGAGTCATGTCATTCTGCCTTCCCACGGTCCATCTGTCCCTGCACCTGGTAGGAGCAGTCAGGAGTTGTCTTTGGCGTGAACACCATGTGTTCTTTGCTGAACTGAAAATAAGTATTTCTGTAACAAAGCATAAAGGCTGCTCATTGGAGATATCCTTTCATTAATACAAAGCTTGCTTCATCTCCAAAATTTTGCAGCCATCCCCTTTTGATTCAGCTGCCATCTTCCAAGTGCTAACAGCACTGATGAAACCATTCGGAGTTGGAACAAAAAGACCACTTCTTACTTTTCTTGCAAAAATCATAATCAGGCAACATGAAAGCTAAGAGGTTACTTTCCAGAGAGGCTAAAATTTGATACAGGTCAATGTTAAGAGTTCCGTCAGTACACTTGAAAGACCAAACCCCTGACAAAAAGTGGTTGGGAAATGAGATACCTATGTTCCTCCTCTAAGCATCTCAAATACAGTAGTCATTGGCTTAGTCACTGGGTTAGAGAACATTCAGAAATCCTCTCTTCATCTCTTCTGATGATGTTGTTATGCTTTTCAAGCAATAATTAAATATCCACCAAGAGTAAAAATCTCTAATTCACCTGAGAAGAAAAGCCTGGATTCCTTCGCACACTCGTTAAAATTTACATATATCTACAATATTAACTTGGGAACTGAAATGAAGATCTCTGACCCTCAAGTGCATTCCCTGATTAGTAGATTAAAAAGTCAACCTCTCACTGGTCCCATGAATCTTTAATTATTCACATATAAATCAGAGCAGTTTTGGGGAATCAAGACTTTGCCTTAAGTCTCTGTAATCACACCATAGTATTGTGATTTAAGTAAACTATTGGGAAATGATGGCTACGGATCTAACTCATCAGGCATATGAGATATTTAAATATAGCCTAATTTATCCTAAACAAGTAATCTAACCATTGGACTTTGGGGGAAAACACATGAACAGGTAATTCTTCCTGCAGTGCTTCATGAGAATCAACCAGAAATCAACAAGGTTGTCTCATTCATAGGTTTAAAGGACATTCTTAGTATAAGGGGTTACCTAAAGAGCTTGCCTATAGAAAAGAGGGGATGTTTTCAGGTTTTGCTACTTGGCTTTAAGGTTATTAGTAATGATACTGTGTTCCTGTCCCACAAAATAGTCTCCAAGGAATAAAAAAATAATAACAAGAGGTTTGATTGGTAGTATCTTCATTTCCCCCCCCCTGAGATTCTTGAGTACTGAAATTAGAATGTTAATTCAATTTTTTAAACTTTTAGTATTTTTTACAATATTGAAAAAAAATTCCGTAATTTCCCTGGTTTTCATAGTGGTTCAACAGTTTGACTCAGCTGCCAGGATACTAATTTTACCACAATAAGTTAATACATAGGTTCATTTCTGGTCACTCTGGATTTTTTTAGAGTATATAGTCTTTAGATCCTAATAGCTTATGACCAGCAATTGAATAATAAAAGCAATTTCAGGTAGGTGGGCAGATGGTAAATGGATATTTCACGAATGTTACAGAATCCTTAATGTATAAAATAAGTACATAAATACACATAATGTTTGATGCTATTTCCTGTTGTAGCAGATCTCATAGAGTATTATTGCTTTTTAAAGTAAATTCTAGGTGGTAATATTTTTAAATAAGTAGGCAATCATCATTAATGCATTAAATAAGAAAAAAGAATAATTTAATAGCTATGTGGGCACAAGCTGCAAATACATTCATATTTCATAATTGAGCCAAGGTGAAATTTTTTAACCATAGTATCATAAAATAAATATATGTTTAACTAAAACAGACATAGTTCTGGCTTACAAAACTATATTATGAATATTTTATATAGTTTTTATTCATAAATGGATTTTGTTATTTATTAAATGAGAAGTTGTTTATATTCCAAGGTACACAAATATAAATTATTTCCCTAAAATCCATAAAAATCTAGGAAAAGGTTTCCAGTATCTCCATTTAAAAATACAAACACAAAGAGTGTTCAGACCCAAAGATTCAAATGTGTTGTGCCCTGTAGACCAAGTCTTATATTCCAGAGTGAGATAATTGTATCTAGTTGTTTTGATTAAAGACTTAAGTACTCCTATGTCTGTTAGCAATGGGATTTCACATTCACATCTATACAGATATATTTTGATTGAAGTGCTTCTTCTGTATATATACACATACAATCAAACTCTTTTTTCAATGTTTTCTCTATTAAAGTAAATATCCTCATTTAGTTTTGAATTGCTTCTGGATTATGTTTAGCATATTTTAAAGGAATGCTTTCAGCTTCACATTTGCCTGAAAAATATCATGCCTACTATTCTATTTTTATTAACAAGTTAATTTAATACATCTTAAAATGATTGCAGAAACAGTATTTGTTCTGTTGGTTCATAAATTACTTTTGAACATGACCTTTGTATAGTGATCTTGTTAAGGTATCAAAAAATGTACACTATGTAGTGCATAGTCTATTGCCTTGTAAATACTTTGCATTAATATCCCATCTCCTAAAATATTGCCGTCACTATCATGTAGGATGCTTTTCTTTAAAACCAACAAGAAAGTAAAAACAAAGCGGAAAAAGAAACTGGCAGCAGATAATCATGGGTAGAAGTTCAAGTTTGCCAAAACATTTAACACGTGTTCTAATGAGAGCTCCACTTCTGAAGTATGTTAACATTGTGAGAAATCCCAGCCCGAGGAAGGAGACAGGTAGGCTTGAGTGTATGATCTTGTTCTTGTTCACATTCCCAAGCTAGAAAAGCAAAATCAAGGCAAAAGCAAAATATAACAAACCCACCGACTTAAAAATTAATTTAGAAGGGATTTAAAAATAGGACATGCTACTTAGAACGTATTCTAAAACAAAGCTGACAAAACCTCCAGGCATCTTTGGAATTAAATCATTAAAGAGACCGCCTAAACTTACATATATATTAATTTAATTTAATTTCTTAAAATATTGTGTATAACCACATTTACCACAAGTCATTTGGCACCCGTATGACACCACAAGTGTGAATTAACCTGACGCAAGGAATATTTCCAAGGTTATTTTACTGGATCCAAATCACGGTGCAGTGCCACAGACTGTTGCATTGGCACTACTGATGGAGTGGCTTGTGGTGGTAAGGCGCTGGGATGAAAGGAAGGACATGTGGGTGGGGTAAGAAAGTGCAAGAACTTCTCCAGGTAGTATTGCTGCTAAATTCACATTGTGAACTCCAGAGTTATGGAAGAGTGAGCTGCTGGGTCCACCCAGAAAAAAAAAAAGAAGGTTTCAGCAATTCAGTAAACTGATACATCTTAAAATGTCACAAGTACTGGGATCTGTATCCCAGAAAGTCACCTTGGTGCTATGTTATGGGGTTTGGGGGAGATGGGAGGGAAACTGCTGGGCCTCTGGGTGCCACAGGCACTGTGACTGCATAGCATCATCCTTGGAATTTTTTAAGTCGTAGAAGAGGAGCCCTGAACCACACGACTGTCATTTCAAAGTTATCCCTGCTCTGAACGGGAGTCCAACCTAACTTTTTAATGCTGCTACAACCTCTGGCTTCCTCTTTGTAGGTGGTGAATCCTCTCCATCATAACCTTGTTCTGTGGCTGGGAAAAACTCGGCTTCATGCTGCCTGTGGACCGAGGCTGAATTTTTGAGTACTTCTGTTCCTACACAAATTCAGAAAAAACCTGGCAATTGCTAACTTTTCCTTTGCCCTGTTCAATCCCTGCTAACGCTTACATGGGCATAGCCAGTTTGCAGAAAGGCCCAGTACAAAGCTGCTTTGTCCTTGCTTGGCTATTTGGGTGTTTGAATAGCAGGTGGAGCCTTTATCTGGGGGTGGTAGTTGCAGTGCCCGTGCAGCATTATACCTTCGCACTGTTCATTTATAGATCAGTTTCAAGGGAAAACCCTCATCATCTGCTATTCCAAACCAGTTTTACCTAGTTAGCTTTGCAGCTACAGTAGCAGGTATGTGACTATATTGTGTGTCAGCTAAATACTGACTATTGACACAGCATGGCATTTGTGTTTACCAGTCTGCTAAGGTATTGTGACTCAACAGGAAATGCATTTTGGGGTTAAGGTATTCAAGGTCAGGAGGGTAGGCAGAGGGCTCGGGTCAAAGGAATTTTCTGCATCAGAACCTATAAACCTTTGTCTCAAGTACACAGGCATTTCTGAAAAATAGAAGTCTTTGAGACTATGTCCATTTCATTGCACATAATGCAGAATACTTGTTTAACTTGAGCATATTTAGGAAAAAAAATGATATAAAACCTTAAAAGGCATATTTTCAGACTACCGCTGACAAAAGGTCTTGTTTAGAGATAGAGTAAAAGGATAACTACAGCAGCCTTTCAGCTCTCTGACTCAAAGTTTCCCCTTACTCTTGGAAGTCCAAGCAAATATCAATGAAATATTTAAAATATTTTGATGAGGAAGGCTCAGGCTGCAACCACAGATCAAGGAAAATTTTTACTATTTACATCATTTAGCTAATTATCTTCATATCTGAGCTGTTCTAAAATACATCCCCAAAATTCCAAACCCCTCAGAATAAACTTAAAAGCTGACTTCTATCAGCAGCTGCCTCCTGTTTCACCTCAAAGCAACAAGTAATTCAGAAGCTGAAGAAGAGGCCAAAATTTATTCTTCTCATTATAAAATTCCCATTTCTTTCTGTATAAAAGAAAAAGTGAATGAAACGCCATCTTGTTACATCTTCTGTCTCTTACCAATACCTTCGTAAGATCCCCATAAATCTGCCTACAGTGTATTTTGCCATCAGCCACAAGTATACATTTGATGTTCTGTGAGCCATTGAAGTCATTTAGGAAATACCCTCAGTCACAAGTTTACAGAACACATAGAGCATAGCTATCAGACTGGAGAGAGAAAAAAAATTACAACTATTTTGAATCTTTACCATCAAGAAGTCAGTTGACTCTGTTTATGGGAGTGTAGGAAATAATAGGATCTTTCTCAATATTCCTCTTACCTAGTCTCACATATTTGTGATACACTGGGTGGCATTTCTGCTGTGAAACTCCTCAGACAAGCTATATTGCAGCTGTAAATTCTAGATCTAACCCACAACGTTGGGAAACATTCCCGACCAGATGGTTTCATTCAATAAAACATCAAAGTACCATAGTAAATAATGCTGTTGAATTTTTTACCAGTCATTTTGCAGTGCCACATTAAGCATTTCCAGAGGCAGCTGAAAGTGAAAGGGACAGGAATATTTGGCAGTGAACAGAGTGCCATAGGGCTGTTTTGACTAGTGATGCTGAGACCAGGGAAGGAAATGAGTGTCTGAGTGGCACTTTCAGGGACAGTCTTTGACTTGTAAAGAGCAGAGACGACTGGGCAGTTAGAGGTCATCTGTTCTTTCCCTGCCTCTTCCCCACCGCAAAGAAGTTTGGTTCCTCTCCCCCTCCCCAACCCCCCTGTTGGCTTCTGTCTTTGTCCCTGAGTTTGGGGAAGAGAGACTTCAGGTGGGGTTTGCTCTCCTTACTTGGGTGTCTCCTCATTTTTAAGACAGCAGGTTCTAATAGTGTGCCTGCTGGCATTAACAGGGGAAAGTTTTCTCCAAAATCAGTCAGATTCTTGCAGATCAGAACAAAACATCACCAAAGTGGAGAGAGATTGTGGCATTAGATGGCCTTGCCCATGTAGCATAGGCTTCATATACTAAAAATAGAATAGATACCAGCACACTGAGAATATACGGTATGCCAGGACAAGGGCAGCAATAGAACAGAACTATCTAACCAGCCAGGCAAGCGATCTGCAGGCTTCAGTGTCCTGCTACTAAAGTCAAAGGGCATGAAACCGTTCATTGCAATAAGCCTCAGGGAAATTCTAAGGAGAAAAAAAAAGAAAATCTCTGTTTCATTTGTAGTATCCTGCTATTGAAGAAAACGAACAGCTATTTTTACCTCTGAAAGTGCATTCTTAGAATGATCGCAGGTTTCAAATCATTCTATGAACTAAAGATCAGTATATATCTGTACGTGAGAATATCTCTTCTTCTTTGTATTCTTTGTAATGAACACAGTACTGCATGGATTAAACACGCAAGCTATTTAGCACTCGTAGGACTTCAAGTGTAAAAGCCAAATCAGCTAATGCAAAATGTAGTATCGCTCCCTTGGAATTTCCTGAAGGGGATTTGAAACATAAAACACCTTCCCATTAATATACAAATTGAAGGCAGTATTCTTTTTTCCCCTCTCTCTTTTGTCTCACAGCACAGAAAAAATTTAGCCAGTTGCCAACACAATCTAGCCCTCCTGCAGCAGCGTTCACAGCTCTGTCTAACATTGCGTCCATGACTGTCATTTTTTTCACTATCATCTCCAAAAAGCGTAATTCGGATGCAGCCTGGGCCACAGCCCCCACCCCCCCACCTCTGCCTGCGCCGGTTCCGAGCCGTTCCTGCGGTGGGTGTGAATTCTCATTATGTAATGGGATCAAGCGTGAGTCAAACAACTGCTTTTTACAGAACAGCCTGTGTGTAAGTCAAAGCAAAAGGCAAACCTAGGTCAAAAGCAGAGGCAACGTGTGTCGCTGCTACATGGCAGGGGATTCCCTAAAGCTCCAGGCACGGAGTGGCTCTACAGCAATGCAGTTTGCCTGCTTTCCCTCTCATCAGCCCTCTAATGGGCTAAAGATACAGAACCCTGATAAGTACAAGAACAGCAAGAAGAGAGCAGGCAAATGGAGGCGAAGCATAAAAGTGAATTTTAAAAGATGAAAACAATTTTTAAACCTATGCATTCTGGCTGGATCTCTCCAGGAAAAGAAAAAAAAAAAAAGAACTAGGTATAAGCAGGACTTTTTTCTTCCCTAGTCATGACACATTTTAATGAGATCTGAAATGAGCACAGGAAGACAGAGCAAGATAACAAGGTTATCTCCAACTCTAAATCTTCACACTATTTATGATGCTAAATTTGCAGGCTATGCTGCTCACTTACATTTCAATAAAGTAGCATAATAAAAGAAAAAGAACAACTAGATGGTAGCAATTTTTCCTCTGAACTGTCCTTTCTGAAAAAATATATGCAGTCCTGTGGGTTCTGGTATTCTTTTTACCTCTGCAGAATAATTTCCCTTTTGTATTTCATCATTTCTTTGTGCAAAGATAAAGAGAATGAATGTACATCCAGACTCCTGCTCCCCCTAAGTGGTATGACTCATTCACACAAGCATCTGTACCCCTTAAGGGACTGACAGTGCCTTTTCCTCTTAATTCATTAATTTTACTTTTCTGTTATACTGAAGAACTGCTAATAAAGTAACTTTTCTCAACTGGTATTCAATCTCCGCTATGCCCCTGCAGGCACCTTTTCCTCTTCAGGACTAAAATTACAATGTGTTGAACTCTCCCCACAGATGCCATGACAGAGGCATGTATCTTCTGACATTCACTCCATCGTCTTGAAATATCCTCTGTTTTCCAGACTGCAAGAAGGGACTAATGGCAGGCAGCAGTGTCTGCAACAGTAAGAAGTTTTAAATATTTCCCACTACCATCCAACGTAACACCCGCTCCTGCTATAGTACAGCTACAAAATGGCTAGCCATTTTCTAAGGAAGGAAATTTTTCCTTAAAGCTCTTAGCTGTAGTTACAACATAAAATCTCATGGCTTCCTTTGACTTTGGACACCTTCACTCTGTTCCTGAATTAATCTTAGGAGTCGCCTTCCAGCCATGGCAAACTAGAAAAATTTATTTCACTAATTAGGTTATAGCATTAATATATTTAAAAAACAAAAAAGAAGAATGAAGTTGTACAAAAGAGAGCATGCCCTTTTTCACGACATTGTCTTTCTCTGCCACTCTCACAAAGTCATTAACAATCAGGTCTTCTTCTGGTCTTTTGACATGGGGTTGAATAAGTTAACAGCACAAGAACATGCAGTCCATCTTGTTTGAGGAAAGCTGGTGTTTTGTCCCAGTTTACACTGGTATGAGTTGATACCCTTAAATCTTTTCTGTGTTTATGAAAAATGTCAGCATTTGTACAGAATAGGAACAAGATAACTAACACAAATATTAGTTGATTTGACAGTAAATGGAGCCTGCAATCAGTAATGGGTGACGTATTTCAGGAGCTCCTTAGCACTTGTAGTGTTATTCCTCAAAAAATGACACAAGTAATTGTAAGATTAATTGGAAACTTGAGTTCTCTTGTCACTGCTGAATGGAAAACATCCCATTTGCCTCACCAGTCTTTGATCAGATTCTCAGATCATATAGTATGTCTGTGTTTGCAGAGACTAAGAAGACAGACAGTATAAAAGCAAGTAAAAGTTCATATTTTGAGTAGTTTCGCTGGTGCTTCTGACACTTGTAAAACAAAGGCAGTACTGACTATTGATAATCATGTCGTTTCAAAGAGAAATACCCAGTTTTTTCTCACATATTACTCACTTCAATTAATCTTGAGAGAAGAGTATTGCAGTGTGCAGTGATTCTTTTCTATTTAAAGTAATTTAAAGGTTTAAATAACTAAAAGTTCAGAAACTACACATATAAATCCATGAATCATTGTAGCACAACTTTAAAATACTGCTTTCTTGGAAATCACTTTTTTCATTAAAAGTAAAGCTTAAGCTACTTACTGAATGCTACGGGTATGAAAAAAAAAGTAAACTGTGCTAATGGGATATATCTGATTAATGAAAACTAGGTGAATGTAGAATAATAGCTCTGAGACTGTTAAGTGGCTGTGCATGTCAGTGAAATATAAGGTCTGACACCCTTTTAAATCTCAAAAGGTAAAAAAAGAGAGTAAGGATTAGGGAGATTTATAGGAGTATGTTTTAGTGAACTCTTTCGGAATCCTTTTTCCTCCATTGTGTAGCAAGTGCGCACAGGAGTGTCCTAAGCTCAAACTGGACCAAGAAGGTTGCCTAATGTGTTCTGGATGTTGGTACCAGTATTCCCTCTGGGCCTCTACATGTAATATAGCACCAAAACGACATCCCAGCTGGAACCTCTAAGACCGAAGTGAAACGCCAGTTCCGTTAGTCAAGAGTATACCAGCCTTGTCCACATTTTGAGGTCTATGCTCCTCTGAAGTGGCCTTATACTGAGAATATATTTGGTATGTAGTCATATGGTCAAATTGAGGGTTTGCAGATGAGTTCACCAGGGTGATTTCTTTCATCCAGCTATTTGCACCTTCTTTGAAAGAGCCGATACTGTTTCCACTTTCTTAGCATCACAACCAAAATTATTGTGTCCACATAGTACGACAGAATACAGGCCCATTAACGTGCAATGTCCCTGTCCATCCATGACATATTTGGTATCTGTTTTCCTCAGCTAAAGCAGTAAGGCCATTCAGGGCTACTTCACTGAGCAGGTAACTTGGTGGGCAGTGTTTATTTTTTTGTGGGCAATTTAGAGGAGGACAAGAGCTTCTCCAACATCAGATACTCTTTGTAATTATTTATTCTAAGACATATATGCAGAACACCAGGTACAAAACATATCAAGTTACTGATTGTCTTTCAAGGCAAGAAGAACTGGACATGTTGCTTTCCTGGAAGCTGGAGTCTTGTATTATTTGGTGACGTTATCACCAAGCACTTGGATATCATCTAATGGCTAGTTCAGATGGTGAATGAGGGACATTTGTGCGGATATTGCAATGATTGGCAATTCTTTATTAATACCCAGAGGAAAAAGACACGATGAAGATGGTAGCATGATCCCTAGAAGAAACCACAAACCATATTTCTCAAGTGAAGCTATGCTCCATTACTGCAATCGCAATTGTATGAGCAGACTAAAAGGTAAGTTAGCCTGTAAGAGCAAAACGAAAATGAAATATAATTAAACCCCCAAATTCAGGAAGCTTATTTGGCACAAAGTAATTTGGTCCTAGATGTTCTTTCTCTTTGGAATCGAGAATGGAAAATGTCACTGAAATTCATGAGCAACAGTCATCAGCTATTACAGACTGAAACTAGTGCTAAGGAACTAGACAAGGGGCTAAAATCTAGTGTTTTGTTTAGGTTTTTATTTTTCTATTCAGGCTACAATGATCAACAACTGTTGCACATCAATATGCAAAGAACTATTAGAAGGGCAACACAAACAAGTCATCTGACAGAGCTTGTAGCCTTGTTCCCCCTCACATTTTTTTTTATCATCTCTATAAAGAGTGCTAGAAAACATTTTCCTTTAGCTTGTATTGTCTTTTGTGTCAAACAGATGATTTAGATTATTTTATTCTGCTTATAAACATTCCATTTCCCCTGATTTCCTTAATAGTCTTACATTAAGAATTTAGTGATTTTTTCTGACTATGTCTAATCAATAAAGCTGCACTTAATGCATTATGTGTGTTGCATTTTGATACCCCTCGGTTTACAATGAAGCTTCAACTATTTGCCTTTCAAAATAAATACAGTTAATGTTTAGTGGCTGATATGCCTCTTCCTTATAAATTGTATTTAGGAAGAAAACATTAGCTGAGAATATACTTTTGTCCCTGATAGAGGAAATATCATTAGCTGTTTGGGGCCTTACTCAGTTAAGTTAGATATTTATTGCCTGTGTTGTTGTGACATATCCCTGGTGAAGGATGAGCAGGGTAAATGCCAGCAGTATTCGAGTGACGGTAGTGCATACATGCTACATCCTGTATCAGAGCTCCGTTCTGTTTGGGGCTGTAGAGAACGTGTGGTACTATCTCTCTCATTAAGTGTTTTCAGACCGCCAGCTGAGAGAAGAGAGATGTATCATTATACTTCTGGGAAAAACAAGCATTCAAAGATGAAGGCTAAAATTCATAATTGTCCTCAGATCATATTTACACTGAGCAAAGAATCCAGAAGTGATCCTTCCCTTATCACTAGCAGAGCTGGCTCCCAACTACAAGCGTTAGGGTCAGGAGAGGTGAAGTTAATTAGCATTCATTGATGTGGCTCTTTTGCTTTTGGGATCTCAGCAGGGGACACTCATCCCTCTCCTGCTGAGCCTAAAGCTGGGTGATTTGGGCTGGTGGAGGTCTCTCAGGTCCTCAGGTCTTTGGGGAGGCTGAGAAACATGAGAGGATTCAAGGGACAGACAAGTCAGATCTGGCTGAATCTTGCCTTACACAGACTGCTGGTTGATGTCACCTCCTTTATTGGGGTTTTCACTGAGGCACAACATACAATTCCCAGTAAGTTATTAAACAGAAACTTTTTATCTCCACTTCTACCTTTCACAAAGATATGCATCTATTCTACATGTAACACTTATGCTCTGTACCTCAGACCAAAGACTCATACCAAAACCACCATCACATAGCTCACAAAAAAAAAGAGGAGTTAAACTGAGTTGACAGGTATACAACGTATTGAACCTTAAATTTTGTAAATGTAGACCACAAATGATACCAGCCGAGGTATGCTCGAACCACTAATGCAAACGGAAGTTGCAGCCAGATTTTCCTTTTTTCTGTCAGGAAGAATGACCAATTTTGAACAAAAGCACTGGAGGGAAAGGAAAATGAAGAGTGTGTGTGTGTGTGTGTGTGTGTGTGTGTGTGTGTGTGTGAAAGAGACTCTCAAACTCTCTAGTGCCTTTACAGAGCACTACAGTTATTGGCAATTTACCCTTGGAAAAGGAACTGTCAAGTAAATGCCTTCCTATTCACGTCATGTGGTACGTGCAGATCCTGAGCTGATCCATGCCTCATGATTGAGCAGACAGGTCTCTTCCCTGCAACCAGTGTCAATTAAAAACTGTTTTTGTGGTCCTGACAATCTGATGGGACTAAAATAAAATCTCCTAGACCCTCTGGTAATGAAAAATTATCTGCACGAAAGGAAGAAAGAGTACAAAAAGGATTTCAGACTCGTATTTATTACCTTTAAAATTGTAAAAAGGTTTTTCTCCAGTAAGTAAATAATCCTTCTTTTTATTTTTGCTTTCATTAAGCACACTTTGATTGATTATGACCTGCTCTACCACAGCAGACCAGATTGCATTAGATCAGCTACTTCTGAAGAAGAAAAGAAGCCTTGTCACTGGAGTTTGGAACAGAAGAAAGTCAAAGTGAAATCAGGTTAAAGTGTTATTCACCCAATTGAATCAAGTGCTAACAGAAGATTGACAGTGTCAAATATCCTCTTCTATAACCTCTGACCTTCTTAGATTATCATCTTGGGAAAGAGAACTGGAAATGTTTGTATCATCTTCTGTGTAGCAAATATTCAGAGACATATATATGCTATTAAGTGGTTGTACCTGCACAGAAAAGTAAGAGATTAATTCTTCTCTCTTGCTAATGCTTTGGCCAGGACACAGCTGTTAAGATTATAATGCTCCATTGTCCTTGGCCTAGTGGGGATACAGTACAAGTCTGGCTCGTAAAAGTTACGTAGCCAGATAGTTGCTCCGTAATGTGACAGCTTTTTAATAACTTCACTGCATCAAGCTGTGAACGAAACATCAACAAGTTTCTTATAAACATCACCTTCCTTACATTTGTAACCCTCTGCTCTAGTTTTCCAGTTCCATGTTTTAATCTTTTATTCTGAGGTCCCCTTCAACATGGAAGAGTTAACTGAATTTACATAATTGCATCTCATCATATTTACATTTCAAATAATTGATAATTAGTGAGTAAAAGAGGTAGACTTTCTCCTCCTAAAAAAGTGAAAGAACCATGGCTCCTGAAAAGTATAATGAACTTCACAAGGAGAAGGGGAAAAAAAAAAAAAAAAAAAAAAACCAAAAAAGCCCCTCCTTCTAATCCCTGTCTGGAGTTCTTTAAAGATGAAGCCAATACAGTTGCCCTCCAACTTGTAGTATCAGTGCTGAAGGAGCTGGAAATAAGTGTCCTTCTGCTTTCAGTGACCAGAGATTTGTACTCAGAGGTAGTTCATTCGAAATAATTGTATAAGGAAAATGTGGAAGCAAGTTGCTTGCAATCTTAAGAGAAACAAAAAACTGGGGCAAATTTTTAAGAAGACAGGAAACCTTCAGAGGCTTTTTCACCTTCTGTAAAGATCAGGCACGAACCTCTGTGCTCTGTGGCAGAGGTAGGGGAGGCAGAAATCACATTGGGGTTCTCATGGCCAGCACACCTCAGGGTTACAAACATAAGATACGAGCTGAGAGTAAAAAGGCAGTTTGAATTTTAGCAATTACTCTGGTGCAGGAGGCTAAACCAGAGACAGTGGAAAGCACGATCAATTTGTTTTTCAGGAAATATCCAGTCTCCATAAACTGATTCATGGGATGAAGCTGCCAGCATCCAGTGCATGAATTCGTGCAGGAAGTCAAAAACATGCTGAGAATGTGTGAAACATGGAAGTTTCAGCAACTGCGGGGAAATTTCTCCTGAGCTAGAAAAGCCTTACAAATTTGCTTCAGAAAAAAAATTGCCAAGAGATACACTGAATAAGAATTTAAATTTACTGAGCAAAGGCACCCAGAGGCACCTATCTGGCAACATCTGGTCCAATTCTGCAGGAAGGGAAGGCCATAGCTGAGATGGGTATGTTATTTCGCTTTGTGGTCAATGCAACTGACGTTAGACAGTGGGCTGTGATTCAGAATAAGAGCCTTTAGTTTTAGAAGAAGGATTCTGAACACTGCAGAGATCATTTACATTCATACTTGCACTGTCTTCACAGATCTGATGCATTTGAAGCTTGAAAATCTTGGTATTTGTAGATTAAAAAAAAATACAGATGACAAATAGAAATCTCATTAAACTAGTATGGTCGATACAGTAAAAAACCTTTAACAAGTAAAGAAAAAAATCCACTTGGTAAAAAATCCAGCAATGAAACAGTCAAAACTGAGCAAATAAATTACCTTTGACTAGTTCTGTAATTCCATGTTCCATATCACCTTCCATTTTATTTAAAAAAATGGCATGTAAATACACAAAGTATCTTTTACATGTCAGTGTAAGTCACTCTTACACCATTTATTTATCATTTTCTCTAGAAGACAGGAAATGTTAGGTGATTATCTCAAAAGTTATTCCACATTAAATCCCATAATAAGTAACTCTAAATTTGAAGCCTATATTACTTTAAAGAGTTTTTTGTACATTTCTCACTGAGGAAAAATGAATACATTTATTGCTTTAAAACAAATGTCTTTGAGGTATATATCAGTAGAATTAGGAGAATATGTCAAAATTTGTGAAATGTCACATATTCAGACTTTTATATAACCAAATATCTTATTAATAAAAGCCTTTTAAAAAAACTCTTTTTATAGAACATTTCAGGCAAAACTGTTTTTAAAAGCTAGTTAGAAGTGGGAAGGATATAATTTTTTACACAATATAAAGTGGGAGGACCTTTTTATTATCATCTTCATAAAATCCTTCTTTTGAAATACCAACTTCTCAAGAAAGTAGGAGAGATGAAGAAATGTGAATAGGTGAAGTTTTCTTCTAGTTTCTTCTAGTTACGAAAACTAGGCTTTTAGTCAAATAGTTGAGGCACAAGAAGCTCTTGAAATTCAAACAGTATTCAGTTTTCCCCATATTAGCAACAATCATGTGTAAAGAACTATTTTTGGCTGTGCGGTTTTTCCCCTAAAGGCTGAGAATGTTAATCTGAAAACTTATCACACTGATATAATAAAACATATTGATGGTTTATAGCAGACAGTCATTAGTTAAGTGCAGTTAGCATAATCATATTCAAGAAGAGAACATTCTGGAGGGACTCCGGGTAATTTTGGAAGCTTGCTGCAGATCTTGCAGCGCTGCCGCTCGACGGCAGTGCTGGCACAGCACGGACTGCAGGCTTGCTGAGACGCACCACACAAAGCAACCATTTCTTTTCAGATGTTCAGAAGCCAGGCTCTTTTTCAAGCTCCTCTTCTTTTCTGAACCACCATCAATTCACTGCCTTGTTTCTACATAGGCACCCACCAGCTTATACATTCAGATACAAAGTCACAGATGGTTCAGAGACCAATCTGTAATCTACCGTAGGAAAGCTGAGCTGATTTAATAATGACCACTATGAAACAGCAGTACAACCCGCACTGAGTGGATTAAGGAATGGCCAACTGCCAGCCCTGAAAAGCATCTGTCAGTGAGGAAACTGTCACAGAACAAGGGTGGTGGTTTGGTTTTTTTTTTGTTCTAGTAGGTATACACAGACTTTTCAATACAACTCTTACCAAAAAAAAAAAAAAACAAACCACTCCTGGTATTATTTGTCAATGTCTCAACCTGAAACCTGCACCTGAAGAAGGTCTAAGATAGAACAGAAGTACTGAGTCTCAAATTATGATACAAAACCCAAAAAAGAAAATCTGACTTTGGAGCTTTCCAAGTGACATTTTAACTTCAAAATTTCCAAGATGTGAAAGGTCTAACCTTTTCCAAAATGGTCTCTTTCTAACTACCCAGAAATCTATTTTCTACTTCAGGCTACTCAAGGTCTAGAAATCAGAAAAGCTAAGACACAGTGGTTACAAATGGCCACTCACACAATGTAGTCACTGCTACTCATCCTATACAAAACTGATTACAAACTGTTTAATGCCATATGCCAGAGCTGTTCAACACCAAATTTTTTTAAAAAATTGAATGTTAATGATTTGGTATGACAAATACCTGGGAGATTTGTCTGATATAAGTCTATCACAATGATTACTTGTAGCGTGACCAGTTTAGAGGTTTACTTTAAGTAAGGTGACATTTTAGTATGACATGCTGTTTTTTATTGTTGATAGCTATGCAATTCTGTTTCACTTGTTGTCCTAATCGGAATCAAGCAAATGTGACTTTTCACTCTCTTTGCATTTTTTTTTCGTTCCAAAAATCTCTCATGCCTACACTGGTAAAAGGTTGCAAACTAACACTATCTAATTCCATGGTAGTGAGATTTATTTAATTTGTTTTCAGAGAAAATTTGCTTTACTGTTGTTCCTCATACAGGACAAAAGACATAACACACAAACTAACTAACTCTGGGTACTATCTATTTGCTATTACACCACTGACTTTCAGAAATGGATGTTTGCTTTCATATAATTCCTATACAGTTTTTTTCTTATGATTATACTGAAGTTTTATCTGAAGTGTCTGAATGTAAGCCATTAATGGAACACATTCCTCATAATGGTATTGTCTTTTTCAATAAGCCTTTAGCTTCCCAATTTTTATTTTTATGTCTGGTATCTCCCTTAAATAAGGAAAGGCTAACTAGTTATTGATACGTCTTTGTGCCTTTCATAGAAAAGATCAGATGTATAATTTTTAATTTTTATTCCAAAAACTGTGAGATTCTTCACCCAGGATGCAATAGAGACTTCCAAACTTTTATATACTGCCTATCATTAACTTGAGGATCATAGGCACTTGCGATTTTCCTCAGAAATTCTGAAACTGCAGTTAATAAATCTTGCATCTTTCCAACGTTTTAAATATGATTTTGTCATAATGAGTAAAACTAAACAAAACCACACCAAATCAGTCTTAGAAGCAGTGTTTACCTTTTTAACTGCAGAAATTAAGGCAGTATTATCACTTAGGGCAGGGAGAAAAAAAAAATAACTACAGTGAAGAAATCAGAGACAAGAAATGTGTGTAACTTTCTAGTAGCCATTAACAGTGATGTCATTGGCCTAATATCACACACAGTTGTCTGTGACAGAAACATCTTTCTGGCATTTATTTTCAAGTAAAGCACAGTGTTTATTAAACATTTCACAAATACTTCCCTTACAGCTGTTCAGCTCTGTCAAGGAATATCTATATATCCTATCAAAACTGTTGAATGCACTTTATATTGCATATATGTTATGTTTTTACAGGATGGGTGAACGATTACAATGTCTGTCTTCAGAGTCCATATAATGCCCTTTGCACATTTCTCATTAAGTCAAGAGATTAACAGAGGGGCTCGTAAAGTCAGTATCAGTCATCAAAGTCTTCACGGAGCATCAGGGACTTCCTGCCCTTCTCCAGGGCAATGGCTACCTGAGGCAGCAGAACTTTGCAGCGAGAAGCAGTGGAGGGTATGTAAAGGGCTATTCAAATTTTTAGCATTTTCCTGTCTGAGCAGAGTCTGCTTATTATTTTGAGCCCTCTGCTTATGTAAGACTGCACTTCCACAGACAGTGGAGCAAACGTAACAGCTTGCTGCTGCCAAAAGAAAGAGGTTTCACTCCCTCCTTCCTCCTCCCTATTTCTCCTTTTCCCTCCTTCCTCTTTCCTTGCCTTCCTCCTCATTGCCCTACTGCTGAAAGACAGCACATCCTGCCATCTTCCTTATCCTGCCTCTATAGCACTTTGAAATCCTTCACTGTCTCAATTTACTTCATTAACCTGGCAGAAAACTACCCGGGTTTTGCAGAGTGTTGTATGTCCTCTGTTTTAACGAGTTACACGGACACAGAAATTCAGTAGGTTGTTAGAGCTGGCACAAAATAAACTGTGAGACTACATGGCCAGAGGTAGGGAAGGGGTATAGGCAAAGGGAGCAAAGGGACCTTTTCTTTCCGGCAAGAGTGTGATGTGACACCAGCCCAGAAGATTTTCAGGCACGTAAACATTGGCTCAGAGCTGCTGCACCAGCAGGGAATGGACTTCTTGTGGGTACTGTGTCATGAAAGCTTAGTGGATGTCCTGCATACTGTAAGGTGTGAAAAACAGCACAAAGTGCTTAAACTGCCTCCTTCACCCTGTTTCGTAAAATCACAGCCTAAGAGTTAATTTATAACCCTGCAAACATAGTTGTAATTTAATCAGATGAGAGTGAACTGTATGGGTAACATCACTGAAATACATGCTCTAGATAATCTCTGCCAGCACTCCTGTTTTCTCTTCAAAATCTGGTAGGTATCTCAGATCTTGAAGAGAAACAAAAATAGTACGCAAATGTTTAATAACCTTGAAGTTGTATGGTGCTGTAGTGGTACGGTCATAACAGTCTAAGGATATTACTTACATGGGACTGTAAGAACAGAAAATGTTTGTCCTTAGATCAACTACTACTGCTGAAATAATACAATCCCTTTTTAAGGTGTCACCCAGAATACCTTGAGAGGGGAACAGCAGGTATTCACCAGCAATATTTGTATTCAGCTGGAGAGAATAAACCCATCAATTTCCCCTGTGTTGCAAAGGCAAGTCGGAAATATTTTGTAATTCACTATGTTAAAAGCAGCACAGACAGCAATACTTTGAGCAAGTTCTTACGTGGCCAGGATCTTGCAAGTAGGTCACAGTTTAACACCACTAATGTAATCTCTGTTCTGTGCCTGAGGCTGGACTCTGGTTGTTGATTTAATGTCTTCCTCAAACTTGATGCTTACCACTTACTAGTGGGGAACTGGAAGCCTGAGATGGGACCAGAGCTGAAAGGCTTTTGGCATCTTGTACTAGTTTCTTCAGAATTCAGTGAAGAAATCTACTTTCTAATCAGATTTCTTCTAATATGAAATGGCAAAATTTGTCATTTATTGTCAGAAAGAACAGGGATTTGTTTCAAAAGTTTTGACAAATATTTTTGAAGAATTCTTATCTTGGAGTAGATTGAAGAGGAGACAAGGAGAGCAATAAAATAGGTGTTTCTTTTGCACCTGGTTCAATATGTGATGAGATAATTTCATAGTTCACCTACACTTGTGAGCAATCAGTGCTTAGTTTTGGTGTCTGATAGTGTTATTTATGCAAAAAGAGCTCTGCTGCATGTGATTCTGCCATTCTTGCTGGCAAAGTGTAGAAAACAATCTAATCCTGTAAATCTCATTTGTAAATTATAGTGGTGGGAATATTCTGACCATACATCAGAACTTGCAGATTTTCTCCAGATCCTATTCCTGTTTTGGCCCTGGTTTGGGGAGTATGATGTCTGTAGCCATTAGGGATAGTGAACTACAGATGACTCTGTGGTTATTTCTAACTCATAGGTGTTTCAGTGATGCATTTGGATACACAGTACCTCAGTTTCTATGACACACAAACTAAGGACAGAGATGAGAGGCTCTCAGCTTCAGATGAGGGAGTCCCAAAGCTCTGAAATATTGTCTGTAATGCTATCGATATTAAGGCCTGTACTTTAATCACATAGGCTGTGAATATGGCTCTCCAGGCTATGCTCCAGGAAAGTACAGCCAAGTCCCGATCTAGGAATAGTGCACATTTTTCAGACTAAAATATTTCTGCAAAGCATCTTTTGTTTGTTTGGTTTTTTGTTGTTTTTTTTTTTGTTTTACAACAGCATCTAAGAAAAAGGGGTTGGGATTCAGTTCATCAAGGATGATACATAAACACGGATGACAATGTGTGCAGTGTCTGAACTCCAGTTACAATGAAGACCTACTCAGTACCTCACTAGTGAAAAAAAACCCAGTATTTACTTCAGGGTGAACTGAGCTGTTCTCTTGACTGTCTCACCTAGATCTCTGTCTCTTACCAAGGGAGCGTAGACACTTACAGGTAGATAGCTAAAGTCAGCTGTTTTAATCCTCCCCCTCCCAATGCAACCTCATGAAACAGAGAGGAAACAACTATAAAGAAATATCCATGGTACAAAACTACTGCAGGCCAGGTCGAGGTCTCTGGGTCAACCTGCTATCAATAGCAATAAAACTTCAGACCCCATTGCTGCTCAGTTAGCACCCCTTGTCCATAGCCCTAACCTGGAGGGACTGACTCTGAGCTAAGGAAAGTTTCGTTTTCCTTCCTATAGTCTGCTGAGACTGCCAAATCCATTCCAACAGTGAAGGTGCCTTTATGTTTCAGACAATTTTCAACAAAAAGGACCAGGATTTATTATGCTCGTTTGGTCATTGTTATCTTAAAAGAACAGAAGAAACAATGAACCACATCCAGCCCTGGCATGACTAAGTACAGCCTGCACAGAAATAACTACTAGCCTTCTCCCTGCAATTCAGTATGCATCCATTCATCAGTAGGCTTTGTTGTGTAGCCCCTTTGGAGCTCACGGGCTAGTGTTACAGTCCAAAACAATTTTGATTAGTTGTTTTTTTTTTTCCCAAATCAATTGCTGTGAGACAATATGAAGTAATTTACTGAAGTCCCAATGTTATAAGTATAGTCTGGCTATACCCCAGCCACTAATCCTACAACCTTATTAAAAATCGTAATAGAAAAGAAAAGTCAACAAAAACACAGATTGCCCAGAAAGCTTTCTTTTTTTTCAAACACTCCTGATAATTCAGTGGTCAGATTTTATTTTTAATACTTTCCACTATTTGAACCTGAATAGAATGAAGACCTATAAAAGCTAATAACCAGGCGCATTCTTTCTTGTCTCTATAAAGAGAAATATCTTTCTTGCTCTTGTGTGTGTGTGCATGAATTCATAGTTTTCTGTGAATTTCCAAAAAAGAAGCTCCATTAGTTTCATAATATCTCTTCTCTTTCTATAAAACCTGGATATTAACATTCTCTTAGTGTATTAAACTAATGAAAATTAGATCAAAATAATGTAAAAAAGGAAACATTTATTCTCTGACTTCACGGTGTTCATATAATACCTCCATTTTCTTTTCAGAAACTACAGCTTTTTAGTCAATCCATTTTTCTGCTTGAATCTGAATCTAAAACTATTACTTCCCCTCACCCAAAAAGGTTTGACAGTAATCACTGTTGCCAGTCTCAGAGCTGGCTTCTGCAATTTTGTCATTGATTTCCCTGTAAGAGGACTAACACCCTTAGATGTGTATATGTATGTTTGGTTCAATATATCACTTCTTAAATTAAGTGACAAGCAAGTGTTATAAACACAACTAGAATTGTCTTGTATCTCCCTTCATTATTGAATTGCCACCTTTCTGATTTGCCTTTTTCTATACTTACAAAACTTTTACCTATACATTGCTAAAGGAACATTTCTACCTCTCTTAAACACGAGTTCATTGCTGGTGTTACGCATGTATTCTCCAGTAACGCTTGTAATTTCACACATTAGGTTAACATGCACACTGTGCCCTGGAGACCAGCAAAACCACCACAGATCTAAGCCTTGGTTCTCCTTCAGTCAAGGATAGAGACTGCACTCATTAATCAAACGACTTACAGGATAATTCCTTGTGTGGGTAGCCATTACATTTATTCTGTTAAACCAATGACTTTGGCAGATGGGCTGTTTACAGGTACATCATGAAGGTGAAAGGGTAGCAAAAAAGGTCTTAACTACGGTAACTAAAACTTTCTGGGAAGACAGGATTTTCCACCATTCTATAGATGAAATGAAAGCTGAGTTTCCCTGGGAGAATATAAAGAAAGCATCTCAAATCCGTGTTTGTAGATTAGCATGTCAGGATCATTTACTAGATTGTGTTTCTTTATTGTGTTTTTTGAGTGTAGTCTGTTGTTAGTTTCCTGTCTCCTTTAAATGCAACAATGTTAAATTTATTTTTATCAATTAAAAAAAAAATAAAAAGCAAACCGTTAGTTAAATTCTTTCCAGTTTTACTTTGCATCTATCTGTCCAGATGTGGTTCAAGAATGAGCTCAGGAATGAGAGCAGTCTTTTTCAGAAATTATTTAATGGTCTATGACCTGAACTTCAGCTGCCTGGTCCTTCAAACAGAACCCACAATGTTGTCTGAAAGATCCAGATTCAGAGGGTGGATTAAGCATAATAGTCTGGAGTTAGCTAGTGGTAAATGCTGTGGGTAAGGGAGGACACATGAAATCTCATGCCTTTTGTTTTTCTTCAGTAGCTACATGGCTGAAGGATCTGTTAACTCTGCCCAGAAGCTTTTTTTCAAGTATCTGGAAGAAGAAACACTCCGTTTTACATATCTAGATTGATCATATGAGCTTCATGCCCTGCATGTATACTCACAACAGTAATACGGTACCATTTATTACACATATATAAATGCATAAATACAAATACACAGCCATATGTTAAATACAAGTTCTTAAATAAAGCTGAGGTATCCTGGAAGTAAGAAAATAATTAGTACAGTGCACCATAACCTTGGGAATGCCTGGGCTTTCAACCATATCTTTCCTTCAGATTACACACTGAAGGATTCTGATTATTATTTTATTTTTATGTTTTTGAAAATGTAAGCTGGAAAAATTACAGGTGTGGAAGTCCACAGTTGCATATGGTGGCCATTAACAGTGCCCCTTTTTGTTGTCACAGATGTCAATTGTCCCTTTGTGGAGCACAGATTGGGTCCCAGTAGTGTATTTATTCCACACATATACCTACCACACCAAGGATCAATGTATTTCATGAATAAGTAATGATTAAATGCAGTCCCTGAAAACTGAACATCAGAAATGCACATTTCATTAATTTTTTAATAAGTTGATATTTTGGTAATGGTTGTGCTACAAGGCATTGCAGACATACATAATGAATGTCGAATATTAGATGGTATAATACATAAAAAGAATCTATATAATTTAAACTCTATTGATAACTGAGTTATGTTAAGAACAAATCCATGAACACTAATAATCTTGCATTTATCTATTAGTCTGCCCATGTATCTCTGTGGCACTCAGATTCGCTTTGATTTCACCGCACAGAACATTTCTCATTCATGAAGGAGTACAATCTTATTAAAAATTAATTTAGAAGCATATTTAAAATTTAAATATGTTTATGAATTAGGGCTCCAATGATACAAAACTTAGAGAAAAGTTTTGCTAAGATACAAAAAACAGTTGAATGTGGAGATCTCCACTTCTACCTCTTCAGCTGTAAGTATTTCTGGTGACGCTATCAGCAGAGTAAAAGATCTCTTGAACTGAACAAATTAATGCTGTGCTGTTGCTCCTGCTGTGTTTGTCGTGAACCATCTGTGCAGCAAAGAATGACTTTTTGTCACTTTCTCCTCAAGACTTCAGAATTAGCTGGTATTCTAAAAGTGATTTCTTTAGTATTAGTATAAATAGATAAGGAAAAAAAACCCAAAACACCTTGTTCCCTCTCCCAGTGGGCTTTTATCTTTTCGTCACCAGAAACCAGAATGCTGAATGGCAGCCAGAACAATGTCAAATTAACCTGAAAAACTTCCAGTTCTTTGTCATTCTGTGAACAGGTGATTTTCAAGTTTAGTTTGGTTCGGTAGGAATGGCCCACAACAACAGAAGGGGTTGGTTGTGCCAAGTTATTATTATTTCATTTATGATTAGCTTGAAAACAGCTGCCTAGACAAAACCAAGTTTTGTTTTGGTATTTATATTACCTGACATACAAGACTTTACATAATGTGATTTACATACAGTGCCAAGCAGAATGAAAAGGATACAGATTTTTACTAGCTGAAACCAATGCCAAAATTTTAAATGATGACTGAGATATATAAATTTGACTGAGATGTACACATAAAACGATAACTTCAGGAATCTCAGTGTCATATGTGAATTTTAGCTTTGCTTACACCAGCAGCATAACACAAAGGGCAGAGGAGCAAGAGCTGATATCCTGATGATTATACAGATTAAATGGTTTCTTGTAAGGAAAAAACCATAGAGCATAATGTCATTCCAAACTGGAGTTTTGGGGCTAGATTTTGTCATTCTGTGTATATTAAGAATTTACATTAACTCATGAGATGCCTTCTGTGGGTCTACATGTGACCCCTTTATAATACATGTTCAAAAGTGTTCAAGCAAAATGATTATACGGAATCTGCATGATAATCATGTAAATGTAGATGCTGTGAGTTTTTTGTTGCTTTCCATGGCAGGCTAGGATACAGCAAGAATGACCTCTTGGGTTTTTTTAATGTAATTCTAATTCCTACCCCTACCAAAAATTGTCAGGTTAAAGAAGATTTGGGGAGAGTGGGAAAGTAGAACAAAACTGTTGTAAGAACTGTCTTATACTGGAATACTCAACTTAGAGCTATCTGAAAGAGCAAATAATATCTCAAAACCATGGGAAACAAAAATAAAATTTCAATTTTAGCTTCTTACAAGAATATCGGGAAAGAGACACATGATGTCTTGCCACTGGGCAACATATTCTAGTGATTAGAGCAGAATCTTTTCTGGTTTAATCAAGCATTTTTCCCTAAAAAAGTATAACAGTGTCTAATGAACAGTGGAACCTACACCATTATGGCACATACTGGCTTAATTTAATGATAAAATATTTTTAAATGCTCTTCTAAATATTTCCACATGAGAAATACCACAAACTGAGTTTTTTCTCCCCAATGTCTTCCTAAAACTGTCTTATTTTTTTTCTAACCTAGACAGTCTGTCCTGACCACAATGATCTCAGGTGACACCGTGCCAAATCCTTTCCCATGGAATCTAAGGTGACATGACAGTACATTACACAGTGAAATATAAGTTACCACCATTGTGACCTGATGAAACCTAAAAAGAATGTCTGGGCTTTTATATTATAGATTTTTTTTCTTACTTTTAGCCTTTTTATATATAACAGTGGAATACTTTGATCCGGCTTTTTCATTCGTTGCTACCCAGAGAATAATAGGATGACAAAGTACTCTCTAGAATTTTTCCATAACCCCAACAGACAAAGATATAAAAACATAGTTTGTGGGCGTTTTGATGTACAAGACTTCTATAACAGGATTTAAACGCTTTGTAAAGTAGAAGCATTTATACTTCAAATTTGCATAAATTGGTTGTAACTAGGAAAAGAAGCAACTTTGTTTTAATCCATAAAGCTCTAACTGTGTATTTTAATCTAATGTGAATCTTTCTCAAAACCAACTCATATCAGTTGAAGGCTGAGCCCTTCAAACTTTACCCACCTCAATGAGTCTACAGGCTTTAATGTGGTCATTTGAATAAGGTGACTATTTCAAGGTTAACAGTGGTTAAAGGACCACGTCTCAGATACATGCAATAAAGCTGAGGCACACAAAGAGTAGAAAAGCTGTAGAATATTTTTTTTTCCTAATATCCATCATTCTAAAAACTTTTTATATTACCTTAAAAATACAACTTTGTTTATCAATACAGTTGAACCAGAAAATACATTTAGAACCTTTTTTTCGGAACTCATTCACAATGATTTCACACCAATGTAATTTCATGTACTTTAATTGTATTACTTTTTTTTTTTCTCATTGTAGACAGTCAGGCCTAAACCCTTATTATCCCTCAAAATAAATTGCTCATTATTTTAACAGCTTCCTGCAGTCAGAGCTTCTCAGCATGTATCACATTTCTATTTCTTAAGTTAGAAATGTAAAGCAGTTGGGGGTCGAGCTGATTTAATGTCCAGATTTTGCTTAGAGGAAGTAAAGATGATTTTATGCTTCTCTGTTCACTGATGATATGTGGTCTTTTAGCTTGTTCAACTATATTTAGAAGGACTTATCAGCCACCATTACTGAGAAGAGAAACACAAACTAAGGCCAAGACTCGAACTAGGTAATCGAAGTTAAAAAAAAAAAACCAGCATCCTCCTTTGCTGAACCAGAGCCATTGTGCTGCTCTGGGGCAGCCGGATGCCTGTTCTCCTCAACACAGGCTTGGATCTTACTGCACAGGCTTGGATTTTAAAGGCATGAGTGGGCAATCTAATCCCCAAAAACAGCTATGTGTATACTTAATTTCAGCACAAGTAATCCTACTGAATTATTGAATGTTTGGAAAGATGCTGAAAAATTTTTATCTTTTAGAAGGTTGAAGGCTGGATGATGAACCACTCAAGAAATTTAGTATTTTATCCCCTAATTACACAATTTCAGCAGTATCTTATTTCAAGAGTGAAAACGGAATTATAAATTTAAAAACTACAGATGAAAAGGCAGGCCAGGATATTTGGGGAAAGCTGTAAAAATTGAAAAGCTCTGCTCCTAACTACGTTTCTTGGAAACCTGAAAATAAAAAGCAAATATATACCCATATCACTTGAAAATATAAACTAAGCTTTTGTATAATTTTGGCACAACACAGCAATTTAACTCACTAAGTTTGGCATTTGCGTTACACCAAAATCCTGAGAAAGATAAGGCTACATTTCTTGGATGTTTGACCTGTAAATTGCATAATTCCTGATGATATAGACTTTCTGAAAAAAATCTGAATAATTTTTAATTTCTTAATAAGCTTCCATGTGAACAATTCTTCTAGAAGAATGCCTTCACCTAAGCCAAATCATTTAGAGATTACATCAGAGTGAAAGACATCCTTTGTACAATTAGAGATCTATCTTTCTCCCCCTTGTTTCAAGCTAAGCTTTCACATGGGCTCAACTAGCTTTTTAGTCTCCTCTCTTCAGGGACTAAATTAGGACCCTTGTCATCCTAAATTCCCTCTAAGCCACTAGGGAAAGATAAGCAATTCCACAGGGTAACCCAGGCATTAAGTGATTACAGAAGGAATCCAAAACAACAAAGATGTTAATGCGGGTACCTGCAGCCAGGTAGGATTAACCCAGGCCAGACATCCCGCAAGAGGATCTATTATTAAATAATAATGCTAGAATATATCCATAAATTCCAGCTATGACCAAAACTTTAAAAGTCTTTCAGAAACAAATGAACTTTTAACAGAATAAATAATCAATAATGGTTTCAGGACCTGGTTCTATGTAACAGCAACTATTTGAAGCAAGAGAAAAACACATAACAGAAATCTGCAGTTTCTCTGCCACAGCAATTCAATGTCGGTCCGAGCAGCTGCAGAGCGGATCTAAACATTGTAGGGAATGTACGTGTTGAAAACGTGCTGAAGTGAAAAAGCCTACTACATCCACAGCTCTTGAAACATGTAGAATCAGAGAAACATAGAACTGCCTAGATTGGAAAAGACCTATAAGATCATCTAGTTCAATCATTTAACCTAGCACTGACAAGTCCCCCACTAAACCACGTCCCTAAGAACTACATCTACACGACTTTTAAAAACATCCAGGGATGGCGCCTCCACCACTGCCCTGGGCAACCCCTTCCAATGCCTAATGACCCTTTCAGTGAAGAAATTCTTCCTAATATCCAA
>JAVKLA010000053.1:3715336-3726968 GCA_034782735.1 Sagittarius serpentarius | reverse complement strand
CCTGAGCTGCAGCCAAAGCTCCCTGTTCAGCCAGGCCGGTCTTCTTTGCCGCTGGCTTGACTTACAACACAGGGGGACGGCCAGCTCCTGCGCCTTTAAGAGGTCCTTCTTAAAGAGTGTCCAGCCTTCCTGGACTCCTTTGCCCTCCAGGACTGCCTCCCAAGGGACTCTGTCAAGCAGGCTGCTAAACAAGTCAAAGTCTGCCCTTCGGAAGTCCAAGGTGGCAGTTCTGCTGCACCCCCTCCTTACTTCTCTAAGAACAGAGAACTCAATCGTTTCATGATCTCTGTGCCCCAGTCGGCCTCCAACCGTCACACCACCCACCAGTCCTTCTCTGTTCACAAAGAGCAGATCCAGCGGGGCACCGTCCCTGGTAGGTTCACTCACCAGCTGAGTGAGGAAGTTATCCTCGACACACTCCAGGAACCTCCGCGACTGTTCCTTCTCTGCTGTGTTTTATTTCCAGCAGACATCCGGGAAATTGAAGTCCCCCACAAGAACAAGGGCATTCGATCCCAAGACTTCTCCTACTTGCTTATGGAATGTTTCATCTACCTCTCTGTCCTGACCGGGTGGTCTATAACAGACCCCACCACAACATCTGCCTTGTTGGCCTTTCCCCTGATTCTGAGACATAGACACTCAACCATATCGTCACTATGATTAAGTTCTAGACATTCATAACAGTCCCTAACATGCAGGGCCACCCCCCCACCACCTCTCCTTTCTTGTCTGTCCCTTCTGAAGAGCTTGTAGCCATTGATTGCAGCACTCCAGTTGTGAGAGTCATCCCACCACGTTTCTGTGACTGCTACTATCACAGTCTTCCTGGTGCACCATGGCTACTAGCTCCTCCTGTTTGTTTCCCATGCTGTGTGCATTAGCGTAGATGCACTTCAGTTGGGCTAATGTTACCAACACTCTTTTGTGGGTGGAAGCCCTAAGTCCTACCCGACTGCTCTCAGGTGTTTCCATGGCTTCTAGCCCATCAATGACCCTTCCATCTTTGCTGCCCATGTATCTCCAGCCCCTACTTCCACCGAGACACTAGAACAAGGGTATACACCCTTCTCTTTTTAATTCCATGTACAGGATCTCCACCAGAAGAACTGCTACACAGTATGGAAGAAAATCAAATAAACCTAAGAAACTAACAAGATTATTATGTCTTAACTGATTTAAAAGGATGTTAAGTGCTCGTTCTGCTGAGCACTTAATACCTTAGACTTAGTCTCTCACTGATGTGTTTTTGCCAGCCAAAGGCAGGATGAGGACATGCATCAGTGTTTAATT
Source organism: Sagittarius serpentarius (assembly GCA_034782735.1). Lineage (NCBI taxonomy): Eukaryota > Metazoa > Chordata > Aves > Accipitriformes > Sagittariidae > Sagittarius > Sagittarius serpentarius. The sequence continues at coordinate 3,725,675 of JAVKLA010000053.1, read as the reverse complement.
CCATTCTGGCCTCCTTGTTCCATCTGAGAGCAGGTTAAGTGCAGTATTGCTTGTACAAGCTATAGTCATACTTCGGCAATACGGCATATTGGTGCACTGATGCTATAGTTGATACGACTGTATGTGTCTGTAACAGATACCTCCATACTAAAGGAAGATTTGGGAACGATCTCGCATACTAGACTCAAAATCAAAACCTACTGCCCAACTGTTAGTTTGCTCTTTGGCTTCTGCTTGGACTCTGCACCTGGCTTTCTCCAGAGCAGTTCACTTAAAGACTTCTTGAAAAAAGTTGTAGGGATGCCACAGCACGAGTTTTGGGTCCCTTCATAGTGCACAGCAATTATCACAATTTCTACCTCATACAGCAGAACATCTTAAACTCTAAAAACCACAGTCACAAAACACCACGGACGAAGGCTTGATTGAAAGTTACTTAAATCAGTGTAAAATCTTAGATTCCAATCAGGTCTGAAACCAGAAGCCAATCTTGTGTCATATCTAAGCCTTCTCTCTCTTCTGAAATGGATCTGTGTGTGTTGTATAAAGGATAAATCGTACAGTTGTGCAGGCTAGGGAAGGGTAATATAATGAAGTGGGAAACTGGTGGCTTTCCCAGAAGACTTGTCTATCTGCTCCTCTACCAATTCAATGTGAAGTATTTGATTCCAGCATTGAGTAGAAAGCCATTCTGAAGCCAAAATGAACCAGGCAGACAGTCCCGGGGGAATGATTTTAAACAAAGATAGCTTTTGCCAGCCAAACCAAGTAAGGCAAACAAATGAACTCAAACTGACAACCCTCATGACAGTAACTTCTAAGTTTTGAGAGTTAATCATGCTGCATTTTGACAGATCACTGATGAAATCTTTCAGATTTGTCTTGTCAGTCATTTATTAGGGGACATCTAATGAACAGCATATAAAGTAGACTTGTTAAGTATAGTGCCTGCTGACAGTTCAATTTAAAAGTGAAGGGTATAGAAAATTCACTCCAGAGCAAGTGGCAGTTTTTCCTCAGAAAAAGCCTACTTTGCATTAACAGTCTGCACAGGTCTGGTAGGAGTGTTCCCCATTGGTGTGACCCTGGCTGCCACAGGCATACCAGAACAGTTAGCAAGGAAGAGGTCAAGCACTGAGGGGAGAGACAGGCAAATATTACCAGAATGATGACATTATCATATTAATTTCCTTACTTAGAAAAGATAATTAAAAGATATGCCCTGAGGCATTTATATCTGAAACTGCCTTTATTGTCATTTTTTTATTTTGCTTTATTTACGGATAAGACTGATGAGAGGAACTATTATTCCCATTAATTTAAGATACCTTTTTGCCCAACATAATACAGCATGTAAACCATAAAATTTAGCATGAAATTTATAACATAAAATGCATTTTTATGAAATGTTTCCTATTGACTTTGGAAACAAGGTCTAACAAAAATCCTTGCTGAATGTTCAAAACCTTAAGGGAACAGATTAAAGCAGATTCAAGGAAGACTCCACTGTTATTTTTATATTGGAATATATATCTCCACACAGATAAAAATACAGCATTGCTAAAACAGCACAGTAAGACAAAATAACTAAAGTGCAAATAAAAGAACTTTGTATAAGAAATGGATAAAACACAGATTTATTTTTTTAAATATATATTCTGAAGGAATATAGGTTTTGTGAAGGAACTTGACAGGTTTCTATTCATGGTCTTCTAATTTTTTGACCTATATTGGATTAAAAAATGGAAACTCAACTAGATTTTACAACTATATCACTCAAACAGTCTTGACTGGATGGAAATGTCTCATACATGACTAAGGTCAGACTGTTTACTGATGAGCAGGCTAACACTAAGAAAGTTTCATCTCTCTTCACATGGTCTTTTCCATACCTTTTTGTCATTTACCTGTAACTTGATAGACTTATGGTTATGAATTCAGATTTATTGTTGTCCTTCATCATGCCCTAAGAAGCCAGCATGATACCAGATTGGTGATAGAAGTAGAATAAGAACACTGTAGAATAAAGGGGGTAAATGAAAAACACGGAAGGCATTTCAGCAGAGCTTGACCTTCCAGAAATGCAACAGACTACGAGGAGACACTCTATAAAGAGAAGCAGATCATCACAAAAGCACAATAATGGCTTCCTTTTTTTTTTTCTTTAATATTCAGCTTTATAACTACTAGATTAAATGGTCTACAGTGGCTTCCTAACAGGAAGAGCTACACGGTTTTCCAATAGTGACATGAAGATGTGAAGTGTGAAGAATACTAGTCTCCTGGAAAGCATGAATCTTTGAAAGGTAGCTGTGTCACAGGAGGAAGGAATAAAAAATGGAGAAACTTCCAAAGCTTGTGTGGATGTCAAATATCATGCTGGAAGGTTCGATACATGCAAAGAGTCCTTAATTCTAAAAGTAGTACTAGTGGTGATTAGAAACTGAATAAAATCTAAATTTTTAACACTAATAGAAAAGAAAATTAAAAGGCTGTTAGAAGATTCAATATTAAGTAAAAGAAGCTTCAGAGGCTGCTGCTGTACATACAGATGTACTCAGGGAACTCTAAATCCAAGTTTAAAAGAGGCTTTCTGGCGTAAAATGGAGAAAAAAAGTATATATTTGGTTCTAGATCGTTAATCAGATTACTTAAAGATACTGTCACTAAAGGAAAACAGTTATACATATGATTCTATATATGCAGTTATTATTTCCTAGAGGAGTTCTGCCTGGTGTCTGAAAATAATTACCAGTTTCTTACCCATTCTCATTCTGTATGTGAAACCGCTGAGGTGACTCAGGAGTCTACAGGCCTTACTAGTGGTCTAGGATTCATTTCTGAAGATCAGTATGCTCAGTAATACTAGTTACATCGTATTACAAGTAATATTTTCAATATTGCTAAAATTTATGCATTTAGCAAGTGTTAGAAGACAGAGTGGGGAAGGATATTTTATGCAAGTTTAGACAGAATGTTATATCTGAAGTTTTAATATAAATTTTTCACTGCAGACACAAGGACATGTTGCATGGAAAACACATGCTGAACAGTAGAGCAATAAATACTGTCATTCAGAGACTCCAAAGCAGTTTCAGCTGTTTCCATACCCACAGTAGACCAAAAAGCTTTTCCCTAAAAAATTACTGGTACTAGTACTCCATGACTTTGCAACCTCTACAACCATTAACACCATGTAGACTGCTGCCAAATTACACTTCCACATTAAAATTAAGGGAGGCATTTTAGACCCATTAGGAAAGATATGACTGAACCCTGGTAATTCAACATCGTAGATGTTACAGGCTTTCTTAGATCTAAATATCTTTGTTATATCTCAAGCAGAATAAAATCTTTTGAGAAGTGAGACTGCAGTTATTTATTTGTAAAGGACTTACTATGCTTCTGAGAATTAGCATCTAGTAACTCAGATCCTGAAGCTAATCTTTTTTTTTCCTACCTAATATTTACTCATATAAGAAGAAAAATAATCTTCCTTCTTACCTCTACAAGAACTAAATATGGATAAAGTCATAATTGTGTCAAGACTCCAATATGTGTTCCAATGAAATATGAATTACATTTTGGTCACTGAGCACAGAAACTCATTCATTTGATAAAGGAACTGGATGGGGGAAAAAATACTCAAAGGAATCCTACAAATCATCCCCCAGCAAAGGGAAGAAAGACGTTGACTCTGACTCTCCCTTCAATTCAAAGGAAGCCAGGAACACAACAGCTGCTCCACAAAAAGTCACAATGAATGCTGGCCACATCAAGGCTTCCTGGGAAAAACAGACAAAAGATTTTTTAGTGACATCTATCTGATAGTTGCACCCATCTATGTCTTCTGCAGAACTGCTACCTCTGCCTACTGTGAAAAGGGAAACAGTTGAAGCCCTGTAAAAATCAGTTATTTCCTTAGTTAGATGTTTGTGAAAAATATTGCTCCAAAATCTAAGACAAATAAATTCTCCAGCATTCCAACAGCAGTATCTATATGTGTCTCCTATGCATATTAGAAGTCCATAGAGGTAAATGCCTGTATTCTTTGCAAACGTATAGGTAAATAGAACATTCTGGAAAATGAGCACTTGAGGGACATGTTCATGAGGGAAAAAAACCCCACTTTTAAAGGTTGTTTTAAAAAGAATACACATTTAATTGTACAAGCTTAAATGTGCATAGAATTATTTAAAACATTTTGCAAATTTCAATATTAAGCATTCACTGATAGCAAACGCTAGAATGGTGTCTACCTGGTGGATTTTTTAAAATTAAAAATTAACAACAATTCTTTATAATCTGGTCATTCGTTTTTACAAACTGTATACAACAAACTATGCAAACCTGCAGATTTACAAGGTCTAATTTTAGCAGTTGCGGTGTAACATTGTTTTTAGGAGCTTTCACTGATATGTAATAGAATGAATGGGCTGAACTCAGTGTCAACAATATTGGTTTGGCTGTATGCTGGACTCAGTGACATAGGTGCTCTCTCCAGCCCTGTGTTCACAGGATAAATTTCAAACATTTCCAGAAAGGAAGGCATCTGCAGAGTTGCTGGTCTTGGAAAGGGTTGGAAGTATACAGAAAACCAAAAGTAGCTGTATAATTTCCTCAAAAATAAGCAAAAAAATCCAATAAAAATTACAGTGCTTACAGAAGGATAAAAAGCAAATTGAATGGACATCAGCAGCTAGTCTTGTAAGTATCCAAGCAGTAATTTAAAAATCCACCAACTTCACTGCCTGAAGAGGCTGCCAAAGCACAAATTCATTTGTTAGAACAAATACTTTAGACACTTTGATAGCTAGATCTGTGACAGCTGTGACAGTCTGATGACTAAAACAAAAAGGAATGAGAGAGATATTATATGGCACTTAATCAAACTTACCAACAGTAAAACACACTTCCCTAGTTTCTTACTTTAAAAGGACTACAGAACCCCCAAATTTTTTACAGCAAATGTGTTTCTCATCCTGAATTTTATGATTCTGAGGGACAGACTCTGTCAAGTCTTTCCTTCTGCAAATAGTTGTTGCAGCAGAAAGAAAGATCAGACTAAAATTGTTGGTTGCTGATGCATTTCTGAAAAGTTAACCAGATGAAGTAGTTGGGGTGGGGGTAGCTGTACCCCATCTCTTCTGAATCAACAGCAGGCCTGAAACTTCTAGACAGCCCAGACTACTGGGACAGTTAAACTCTTCAATGGTGCTGAGACACTCACACATTCCTAGACACAAAATTGGGAATCAAGATGAATGCCAGGTTCGGGATCAGGGAGTTTATTTTGCTTTTGCCCCACTTCAGACAAGTAGGAACCATGGGACCCATGGCAGAATGGGAGAGATCACCCGCCCCGACCTGTCTCTCTAGGGCTCTGGCACTGATAGCACTGCAGTCTCCTGTGCTGAGCCTGCAGCACCCCACAGCTTAGTCTTCTGCAGATTGAAATGGTTGAGATCAGCTTAAGATAGTCAGTTCTGTACAGGGGTGACAGACCACATATCACACAGGTTGAGACTGAAGAGTGTGATACATACATGTCCCAATTTCAGCTGGGATAGAGTTAATCGTCTTCCTAGTAGCTGGTACAGCGCTGTGTTTTGGGTTTAGTAGCAGAAGAGTGTTGACAACACCCTGACGGTTTCCGTTGTTGCTCAGTCGTGTTTAGACTAAGCCAAGGACTTTTCAGCTTCTCCTGCCCAGCCAGCAAGAAGGCTGGAGGGGCACAGGGAAGTTGGGAGGGGACACAGCTGGGACAGCTGACCCCAACTGGCCAAAGGGGTATTCCAGACCATGGGACATCATGCCCAGTATGTAAAGCGGGGGGAGTTGACCAGGGGAGGAGCGCTGCTCGGGCACTGGTCAGCAAGTATTGAGCAATTGCATTGTGCATCACTTGTTTTGTAAATTCCAATTCTTTATTACTGTTCTTGCCATTTTATTATTACCATTATTATTTTCTTCCTTTCTGTCCTATTAAATGGTCTTTATCTTAACCCATAAGAGTTCCTTTTTCTCCGATTCTCTCCCCCATCCCCCTGGGTGCAGGGGGGAAGTAAGAGAGCAGCTGCATGGTGCTTAAATGCTGGCTGGCGTTAAACAATATGAAAATGGTCTGTGGTGCCTATCACCCTAGCCTTAGGTTATCTTGCAATCCTAGCATTACTAGTATAGACAGGTAAAGCAAAGGGGTGTGGGACACACACATATAGTCTACTATAAACTTAAGAAACACTACTCAGAGGGTTGAAACTATTACTTCTGGCTACTTTATGCACATTTTTATTTCCAGTTATTAATGGTAAATAATTATTGACACCTACGAGAAATTTGTGCAGAGCAAAACTCTTGAAAAATACTTGTTCCATTCCTTAGCTTCATTGTGGAAAAGATTTTAATCATTGCTATCACCACCGTGTGGGCTATAAACAATAAATCCAGTTAACGAGAGTGTAGAACAGGTCAAAACACTGAAAAAAATGTTTTCTTTTTATACTTACCTCCAAACTCAGACCTAGCAGTAACTTCAGGTTGATTATCTTATGAGGGCTACCACAGAAAAAAGGTCAAACTAATATTCATCATACTTCAAATCATTCGAACTCATATTAAGATACAGACATAATGGGTTGACAGAGTAAATTATTTTTTCATTACTCTCAGCCTGCGATCCCATAGTTCTTAATAATGATGGTTACTGGGTGTTTTTGAAGACTTTGTCCCAACAGTTTAAAATGCATGTATGTATGGCACTGAAAGACTCCACTTTCCTTTCAGTCTTCATACTCTGCAAATCCTCTTCTTTGCTCCTCCATTCTAGTCTATCTCTAGTCACATTATGGTCACACCAACTCTGTCAGACAGCTGGATTATATAAGTAAAGCCGTACCAGAGTGTGTACTTTTTCTTTTGATCAGATTTGTAATCTAGATTTTTTTTTTTTTAGCTTAAATATACAAGTACCTAATTCCCTGTTCAGCAGCTTTAGTCATTTGCAGCCAACTGATTTGCTTGTGGATTATACCAAGCCATTCAAACAAACATGGCTTTATAGTTTAAATGACTTTATGTGGATGCTGCCAAGCAGACAAACACGACACATTGTTTCTGTTTTTAGACCTGTTCCTGTCACCTTTCTGGTTTATATGTTTTCTTTTCAACAATGAAGTTCAGCTACTTTTTTACAATGTTGGGTGTTATTCATATTTGGTTACCCAGAATGACAAATACTGCTCTACTATCCCTCCATAAAGCTGTCTGTGTGAGTTTTGTAACAAAACCAAAAAAGGTCCAGAGATAAATGATGTAGTTTCTACAGCTCTTGGAAGCTGGTCAGCCTTTGCCTGCAGAAAGACTGAAGGAAATGCATCTTGCTCTGAGTAATGAGTGAGAAGGGAAAGAATCTATCTCTTAGAAGTAAAATGTTATCTAAACTATGGATCAGCCTCAGACAAGAGCTTGAATAGGGGGTTCAAGATGCAGCTTAGTAGGAATTTGATAGATTTCACATCATTGGCTGAACAATTTATTTTCTGCCAGCCAAAACAGTTTGTAAACTGTACTGCCTGGTGACTGATGATGCCAAGGGCAAACAATGAACAGAGAATAAAAGAAGAGATGAAAAGAAGCTCTGCTGGCATAATGAAGAGAAACGCTCCTTCGTCGTCCTATCAGGGCTACTGCTCTGTGAGTTATAAATCACTGTCACCTGCCTCACAGCCTGGGACAAGCACAGCACAATAAATTCATTAAAGTAAAGCATTCAGAGTGTTGCATGTATTTTTATGTGGCAACAGGTTTGTTCTCCTTACAGCTTTACAGAAATGCCTGTTTTGTTGGAGTGTATCCATGCAGATATAAACTGAGCTGTGTTCATGATACATGTTAATATCTAAGCAACAATAAATGAGAAGCACATTTTATTTGATAGTGTAAATCAGTTTCAATACCATTTTGAACTAAGTGCTTTTTCATTGCCTTTGTGCCAGACTCAGAAGACAGGAACACTCTACTGGGTCTCATTTCCTTTTAAATAATTTAAAACAAATTAAAATTGGTTTATGATTTGCTGCAGTTTGAACCTATCAAACTAAGTTTAATAAGAAAGTTACTGACTTCAGTTGTCCGTTTTGCAACTAGGATATTATCAAAAACAAAACTGTAAAAAGGGCTATGGACCTTCAACTTTTTATATTAGGGAAGAATTGCTCTTTGATGGGATTCATATCACACCATTACATTTTTTATTTATATATTTACACCTACTAATGAAAGAGATTCCTTAATCACTGATGAAAATGAACGGCTCTTCATCCAAGCCAATTATATAGCATTTTGTCTTTATGTAAGGCCACAGGTATTACGGGCCACATCTTGTAATCTCATAGTCTAATACAGGCAAAATTTCTATGGATTTCAGCACTATGTGTGATTTACAGATTTGGATTTATGTTACTATCAAGAAAAAATCTTCACTGTATGTAAATGGTTAAAGCACTACAGAAAACTGAGTTGAAGACTTCTAATTTTAGCAACAACCATTTAAATAAACCTGCCTTCGTGGTAACGAACTTCTCAAAAATACTGAGCTGCACCACTGTCACAAATTTGATCAGAAAAACTTCCTTTAATCAAAACAGAATACACATCATGAAGATTTGATTCTCCATTTACTCCTTTTAAAAATTACTGTTTGCCCATATATTACTTAATTTTTCTAAATGTTTCTGAAAAGTAAATATACCAGGACGTTAAAGAATGTAAAATGTGGATTAATTTTAAACATTTATTTCATCCTCTTTCTTCAATAAGGTCTTTTAGATGGTCCTTGTCATCTCTCCCTCTTAAGAGTTTTCACAATGCAAAAAGTCACATTTTGCCATTATTATTCTATGTTATTCTTATATTTGTAGCACCTGCACGTTTCAAATCTAGTATCTCAAAGCTGCTTTAGATTTTCCCCTCACTAGAGAGCTACATGAGTATATCAGTACCAAATATTATTTTCTTGTTTGTGTCTTGCAACACTTTCTTTAGAAAATACACAAACTTTTGCATACGTTTATTCATTCAGCACTGTAACACTCACAAATGGACTCACCATTTAGTAACCATTGCAAAAACCTCAACAGCGTCTAACATACATTATGCCAAAGTTATCACTCCATGAAGGAAAACCAAATGATTGATCTCTTCATACCTGTTCTGAATGGAAATGCTGAGGGTTTTCTTAAACAGAAAAGCAAATCTGGTCTGTTAAGGCAATATCAAAGCACCTACCCCCTCTCATGAACAGACCGGTTTTTGTATTATAAATGAGATTTTAGAGGCAGAACTCATTTATTTCTCATAGCTTATTTCATCCATTTAGAATCCCAGTAAGTAGGTGAAAGGCAGTTTCAAGGGAAACGTCTGGACATTAAATTTGACATTACAATATGATTTGTGTATATCCATCAAGTAAACCTAAAATTAACTTCTTTGGCAAAATTTCTCAAGCAACTACTCCTACCATGGTTTAATGTATGTACTATATTTACCATTTCTTATTTCTTAAGTCAGGAAAAAATTAAACACTGTTGTAAGGACATTTAGTTTTCTCATGCAATATCTTTCTTGTGTGTATTTGATTTAATCTGAAACAGAAAACACAAGGAACTCAGTGTGCAGTGTCATAAATCATTAACACTGATTAATAAAACTCAGTATTTTCCTCTGCCGTTAAGCACTCATAGTAATCTGTCAAGTCAAATATAAAAGTCTGACAATTTAATTAGTGCTTTCATAAGAAAATACTTAACTAAATTGCTTATAATAGATGAATTGAGAGAAAGTTGAAACTAGGTTGTAAAAAAAAAATCACCTGTTGTAACCCCAAAGCAATTGGCAAACATATTATTACATGTTGGTTTGGAATACATCATACCAATATTGCCATGGTATACCATGGACATCCCTATAATGTCCTAAAAACCTCTGCTGACCCACACTGAAACATGCAGTAATGTGGGCTTCAAGAGCACAAGAAGACAACTACTAATCTTTCAGATAAACTGTGCCAAATCACCCAAAGTTTTAGGAGGATTAGATGGAAAAGATGCAATCTCTCATAAACAATGAATTTTTTACTACATACTTGTCCTTTGGATGGCTTTTTTATTTAGCTACTTCAATTTTATTTTGCTCTAATTGTTTTAATTGAAATGGAAATAACATTGCTAATAAACTGCTAGCTCTGGGCTTCAGATTACCTGTTGTCCTGGTTTTGGCTGGGATAGAGTTAATTGTCTTCCTAGTAGCTGGTACAGCGCTGTGTTTTGGGTTTAGTAGG
>JAVKLA010000053.1:3700985-3715270 GCA_034782735.1 Sagittarius serpentarius | reverse complement strand
CTTCTCCTGCCCAGCCAGCAAGAAGGCTGGAGGGGCACAGGGAAGCTGGGAGGGGAGACAGCCGGAACAGCAGACCCCAATTGGCCAATGGGGTATTCCAGACCATGGGACATCATGCCCAGTATGTAAACCGGGGGGAGTTGACCAGGGGAGGAGCGCTGCTCAGGCATGGGTCGGCAAGTGTTGAGCAATTGCATTGTGCATCACTTGTTTTGTAAATTCCAATTCTTTTATTACTGTTCTTTTCATTTTATTATTATTATTATTATTTTCTTCTTTTCTGTCCTATTAAATGGTCTTTATCTTAACTCATAAGTGTTACTTTTTCTCCGATTCTCTCCCCCATCCCACTGGGCGGGGGGGGAAGTGAGTGAGCGGCTGAGTGGTGCTGAGTTGCTGGCTGGGGTTAAACCACGACACCTGTGTTCCCAGAGGACTTTTACAGTTGAAATATGGGCACAGGTTCTGAAAATCTCTAACTACTGTGTTCCAGGGGCTGAAAAGTCTGGCACAGAGTTGTTTACATAGAGAAGGCTGGAGGACCACGCTTGCTTTATAGGATACAAGTGCTTGAGTTAAATGCTATTTGTGAAGTGAAAGGCACCAAAATGTACTTACTTACTAAACAATCTTCCCCCTTCTAGTGAAGCCACCTCTGAATAAATGGCAGTAATAAACTGAAGCTTTAGTCCACAAGTGCAATTATGTCATAACAGACTAAAATCCTAACGCCTTTAGCAGACATTTGTTGTACACAGATCATAGAAGAGTGCTCTATAGCCTAGCACAACAGAGAAGCATCAACTCATCCCCTTTCAAACAAAACGGAAGTAATTTCAGAAAGGAAGCTGCTTATATGACTTTGTGATGAGTCACTACCTACAGGAGAGCTCGCAATCGCCCTTGGTATGATGTCACTCCATGAAAAGTCATGCAATGGCTAAAATCACTGCTTGGAAGGAGAGTGGGCAAAAGCGGTGAACACCTACGTGGTGCAAGGGGGAGGGAGGAGAGAGAAGGACATGTGTTATCTGCAGGTTCTGAGAAATCTGAACTGCTTAATTGCAATCTCTAACACACACAGTCAGTGTGCTAATTAGTAATAAGCTGGAGGAGAACTAGCATGGTTGTGTCTCTTTGACCAGATTCAAACTGGAGAGAAAGAGTTAATCTGAGAGGTAGTCAAAATATGTGGAAAATTCCAAATGTGGGGAGACTTATGAGACATTGGTGGGCATCTCACAGAGGCTGAAGTAAAATACCTGTAGGGCTTTTACGAGTTATAGATAATGTCCAACAAAAAGATATTGTATGCAGCACAGGATAGTTTATCACTGAGGTAAAGATAACCATTGGTTAATCCAAGGATAAGTATTTAACAAGAGACCAGCAATCATGAATTGACTGTAATCATTGCAGAGAAACAGACATGACTTTCATATAGTTGTGTAAAAAACATTTGCTTCTTCAAGGCTAGGGAAGACAGTAAGCAAAATCAACTGAAAGGGAAAATGTAAATAGAAAAATGTGTGTGAAGCAGAATACAAGCTATGTAGCTTGGGATATTTAGGTGGCTGATCTGATCAGTCATAGTTCCACAACCAAGAAAGGATAAGCGTAGCTGAAGCTCTGGTTCAGTAACGAAGTCATGAACAACATCAGTTAGAAATACAGTAGGCATACATTGTGAATTGAAAAGAGGAAAAAGATTAAAATTAAGAGCAATTAAATACTCTAAAGCATAGAAAAATTGAGAAGGCATGGAAAAAAGCGATGAAAGGAAGCTTTACAAAAGTAGTGAGAACCAAAGAAACTTCAGTGGTGGCTTAGGTTTTTTGGCAGGAGAAGGTAAGATACTAATAATGACAGAGGGCATGAGAAATAGTGCCAAGTGTCTAAAGTCCAGGTAATGGGATGATTTCTGAAAACCACATCAGCCTTCTCGACCGTACAAATTTTGTACTGTGAAATACTCACCCGTGGCCCAGAGCCAGGAGTGCCATACCTCCTCGCTCTGAGCCGGAGGGCAGCAGCGAGCTTGGGGCGAGCTTCGCAGGTGAGAAGCAGCTGGGGCTGCCGTGGCGGTTGTGCCCCAGCTCACAAGGCAAGCCAGAGCCGACAGCCTCACCAGCCCTGCACCTCGTTTCTGCCCACATCGGGCCACATGACCCAGGCCCTTCCCTGCAGCACAAGAGGTGCCATCCAGTGCCCAGGCAGAGGGCTCCCACTGTCACCCACAATCGATAGGGCGCGGAGGCGTCCTGAGCTGTAGTTTGCTCCCTCCGCGTTCCCCTTTCCATGGCTGGAAAATAAGGGAGCGGTCGTCCGACGGAAAGAAAATGAGGGGTTGCTTGGCGGTAAATGGTTTTTGGGTTCCTTACGTTTCTGATATACTTTCATAACAGGGAAAAAACCTTAGGCACCATTTGCATTTTATTAAGATGTTTACATAATTATTGAAATGGCTCACTAAAACCAATGGGTCCGTACCAGAGTATAAACGCTGTGAGCAGAAAACCATACTAATTGCATAAAGATGTCTGCTTATAGAGGTGGCATTAGAAAAATCATATATCTGTATAACAAATATATGAGACTGGAGAGTGAATTTGAAATACCTTGAAATAGGATAGACTGTTTTCTGCCTACATGAGTAGAATCTAAACTAGCTAACAATCTGGTTGGCCTTTAAGTTATTGTAAACATCAAGACAGAGTAATTCTCTTGCTCTTCAGTAAAAAAAAAAAAAAAAAAAAAAGGCAGGCTAGGACACCCATTACCTTGTCTGGACTGATTAAGAACTTACTTTTGTATAGTATTGTTACTCTTCTCAGCTGGAAAGTACGTAAGAGGAATAAAATATGATATCTCATTATTCTGCCAGGTCTGATACTCTGGATCATCCAAGTGTGTTTTCATAAAGAATTATCCACATACTCCTTTATTTTCTGAACAAAAATCTGTATGAAGAAAGCCATTTTCTGATTCTTCTTACCATGGATGAGTTCATCCAGAAAAATTACGTTTAATTTCCTGTCTAATAGCTTGCATGCCAATTATATTTCTGACTCTACCCACAAAGGGATTTTCATTCTTCCTAATATCAAGCATAAAAGAAAGAAAGAAAAAAAAAAAGCTAAACAAACAACTTGGAACTGGGTTGACCTCCTTACCATACAAAGGGCACAGAATTAATATAATGTAAATGCCTTTGTGCTATCCACACAACAGTCACCTCTCCCCACACTGTTATTCATCCCAGGCCTAAATTCCACCTACTTACAAGCTTTATGTCTGTTCAATGATCCATATCTCTCATTTCATTATGAAATCAGAGGGAAAAAAATGAAATGTATAGACCTAGTAGGAATCAGAAAGAACACCTTCACAAGTGCAAGGAGCACTCATTTAACACATTTGGAAGAAATACTTCAAGAAATCTGACTTTAGAGGACCCACAGCACATACTTTCCTACATTTTATTCCAAATTCCATCATCTTTAACTGCATTTTGTGAACATTTCTAACCTCACAAGGAGGGTAATCACCAAATAACACCTTAAAAACACCTTTGTTCAAAACATTTTCACTAGTTTTCCCTAAGTAAAAACAGGAATACTAAACCAATAGATATGTCCTTTCCCCCAGTGTTTTATTTATTTTAAGGGGTTTCTTGTTGATTTCTGTCTGTGTAAAAAGTGGTATAAAAACAGTATTTGGAGGATGGATTTCTAATTCCATCATACAAAAACCACCAAGGCTCAGGTCAGAATCTGGTATTTTTGGGGTTTTCTCATAATTCATGTATGTTTAGCTATAGGACTGAACTTAATGGCACTTACAGTATTATGAATCAACTATAATTAAAGTGAAAATTAAATACCTATCAACTAACATTAGGCCAATGGTACGATACAAATTGGAAAGTAAGTTTTTTTGCAACAGGGCAAGGAAGAAAATTACTTTTTAAAAGGACTTTAAATACATTTTAAAATAAATTAATACAATTTTAAATCCCATCAAACTGTAGAGATTAATTTAAATTAATCTTTTAAAATCCACTTTTTAAAACCCTTCCAGATGTAATCTTTGGTTGAGATAAAAGCCCAGTTCCATTTTATTTTTTTAGTTGTTTATTTTTCTGGTAAAACAGTCTATTCTATTTTAGATCACATGAGCTGCTATTAGAGTCAATGAAAAATGATATTTCTTAGGCAGTAGGGGCTTAGTCAGTCCCCATCATCTGTGGTTTATCCAAGGGGATTAAACATTTATAATCAAATCCAGGTGGATTAATCATGCCCTGGATAGGAGGACTCAGAGCTGGCTCAGTGCAGAGCCAGTTCAGATGGGCTGGGCTCCCTCAGGCAGGTGTGGTGCAAAAAATGTACTCTGCCGTTTCCAGGCCACCTCATGGACAGAAGAAGGTTAGTCAGTTCTGCATTTTCCAGACCCTGAGCAAGTCACACCCAAAGACCCAAGTTAGACATATTCAGTGCAAATTTGTTATCTCAAGCTCCATGAAAGGAAAGTATTGAAAAATATGATGCAGAGACACAAGAGGTGGTATGCAGTTAGCTTGGGTGCTGTTGGATTTATTAGTCCCCACTCAGACGCTTCTGGACTGTACTTCACTGTGCTCTTAGTCCAGAGCAGCTGTGAATAAAGGACAGAAACCAGCTCAGCTCTCACACTTACGAGCAAACTCAGAATTTGAAGCACTGGGCACAAAAAGGATCTTTTGAGTGGACGCATGCGAGCAGACCCTGCCTGCGCCGAGGGAGCTGGCAAAGAGCTGAAGAAAAATGAACCCATGCTGCCTTTGAGCAGTGCCGCACCACAAACTTCTTTGCATTTCAAGTGCTTCCATTATGTGGTTTTCCTGTTCTTTGGGTATCTCAGTCTCTGATTAATGAAATACTGACTATATTTGATGTGGATCACACAGCTTAGAAATTCAGTGTTAGCTTTTGTACTGGCCTCTCTTACTAAGTGATGCAGTCAAAGTCATGAAGTACTACATTCAGTTACAACCTCGATGCTACAGTAGAGGACTAGAGGCTTTACAGCATCCTGTAGTGCAGAGGTAGGCTTGTGTGCCTCTGCGAGAGCACTGTGCTACGGCTATAGACACAGCAAGCCCTAGTTCTGTGTGTCAGAGAGAAAGCCAGACGTCTTCCTGAGTTGAGCTCCTTTCCTCGTAGCTATACAAGGGCTATCTACAAAATCTGCCACTGTCTTTAGCTCTGATTTTATTTTCTGCACTGGCTTTCATATGATGATTTGGAAGGGAAGAAGAAAATGAAGAAAACAGCTAAGAAAGAACAGTCAACAAGAAAAGCTCATCTACCTAGTTGCTTTGTGTAGAACAAGTCAATTTTCTTCTTGGCTTACAGCAAATACTTTATTATCATCTTCCTTGTGTGCAAAACATCTCTTTTGGCTACAATAGCTAGGTAACAGCTGAAGATGAAGCATGAGTTCAAAGCCTAGTAGGAAATGCAAAGTCACTTGAATTCCACACAACAAAGATACACACTGTTTGCTAACAGATCACAAACAGACATAGGAAATATTTTTTACTTTCTTGTCAGAAGCAAGTCAACTACATGGTCGCATGTACTATGAGTAAATTGTTCTTAGAATTTCAGTGTTACCCCTAGCATAACATGTAATTCCGTGGGCCATGTACTGAAAGAAAATGCCTAAATAATTTTATTTATGAAAGACTGAGAAAATGTTGCTTTGTTTTTATTGCTTCTTTGGAATTATTAATGATTTTTAAAAGCCTAACACTAAAAAGAAAGCAAAATCATCAGCTAATGTATTTTGTAACCTGTATTGTCCAGTTCTTTGTAATAAGCAAATTTATATAAAGTACATAGCTTTGAAAGCATTCTTGATTATGAACAAACACATAAATGTAGATTTTGGAAACCAACTTACTCCTTTGTGAAGTTTCACCAACAATCCTGAAATCATTTACGTATTCAGACATAAAAACGCACTTAGTAGCTGTAATTGCATATTTTACAACAGTCTAATTAAAGAGCACATCCATTATATATATACTGTCTTTTTTGCAGTGAACAGACACAAATCAGAGTAAGGAAAAGCAGGCAGTCTATCTTCTCTCCCCAACTGCTGACTCTGCAGCCAACAGCTTGAGGAGAGGGCAGTCTCACAAGGCAGAGGAATGATAAATTATTTGACTTCCTATTTCTGCACCTTTGGACTAGACTGACGTTGTCTCACAGGTTCATGTAGCTCTCCAAATAGTACTAGTACCCGTACTAATAAGGGTGGCACTGATACAATACATGGATAGGTGTGCACTGAGGGAAAGTGGTGACGTGGCTGCTTACAGACAGATGTACAGACATGTAATGTGCCAGGGGAGCTGGTCAGCGACAAGTCAGCTCTGGCCATGAAGCTGAGAGAAAGCATTTGGGTGACGTGTGCCCAGGTTAATGAGCCCTGCTGAAAAGTCGGGTATGTGAAGTGGGGCACTTCCAGAGTAGAGCAGGGCTGCGTCAAGACATCTAGGAGTCCAGGCAAAGACATTTATTCTGCCTGTTTACACCATCTGGAAAGATGCATTCACCTCTACCTACTTTGCACCCAGTTACTTTCACAGTTAAAGTAACTGTAGTATTCCTGCATGTTTAACAAAAAAGCAAGCTGGAACTCTGCCTCTGATTCTTCAAGCAACCTCAGTGCTAGAAAATAAAAAGCATGATGCTGCCCTCAGTATCACAGCCAGGCACATCACGCAGAATGAAATAATTATTCCTGTTTATACAAACGGACACCAGTTCTCATCCTTTCCAAGTAATGGGGGAACAAACTCACCAGGACCACAGATGGAAAATTAATCAAGTGTCTTAGGTTTTCTTTAGATCCCCTGAGGCAAAGCTGCAAGCAAAACCAAACAGATAAAATGGGGAGTGGCACGTATTGTAATAAATATAACTGTCTTCTGAGAAATAAGAACCTGACGTACCAAACATGGACCACTAGACGTTCCCAAGGAAGTTCGTGGGGCTACTGGGTATCAACAGGGTTGGACTCAGGGTGGCATTTGTTGCATCGTCTTAGGTGCTCTGACTTGACCGGTAGTGCAAGAAAATTTAAGTATCTCAAGAAGGAATCTGCAGAAAACAGCTGACTGAAAAGTAGATTCAGCTGACTAGGAGTTGAATGCAGAAAGAGGCCTACTAAGGGATGTCTCCAACAACCTTTCTGTTCCAGCTGTTCAACTGATAACAACTTTGGTAATGTAGGGGTCAAGAAACAATGAAATTGACTTTAAGCACATTGTGGACTTGGCATTCAATGGGATATGGGATCCCCTGATTCAGATCTCTCCTTTAACTTGGACAGAGCATGAATTTCAACTCGGATTTCCCATAGTCTGTGTAAGGGCTCTGAATGTTAGAGTGAGAGTCACAGAAGAGTTTAGGCTGGTAGGTGCCTCTGAAGGTCATCTAGTCCAAGCTTCAGCTTAGTAGGACCAACTTCAAAGGTTGTTCAGGACTTCAGCCAGTCAAGTTTTGAAAACCTCTAGTGATGGAGATTCTGCAGCCTCTCTGGGCAAGCTTTCCCACTTCTGTACCTTCATTCTGATACAGCATAGCACAGCTGCCATTTTATGTGGAAAAAATAAATTATAAGGAATACCATACACTACTGCTAAAAACAAGTCAAGGGCAGGAAACCTTAGGGGTGATTTCAAACTATAAGTGCTCAGTACACAAATACTGTGTCAACACATTTTATAAAAAGTAAAACTAAATAAATAAATTTTGAAGTTGCAACCAATGAAATGTCATTCTCTTTTCTTCCATTTAAAAGTGAGATTGTTCTTGACCTTTGGAAACACTTGAAGTTGCTTGTGAAGGAACACTTAGTAGCTGCACCTTGTACAAAGCTAAACAAGAATAAAGCCACTCTAGTACAATAAGTCCAATTTAATATATGTTCCTCAAGGACTTTTGGTGCCACTTGCCACATATTTATAGGTGTCTTTACATTTTAAAAGTTTTTAAAAAATGTATTCTTTTCTAAATAAAAAGATGTCTTTAACAGTGCAAGCGAAAAAACCAAGTTATCTAGTTGCAACTGAAATTCACAGTTCAAGAATAAGTTAAAAAATTGCATTCGGCTCCTTGCAAAATTAAGACCAGGTTCTGATATAGAGAATTTAAATGGTGGTGTTTTTCAGTAGTGACTGAGAAGTCATTGAGTAACATAAACAAGGGTGAATATTATTCTGTAATTTTTTTAAAGCACGTTTACTTAACTGAAGAAATGAGAAATTGGCTTATACCCTTATTTGCTCTGGATTCTATCTACATGAATTTTGAAAGGTGAGCTATCACACAAGAGCTCTACAGTCACTAACATTCAGTGATAAAATAATGAACAAACCTGCAGTCAGGAAAGAGCTTATTCTCAGCTCAGACAGAAACGGAGCACTGGTTTTTGTGAAGTTTTGAAGGGAGGGCATTTGGTGTTTTGTTTTCCTTTTGTAGTTGAGGTATGGTCCAGTACCCAAAAAATCCCTGTGATGTTTATGTAATAATGCCTAGTTTTAAACAGCTTCTGGAAAACGAAGAACCACTACCTTTCCTGTTCTCTCCTTGTAGCTTTCAGACTTTTCTGAAGTCTTTTCTGTAGATCATTATATGGGGTCGTTATATTGGTATTGATCACACCAATGTTCTTAATCAACCACCTATTGTTTGTGATTGTGGAAGATGGTCTTTTCATGACCATTATCACTATGTTCTTAAATCTGAAAATGAATTGATAGCAATAATGTTCACTTGGATCCACACATAGAAAAAGCTAGATAAAACTGATCAGCTGATTCTCATATGCTAAATTAACACTGAAATACCAGTACTCTTGTTGGAGAACTGCCCCCCCCTCCCCGCCACCCATAATGTGAAAGAATTTCACAGAGTATCCGGGGAAAGCAGAAATGTATTTCTGGTACATAATGCATGACTGATAGAAAATTAATGTAAAATATGTTTAAACTGATTGACAATGTCAATACGGAAAATGAGATGGAGAGGACAAAAGTGATGTTAAATACATTAAAAAAATATGAAAAAATTAGAACTATATGAAAGGGAATGAAGAATGGAAAAGAATGAATGAATAAAAATATGCAAGTGGGAAGATGATGAAAAGCAGGTAAAAGGGTAAAGAGTAAACAGTATGAAGAGCAAGAAGTAATAGGTATAGGAAGAGATATGTAATGAAATATGCTGTACAGAGAAATAAAGGAGAGCAAAAGGAGGATATAAACTGGAAACAGATCAAGTGCTCGATCTTGTAAAAGTTATTTGCTTACAAGGAGAACGGTAACTTATGCTTCATGTTAAGAGGAGATTTGACTATATCTTCAGTTAAAATTTAATACCAGACTCTTCATTTTTCATGCAAAAGACTGTAAACTGAAAAATAAAATAATAAAATAAAAAAATAAAACAAAACAAAACAAAACAGAACAAAAGATGTTGTTCTGAGGCAGTCCAAAAACATTACCTGTGCTCTTGCAGTATTTCAGCACTGAGGTTCTTAAATATTGGGGTCCATCAAATTCAGTCAAGAACATTAACCAGTAGATAAGAGAAATGAAGCAAAATATATTTAAGCAGCTGTTCTTAAATTTTTCACCAGGTCTAACATGCAGACATTCATGAAATGTTTTGCAACATGGAAGAAACTGTAAAAATGAGAGAAAATTGAGATGTTAATATCAAGGGCATAGATTAAGAAAATTAGGTTAATTTCCGCCTGATAAATTTGGGATTAACAGAAAAATACTTCAGTTCATTTGGCTCTGAAAAGCACTGAAAAGGCAGTCCTGAGAAAGCTTGGTGCCGGTGGGTTATTCAGTAAGATAATGCAGGATCTAAAGCAGGAAGGCATGTACTGAAGTTGAGAAGAGACTAGGCACGAAAGGCATTTAGGAAACAATGTCTTTGCACAGATGGTGATTGCTATGTGAAATGGACCACCAAAGAGAGCAGCAATAGCTGTAACCATAAACTCACTGCAAACAGTTATGCAAGCACTTAGAAGAAAAAGACTATTGCAGGGTACACCACCTAGACAAATAGTACTCAGCTATGGTCAGAATACGCCATGTGCCACCAAACGTGTATTTAACGTTCTGTGGGAAAGGGGTTTTCTCCCCACTGCACACTCCTCATGGCCATTATTCTGATGTCTCTTTCACAGACATTTTGTACGCGCACATTAACATTAGTTAATCTTTGGAGAATGAGATATACTGGAACTTTTATGGATAAGGGCGTCTTACAGGGAAATTCACTGTGCATGAGGGAGAATCAGAAAAAAATAATATTACCTAGTCTGCCTAGAACACGAATGTCTCACCCCCACCCCCCAAAAAATTATAATAATAAATTAATCAGCAGAAATGGGATATTTCTTCCTCACCCTTATATTAGCACAGGACATTGATTACATAGGCTGAACAGTTGGGGTTTTTTTAATTAATCCTATACTCACCATTTTTATTAAATACAAAGTGTGCCTGCATGTGTGTCTGTCTATAGCAGAATTTTTGTTGAGTGCACATATAAGGGTGAATGGATATACATTTGCCTTTTTAAAATTAAATTATGTAAATCCATTCAGGTGTATATAATCTAATACTGATGTTTAACTTTGCAGTTACCTGTTGTCCTCTAAAGTCAGTTAGACAACTAAATTGTTGCTACTTGTGTCGCCCTAGGAGAAGGACATCAAGCTGCTACCTC
The DNA here is from genome assembly GCA_034782735.1 of Sagittarius serpentarius. Lineage (NCBI taxonomy): Eukaryota > Metazoa > Chordata > Aves > Accipitriformes > Sagittariidae > Sagittarius > Sagittarius serpentarius. The sequence goes on along the minus strand of JAVKLA010000053.1, from coordinate 3,704,468 downwards.
CAAAACATCTTCTAGCCCCAGCGCACAGACTAAAGGGCAGAAGACCAAAGTCTGCTGCAATGAGAGTGAATGGAAAAGTCTTGGAAAGAGACTGAAAGTTGTTCAGGGACAAAGAAGCCTGCAGAGGAGAGGGAACTCAGTGAATCGGCTAATTCAATGTCCTTAGAAACATCCCAAAGTCTGACTGTATGATAGTTGTATCTTCAACAGTTCTTTGGAGCAGTTGTCTGGCCCCATTTATTATGGTTATTGTTTGTTTGGTAATAGCAGCAAACAAAAATCACGAGTGTTTAATAGGATATACTGCACGAATGAGGAGAAGAAAGTTTCTTCTGTTGTGAAACAAGAGTCACAATAATCTATGGAAGGAGAGATCACCAGGGAGAAGCAAATGCATGGCATTAAAGTAACCAACCTGAAGTCATTACATGTTAGGACAGGAGAGCAGCTAGAAACAGTGCCAAATTATTTCATCCTGGCATTGAGACACTTTCATGTAATAAAGATTATGTAATTATTATTTACCCATTGATATCATTAATTATTTTTTAATTCCTCCTCTTAAAACCGTTTCTACAGTCTAAATAGAAACAGTAGGCCTTTTCACAGTACACGTAGTCAGTGCGTTAGGTGCCAGGGAAGCCGGCAAGCTAGTAAGGAAAGAGTAGGATAACAAGGAGAAATAAAGGTAATAGCAAAATGTCTTTTGTGAAGAACATCCTGAAATACCATTGCAGCCACTATAGGGACATTGACCTTTGAAACAAAGAAACTGCAATGCAAATTTTTTATTGTATGCCAGCCCCATCTATAGTGACTTGAATGTCTGTATTTTATGGAGACAAATCTTCTCACTGTATATTAATCTCTTTTTACCACTATCCATTTCCTATAACCTCTGCCTATTTGTCCTTAGATTCTGAATGTCTTCTAGTAGTCCAGATCTTTTACTGTATTTTTGGCAGGTTTCTTAGACATCATAGATCGTAACAAGGGAATAACAACTACTACTGAAAGAAAATGCTTTCCTGCTTTTCACACTGCTTTTGTGGGAACTGTAAGAAGAAGATATTCCTGTTTTAATGGCAGCAATTCTCATGAAGTCAAGAGTGAAAATAAAGAGATAAAGGGAGAATATATTTATCATGCTTAAAACAAATTTTTCATGGAACTACTCATACTGATGAGTGTGTCCTTTTCTCGTTAGTTACAGCTAAAAGTTTTTACTTCCAATGTGTATCTAATCTGTATGAATTTTACTTTCCTCTGTCAAGTTGACTGGGTTTGTTAGGTACTTTCAAAGTCCCTAAAAATTCTCTCAGGTTTAAACTAATTTAAATAATTGGGTGACATCTGAATAATTTTTATCATTTCCCTTTTCACCCAGTGCTTCAATGTTTTTAGTAAATACATTAAGCCATGTCTTAATGTGAGTCTTGGAGGGCTCTAACTATTACACAGCTTTGAGGATGACAGTTTGGTTTTCTGCAAAACAGGAAAAATTTAATTTTTACTATAACAGTATCTTAACTTATGATCATTGTGAAACAGCACTTACTGAAATCAAGTAAATGCCCTTATTGCACACAACTGATTGCACACAATCAATAGAAATTAAATCCTAAGAAACAATATTTATTGCTTTATTGATAATGTAGCAGGTTTTGTCATTTTCTAGATCGGTTTATACTTTACAGTCTATACTTCTGAAAATCTAATACATCAATAATTAATAGCATGTGTGAATAAAGTTTTACTTGGCTTAACGTAACTGAGTTGTATGTTTTCTGTCTTCTGCTCATGCATAGCTTACAGTGAAAAAAGAACAAAACCTTGATGCAGAAGTGTAATTATTACAATGCATTCTGTGCAGTGACTGTAGCCCCTAAAGTGTTAAGAAACAAAGTTTTCAGGACTACATAACAGATGGAAAAATAGAAGATTAGAGATGAGACTCCCAAAGGTACAATCCTGTTGAACAACTGTGGACAGAAGCATTCTTCATGCACCATTTTCAGGCTTTAAGATTTCTTACAGTTTCTCAATTGTCCTGCACTGATGAACAACCCCTTTTTGCTTAATATAAAATTGCACAAAATAAAGTGAAACACTTAAGTTTAAGGGATATTTGATCCACATCTGTTTAGACTGTGACATGGAGCAACATGGAAAGGAAGAGATCAACATCTGACTCATAATCTGGAGAAAGGCAGGAAAGAGCGCAAAACAATAGAGAAAGACTCTAATAAAGGCAAGTAACACAGAAAGGGAGAAAAACTAAATGGTAATGCCATTCTGGGTCAGCAAATCCACCCAAATCATCCATCTAGTCAGAAGAAGAAATGTATCTCTAGGGCCAATTACAAATTTTCAGGACCTTGTCCCAAATTATCCCAGTCTATACAAGATCAGGCTATTTATTAGCTTAACATATTTAAAAGGCAAAAGGCAACAACAAATACTAATGTTTGTTCGGCTGGGCTGACCCCAGACAGCAGCTATATGGCCACCCAGTCTCTTGATCACAGAGGGATGGTTTGGAGAATCAGAAGAGCAAATCTCAAAACGGGGGAGTTGAGATAAAAGCAGATTAATAGGTGAAGCAAAGCTGTGTGTGCAAGCAAAGCAAATGAAGGAACTCATTCACTGTTTCCCATCGGCAGGCAGATGTCCAGCCACCCCCTGGAAAGCATGGCCTCAGCATACATCATGGTTACTTGGGAAGACAAACCTCATAACCATGAACATCCCCCCTTCCTCCTTCTTTTTCCCAGCTTTTATTGCTGAGCACAGCACTGTATAGTATGGAATATCCCTTTAGTGGCAAAAAGAAAAAAGAAAAAGAATTCTTGACACTGTTTAGCAAAAGCTAAAACACGAATGTATTATCAGCACTGTTTTGGTCACAAATCCAAAGCATAGCATCATTAGGGCTGCTATAAGGAAAATCAACTCCATCCCAGCCAGACCCAGTACAGCCATAGATGAGGTACAGGCCAGATGCCGGTATTCTTGTGCCTGACAAACAACCAGCACCTTCTTTCATGAAGTGACCAGAGTCAATGAAAGAAATGTAATTTATGTATTTGCTTTTGCATTGATTCAGACATAGCAGATGTTGTAACTGCTTATCCAGTTAGTGGGTTGCTTAAGTACCACAGTCTACAAAACAGCAGCATTATGCTAGTTCAGAATAGTTAGCACCTGTTTAAAAGACAAGATCTTCTAATAATATAAGATCCCTGTAAAGGCTGAGAAAAAAATACATTCAGTGGATATGATCTGAATCTATAAGCTTGAGCTGCAAGTGTGTTATGGTTTAACCCCAGCCAGCAACTCAGCACCACGCAGCCGCTCGCTCACTTCCCCACCAACCCAGTGGAATGGGGCAGAGAATCAGAAAAAAAAGGTAAAACTCGTGGGTTGAGGTAAGAACAGTTTAATAGAACAGAAAGGAAGAAACTAACAATGACACTAATAACA
>JAVKLA010000053.1:3679401-3700885 GCA_034782735.1 Sagittarius serpentarius | reverse complement strand
CTGTCCCGGCTGTGTCCCCTCCCAGCTTCCCTGTGCCCCTCCAGCCTTCTTGCTGGCTGGGCAGGAGAAGCTGAAAACTCCTTGACTGAGCCTAAACACGACTGAGCAACAACGGAAATGGTCAGGGTGTTATCAACAATCTTCTCATACTAAACCCAAAACACAGCACTGTACCAGCTACTAGGAAGACAATTAACTCTATCCCAGCTGAAACCAAGACAAAGTGCAATATAACACTTCAGTATAGCATATGAATATATGATAAAAAAAAGAAGAAAAGAGACTAGTGTCCTATTTAGTACATAAGACAATGTCACTTTGAACTACTGCCATCTGTAGTTTCATTAAATCTACTGAGGCAGTGTCAGAGCTAAAATTATAAAAGAGGAAACAGTTCTCTGAGTAAGGAAATGCTGTTTATTAGTGTGGTCTCATTTTGTAAGGAAGATGTGTGGAAAAGATACATAGTTTAACTGTGACCCATAGTCAAAGAGATCATGGCTGGAATTACAGGTAATTATCATTTCTGAGAAACTCAGCTCTGAGTTTGGACAAAGTGTCAAGGATTTTTGATTAGCAATCTGCCACCTTTGTAATGCTGCGGAAGGCACAGGAAGTAGACGGCAGTCAAGTCAACCTTCATTAATCTTGTATGCTTAAGCTTACAGCTCTTATATAAATAGAGTATTAAGATAAATTACTAAGAGTCAGTGTTCTGCCAGAAAAACAATCTCAACCTCTTTTGTTGGCATACAGCTTTGACAGTGTTTTAATCCATATTAACTGTCTGTGCTATATTGTAAGTTTATGTCCCTCAAGCAGATGGCACTCCAATTATTCATATTTGTAATAGACTTTTCCCCCCTTGAGAGAGAGCTAATGAGTGATAAATTTTAAGCACCAAAGCAGTATTTGGGGAACTAACTGTAGAGGACTTAGTCACTCTACCTACATCCTTGTGGAAACTGCAAGAAACTCTTTAGGTCAGTTTTTATGACATATTATTTCCTCATTATATCATCAGCTGTGTTTTCATTAAGCTCGAGACAGATACATCCAGCTGCATAAATCACAGTCTCCCTCAGGTACAATTAGATTTAGACCAAAACCAGAGAAAGATATTATAATTCAAAATGTCTTTCTTAATTGGGTAAGTGTCTTAGAAAATATCCAGGCATCAGACTCAAAAGTTGTTTCAAACTTCTTTCTTTAGCATCCTAAATGCTCACAGGTCTTAGGGAGCAGTAGCAGGAAATACTTTAGATCCAGCAGCACTGAATTCAAATCTGAATTTAAAGAAAATTTGTAAATACTCTTTAGGGAAGTGTGATTCACTTCAGAGGGCAAATTTTTCGTATACATCCTATAATACTCTACATGTCGGTTTCTTATGGACACCAAAACTCAGTTTTTGAAGACTCTCATGGTTATATTTTTGCCTTGCAAAATTAGTTTCTGCCATGTGGTGATATGTGTAAATCTTTCACTGCTAAAGTAAATGATGCAGAAAACTGAAATGTGTGATCTGGGTTGAAACAAGACAGCTGAACCAAGGCAAATAGTGTCTGGTTCCAGTCGCATTTTCTGTTAGAGCTTAAAAGTGATGATGAATGAAGACTTTTCCGTTAGAAATATTAAAACCCTATGGCCTTCACTGATGAAGGGTGCTATAAGATATAAAGGACTGAGGAGCCTGTGCCATACAGAAACAATATTTTGGTATAGGGCATTCTCATACAGAATTTCCTTGTTCCAGGTGGAACTGATTTATAAGGGACAGAAGATTCTCATTTCCTTAGGTACAGGGAATATTTATAAAAGTTTTCTTTTGGAACTTTTTAACCAATACATTAAAAATGAAGTCTAAAATATGCATTCAAAAGTGTCTGTGACTGAGAAGAAAATTATCCCACCTAATGCATCAGCTTGTGGAAGTGCACCATAGAGACAGCCTAAAGAGGAGGTGAGGAGGTCTGTGAGCTGGTCTAAACCTCTGTGATAACCTGTTCATAGAGGAAAACTGTGCCCATGCAAAGAGGTTTGTCAGTGTGCAAGTTTTGGTAAAATATGCATGAATGATTATGTAATTCTTAGCATTAGCCCACAGCTACTTGTCACAGTAAATGCTATTAATTCCCATCATCTAATAACACAGAAAAGAAGGATGTGTATGGCACATCGATCTTCCTTATGCTAACTTTTGCCACTTATGTGCTAAACCACAATGAACATCCATAACCCTTTCTGATTTATGACACAGAAAGCTCTTATGCAGATTTACTCTCTAGAAAACAGAGAACAGGGTAATTAACCTCCTTGTATCCTCTGAAGCACAGAGATATTTTTTAGCAAAAAAAAAAAGAGTATACTTCTGTATCTAATATCGTGTAAGTATTTACACAATGTAATTCACACTCTCCGATTGGACCATTGAAGTGCATACAATTCATAATCTAGTCTCAGATAAGTCTGAGTTGCTTTGTCTGAAAAGTAACTAATCCCAAATGTAAAAGGTACTTGATCAAATTTGATATTTAAACATTATGTTTAAAGAGCAGATTCTCAGCAAACACAAATGAAGGTATGAAAACTTACACAAGATGACAACCTGATTCTTACTGCTGAGCTTTGGCACCTGACATTAGAAAAACTTGAAATTTTTTCCTTTACTACAATACAATTATTTTAAGCAGTGTAGATCATTGATGTTATTGCCACAGTATTATACTTATTAAAAATACCAAGAACAATCATTCATCTTATTAATCATCTTTCTTGCTATAGTACAATATGTTTAAGTGCAGAAAAAGTAATTTAATCAACTGCCTGAATTGTACTCACTGAATGGTACTGGATCCGTCAGTCTTATCAAGTGCATTTTTCATTGTCATTTCCCTGGTTGGTTTAATGTACGTGTTCTTCTAGTGAGTGTACTAGATAGATACCAAATTCACTTGGTATTCGTAACACTAGTAGTCATGCTACATGCCATTTGGAAGGTCATTTTTTTCCTAAGGCTTGCAGAAATCTTCAGATTTCCTTAAGCAGCAAAATTTCAGCCTATTTTAATCATACTCATCTTCAGTAACCTCTACTAGCTCATAGTAATTGTTATTTCTGATCATCAGTAGTATGTAGCATAACAGGCCCACAAGACATCAGGGACGGCTCCATTTCAGCATTACCAGTTTTTCCTCGGATGTGAGCAAAGTCTGAGAGCCAGTATTACATCAAGTGTGACCACTGTACAATAGCTGGGAATTCTTGCATACTGCTTTTCCCCTAAGTCATTTGCAGGACTTTGCAATCTTACATACTCTGAGTAGGTTAACATTTTACCTTTTTTATTTTGAAGGCCACTTCACAGAAGTTTGCAGTTTCCTCTCAAATTGACTTTGGTTGATCAAGCATACCGTGGGGAAGACAGAGCTAAAAAAATAATTTTTTTTTAACTGTCCTGTTTTTTACTGCAACTGTCAAACTTTGTACCTTTCAGAATTCAAACACTTTATGCAATGATCACTCAGGACAGACACTTTGAACATTGTTAAAAGTAGGGACAGTGTATTTTCATCAGTTGGGTAGATTTTTCTAAACAGCAGGGATGCTCTGCTGTTTCAAATAAAAAGTCTGTTCTCTTATACTACTTACACCAAGAAAATAACAGTTGTTTATGTCCTATATGATTCCAGTAGGTTCAAATTTAGTATATGTTTCAGAAGTGTTTCTCATTTTGTTTGTCATCGCAGTTTCCAAAATGAAATTCTCCCCCTTGACTGATATGTTTTCATTGCACTTCGGAGTTCTGTTTTTTTTTACAAACTATGTACACGTAAGATGGTCAGATTTATCTTAGCTGTACAGATTCAAAATCAAAACATTTTGAAAGTGTTTTCTCCAACAAGGGCATATTATATGTTATTACAGGATATCATCTAAAATAAGTTATGGAACTATGTAATGTTGCATTTTGTCTAATGGTAGAGAATAATTAAGCTATAAATACATGTTTAGATTATATTAAGTGGCATATTTTCCAGCTGATGCACAGGAAATTCGCTGTAAAAGTCCTATTAGTGTTAAGTGGAAGCTGTATTACTAAATCTGTTTGCATCACTCTAAAGGTTTACCATTTAAGTTAGAAGTAGTCAGGAAATTCAGCGAGAGGGAAATTGTACCTATCTCTCCGTATAGATGAAAGAGTTAAAAACCTCAATATCTGACAATATTCATCCCATTCAAGCATAATTTTTAACATCTGTTACATATGTACTACTCTGTCAGATGTAACGTAACTCACCTTATCAATTTGAGGTAACAAGTAGACTGTAGATTGAAGCAACATACCGTCAACCACATAACACAAATCCTAGAGCTAGCAGTTCCAGGGTCCAAATCTGCTTGTTATCCCCATTTCTTTTGTAAGACAGATTTATGCAACCAGACAGGGTGGATACATCACTTTCTGTTTGCCTGTTGCCCCATCAGACATTATCATAAGTTTTGCAAAAATAGCATCTGTGTAGAAGAGAGACCACGTAATTGCCCAAAGCAGAACCAAATCACAAGTCTGTGCCAGAGAGCTTGCAGAAGTCTGCAAGAGCAATTGTGTCTTTCATCTAAACCATGGTAAAAAATCTTCACCTCCAAGCCTGCAGACAAGTCTCAACATTCAATCCAGAAATCAAATTTTAGGAACTCTTGCAATTGTAACTCAGAACTTCATCACAAAAAAAGGCCAGCTTAAGTGAGTTGTTTTATCAAATATATCGCTAGAGCTCCTAGACACTTGAAATATTATCATTTTCAAACTGAAAAAAATACTGTTTTCTCATTCCAAATCAATTTTTCTTTTAGATCACCTAAGTTTAAAAGCACAGAAAAAAAAATGCCAAAATAAAATTCTTTAAAACACATCACCAATATTTTTGCTTATCACTGTGTAATCACTGCGTCTACACTGTGACATCAAACAAAAATTCTTTCTCTGCAGTTGTTACATATGAGAAATCACAGTTCAGGTGCAAATCACAGGTGCAAAACTTGTTTATTGACTGCAATAAACCCATAATCATATCTTTCCTCCAATCCCCAGTGTCAACACAAAGGTGTTACAGCACTCTGTCTTGACAGCTACAAGTTTTCTAGGTTTTATTTCCAGGTCTTTTTTATATACTCTTTTAATTTTTTCTTTAATTAAGCATTACAGGAAATTTCATGAGAGTATGCCCATTCTTTTTCACTTAGTTTCTTTTCTTTCTGCCTGTGTCCATGGGTTTTTATCAGCTGACTCAACTGAGTGAAAGGATATTAATTTGCTTTAACAGATACTATATCAGATCCTAAATCTCAGGGGGTCTACTAGTGATGTAGGAAGGGTTACAGTGAGAAGATACTGAGTCTCAGGCTAGCTTGTTTCTCTCATATTCCAATATGCTATAAGTGGTCTAGTATTTGATTTGTTAGCTTTATCCGATATCAAACAGCACATCTGTTGGTTCCATCATACAATGGAAGGAATCTTCATTCACCAGTTTTGCCATACTACACTAAATTCTTCAGAATTGTCAGTGTATGGAACAGACTCTCCACATAAATAGAATCAGTCTTTTCAGCCACATCAAGACTGACATCAATAATTATCCATACTGTAAATAAACCACATCCACTTAAGTTTTTTTCTCTTTCTGCCTTTTTTTCTGAGCTATTGGCTAGGAAAATTTTAACACCCTTCCAAAACAGCTGTGAATATTTGCATTGCCAAACAGCATGTCCAGAAAATTATTATGACAGAAAAAATTCCATTATATGCTTGTGTTGTATAAAACATGTAAATACTTCATTTGTTAAGGAGGTTAAGGACAATGTCCCAATGGTAAACATCAGTTCAGTGCTAGCTGTGGAGTGCACTTGAGTAAAAAGACATAAATTATGAGTGAGACAAGAAGATGCTGGGGGAAAGGTCTGCCATCTCTTTCTTCCATCTTGGCCCTGAAAACCACAGAAATGTCCTTAAAATCTATCATATAAGAAAAGAAGTATGAGGTAAAAGGACAACTATGCTAAAGGTGAACCAGACTGAGTTGTCATTGTTTTGCACGATGTGTGAATACCTGTGAACTCTGTCCAGGGGGAGAGCTGTTTATGGCACTACATAGGAGCAGAAGCGCTGTGAGCCATGCCACCACAGCCAAAGTGTCATACGGGCAGCGGTGGAGCAGAAAAAGGAGCAGAAGCTCCTCAGCTTTCATTCTGGCCCTGTTTCCTCATATGTAAACTCTAAACTTCGGTGGATCTCATAGGAAAATACAGTTGGTTTTCAGGGACATTGTGGGCAACTCCTTTCTTCAGCCTGTGAAAACTTCATGGAGAATAATCTCAGATCATCCAGTTTTATGGAGTTTTTGTCCATACAGACTATGAAATAAGCATGAGATTTTGAAATCAAAATTCATGGAAAATGGAAAAAGAAATAAATATATATTATGCTAAAGCAAGTAAAAATCACGCAAGGCAATGCACATCTTTTATTATTCATGCCTCCAATTGTTCTGTTTTTCTTGAAGGGGGACATCAAAGAGATACAGGTCCCAAACATGACAAGCCAAATGTAATTGTATGTTTCTTATCACAACAGTCATGCAAATGAAGCAGAGAAGTTATCATGCCTATAAAAAAAAATATTTAAAAGTCTGCTTTTAAAAATAAACTTTCTCTCAATCTACCTTTAACAAAGTAATATTTAAAATGCATAAATCAAAAATTAAACCAGTCATGGACAGATAGCAGTATATACAACACTGACACCATGAATAAACAGCTGCAGCCCCCATTATGTGTTGCAAACCAAGTAAAGACACTAGTCTTATACAAAGGAGTGTGTTCAAAGTTCAGATTTTTGTTTTTACAAAGATTGAATGGGCAGGTCTATTATAGATTCCTAGTACAGAATGCTGCTTTTGGTTCACTTAAGGGCTTTCAATTGTAAGGATGGAAGTCAACTGATGCACAAGTAGGTAAGCTTTTATTATTGTCTTTAAAGAATACTGTAGATTTGTAGGAAGAAGATGCATAAAATATATTTCAAATAATTCTTACATCTCTTTGGTTATTACAGAGTCTATGTGGACAATTGGAACTTGAAGTTGCTAGCACCCCACAATGCTATGGAGTCTGCACAAGTCATTAAGTCTGAATGTGACCTTGCTAGCTTCCTGTTGTGTTGAGGAATAATGATCAGGTGCTTCCTCTCACTGCATCATTTGCTGTTCAAATACCCTGATGTATTTTTCTGCAGTCTAGAAATTGCAGTAATGAAGAGACACCTGGAACGGACTCCCATTTACTGGCACAGACAGTCAAATAAAAAAAAAAATTTCAACGCTCCAAGAGACAGCTAGTACAGGTCTCTCAGTCTTTCTCCCTGGTTGTATCTATTCAGCTCTAAATGCTAAATACAAGCACCTCCCATGCCTCCCATGACACAACTACTCTAAGCTTCATACCGGAACCATAACAAAGTCCTTTCTGATATACATTGATTAGTGCTGCTTGTCAGCATCTTTGATGGATATACCCTCGGAGAGAAAGGCAAACATATGGCAAAAGCCGAGGTGGGGACTGGAATTGCCTGCAACTCAGCACTACTTGGTTACGAACTGCTGAACACTAGACCATTGAAAAACCTGCCCTGACACACCGACTCATAGCACAGTGCGCCTGGGGATGCCACTTTGCGTTCCTTTCAAAATAAACAATCTTCACGTATATTTAATTATCAATTAAAAGGTGCACACAAAAAATTTATTACATACTGTGGGCTAAATTTTTCAGATGGGACTCTCTTCTGGGAAAACAAGCAATGTTACTTTTAGCCCTTTATAGACAAGAATATATTTTATTACATGTAAATACAGGAGATATAAACATGCTGATTAATATTGATGTTTACGTATGAAAATTCATACTTTATATGGAGCATACATAAAATAGGCACACGTTTCTCAGCTTGTTATCTTACCACAAAATTCATCCTTTCTGGGTTCTGCAACACAGAGGAATTTCAAACTTCAGGATATGGTGTACAGGAACCTCTTAAAAATTCCGTCACCTGAAACATCTCCTACTGGAAAAGTGTATCCTGTGAGAAACTGTACACAGTAATATTTCTCATTTCTTATGACAGCCTCTATTAATGTAGAGTTTGTCTCCCCTTCAAGTAAAATATTTGTTAGCCTATGAAAAAGTATTTTGCCATTTCCATTATAGCATTTCAAGGGTTTTCTGCAATCTAAGCCTTTAAAAATAAGATTTAGTTTCATGTTTCCATTGTAAAATTGCTTAAGGGACTGAAGAAAATATTTATTCCTGAACAATTATTCTACTTACAAACTTGCCATACATTCTTCTTTGTGAAGAATTATTCAGACAAGCTAGGTATACAAACTGCCAGAATAAATGTCACATATTTTTTTAAGAAAAAGTTGAACAGTAAACACACTTCACTCTTTTTAAAGCTAAGGGGAAGTTTACATATTTAAGTAAATATGAAGCCTATAAAACTTTAAATTTGAAAACTGATGGAGAATATATGTTTCTGGACTCTATTCTGGGAGTTTAAAATTATGCACATTATTAAAACTGCAACCAGTAATATGAATAGTATTTTTCTTTCCATAGCACATGTAGTGTGTGACCAATCCCATAAATAATGCCACGTTGCTGGTGATTTCTCTTTCAAGAAAGCCTCCCCTATGTGAGGCTTACTGAGAAAGACAGGCTTTAAAATTGATGGCACGCTGTGAAAATAGTTTGTATGTCATACATAGTTGTTATGCCAGTTGTGAATCCATTTTATTTTTGTGTGATTTTGGCAGCTGGGAAATGTTCTGGCTCAACAACGCTAAAGACACAACAAGCCTACATTTATCTACATCATGGGGAGGCAGAGCACAGACTTTTTCATTCTCTCCTCTTTCATGTATGCCTCATGCCACCTTCAATGAAATGAATCTCAGCTGTAGAAGAACAACCTTCTGTGATGTGGCAGAAGATAAGCCCATCTCCAAGCTCTAATGTTAAAAAGGACAGAAAAGGTATAACTACTATTTTCACGTTGAAAGCAACCATTCACAAAGGTCTGTGGATTGAAAGAAGTCTTTCCACCGACAGCAAAGGACCATTCTGCTGAAGGAGATATTGGTCAGACTTAGGTGAAAGCAACTTTAAAACATGAGCAATAGTGTGCTCAGTTTGAAGGCTTTAATGATTCTGATTTTCAGAGACTTTAAAGTACCCACTATTTCTGAGTCCTCAATATGTTTTAAAACCTCTACTCACTTAAAAAAAAAAAAATCAGTTTCATAATTGTTTCTGGAAAAAGAAAATTTTAAAAATTTAATCAACTTTAAAGCAAATTATCTTTATTCTATTAAGTAAAATAGATATAAACAAATGATTTTTCATTCAAGTAACTAATCTTTATAAACTTGTATCTGTCTTATCTTTAATGAAGGTTTACATCTGGCACTTTCTCCATGAAGTTGTTGGGATCTGTGACAGCACCGTTTTCTTAAGAATCTCACCCTTCACATTTTCTGAGTTGCCTATAACGAAGTTCTTTTAAACTTAATTTGCATGAAGTTTTTCTGTTTTCAGCTTCTATGCCTTCAAGGTTGTCCAAATAGTTCTTTATTCCCCATGTATCAATTTTGTGACAAATTAAGAGAGGAGCATAGAAAGCTATATCTAGCCTATATCTGGTCCCTTTTGCAATAATACATCTCATTTCTACAACTATTGTGCATATCCCAGCTGTTTCTATTCTCAATATTAGGGTGAGAACTAGCCATACAACCTTTCTCCCTACACACTTCTCATGCAGAAAAAGTCCAGTCACGTATCACTGATGAATGATATGATGTGTTCTAACCAATACTTCATATGCAGCCTTCATATGTAGGATCCATAGGTAGGATTCATATGTTAGTTAAGCTGTAGCAAGCAACAGAACATCAAAATACAAGCTAACTGAGGGATCTCCTTAGTTCAGTCCTCTGTTATCACAGGCAACTCTATTATGTAGTCTTGCCATAATAATTTTGCCTTAGTTCCAAATACTATACAATAATAGAGTATCTAAATACATACGCATAGATGCCTAGCTGTTGGGAAACTGTGGGCAAGCAAAATGAAAAAAACCCAACAGAATGATTTTACTTTAAAATACAGAAAGACATTTGGTTTGTTAAGAAGTATAACACACTCATTTCTTGGACTAGAAATACTTCAAGGCTCATAAGGATGTTTTGATATTATTTGAGAATTGTAATTTAAGTGGTTTGTCACACTGAGCAATTTTGTAAAATACTAGTAAGATAAGTAGAATCATAACAATATTGCAAGTATAAGTGTAATAGATATTTAATTTGGGTCATAAAACATAAAGTATCAGGAAATATTCATTAATTATATGCTTTGAGTTATAAAGAGGCATGTTTAAGAAAGAGTTTTTAGCAGCTTTTTTCCCAAGATATCACCTTTTACATCTGTTGGCTATCTTGTTTTTCCATATCAAGAAGGTTGTGAGTATTCAAGAAAAAAACAGATATCTATCAAACATCTGCTTCTTTGATCTAATGGGCAATGATGACACTTCCGTCCTGTTTTTTGCTTAAGTCAACCTTAGGTTTTTCAGTAATAGCTCATGGCTGAATTGAGCAAAGATATTACATCCTATCTAATCTCAGTCTAATTTGATGGTCAGCACCATTATATGTGAAAACATTACTTGGCTATGCACTAGTTCGAAGAAAAGGATGACAGCTTTCATTTTTGCTGCATACTAATGGCAGTAGAAGGTAAGGACTGGGAATGAGAGGAGGATAAGCATAATGGGGCCAGTTTTACAAACACATTCAGCTCTGATGCAGAATAAGCATGTCCATTTGCATTAAATATTCACTGCTTTTGATACATACTGGGATGGCAAAACTGTCACATTATTGTACTGCTTACCAAAAGAGGAAAATAAAAACCTGTCACCTGACATGTGGTGACTGAGATGCTTCCTTTAATATAGTTATAGATGTTTTTATTAAACTGCAATGATATTCTCTGACAGAGAAATCTATACCACTCCCCCTTGCACATGTACTTAGAACAGTATGTCTATAATGTATTCAGCACTAGGTCTTTGCCAATGACGAATTCTTGGCAGGAAAAGTCAAACAGTAAAAATCAAACCAAGCTATTTTCTAGATTAACTAACCAATTTCTTTTACAGAATTTTCAGCAAAATCACTTTTAACTAAAAAATACGCAGGTATTTTAACTAGCTTTATAGATGAAAAGTAGGTGTCAGAGCCTTTTCTGACTTCCTCTTTCCTCCTTCTTCACCCCTCCAATAATGGGAGAGACTCACCCTGCTATCAAAGATATAGATAAATTCAGAGCAGCAGTTAAAAACTACATTAATATAATTGCCCGGGTGTAGGCCCGTGATTCCCAAGCTATGGCTCACAGGCAGTACCTTGCCCACAAGACCCTCTCAGGTAGCTTGTACCTTCCGCTGTCCATAACTATGTCATCTCATAGGCTGACTGGAAGAGCAGCATGTGATGTTGCTCGAAGTATCCTAGTAGAGTGGAAAAGCTGGAGATCACTGCTTGGAGCATCAGGTTTCATTCAAGTTACTGAAGAAGCAAACCCCAGATAATGTTAATTCATGATTTTTCCATCACCCAGTGAATCTTGCAGCAGCGAGTTAAGAGGTGTTAGTGAAATATTTGTTTTAATGTATCTTGGAGAGCATATTGACATCTGGCTTTGTTACTGTCACAGCTGAAAACTTTGTGGCTACCAAAAATAGAAATCAAACAATCAAGTCTCAATTGATTCCTGTACATGTCTATTTCCAGCTATTTGTATTGTATTAGTAGTGCATTAAAATTCTCCACATGCATTACCAATTGCTGAAGTTAGTTAAATACTAAGCTTTTCCTCATTATAATGCCATTAAGGATGGAAGTGTCCCTTGATGTGATTAATGGACTCATGCAGAAATTTGTGCTAAGCACTGATCCATTTCTGGTACTTGCACTTTTTGGTGGCATTTACCTTCTCGTATCTTTCCGGGATCCTTGCCTAGAGAGTCGAGTCAAAATGGCTTCACCTGGCCCCAGTAACTCGTAACCTCTGCAGCAGGGAGAATCAGGCACTGAACTGTCTGGCACTCTGTTGAAAGCTTTTGTTAGTTTTTGTTAAGCTAAGTTATCCCACTGATATGACGGAAAATCTACTGACTTATGTTGTGCCCATGGGAGGAAACTGTTCAATTAGTGGGAAGAAAGTGCTTTTTTGCCTTGATTAACTGAGATCAAAGTGATTGTGCTGCTGCCAAAACCTAACCAATGGCTGTGGTGACATGCCCCCAAGAACTATAGAGTGAAGGTCATTGTAACATTGTTTCTCTTTTAATATTCAACTTTTATTTTAAAACACCTCTGCATTACTTCTTTCCTCATTATGCAGTGGGTTTTCTAAGTTGGTCTTTAGCCTGCCATTATTTCAAGACTGATTTTTGTAGGCTTTCTTTTCTTGTGGGTACTATTTTCTTCCTGCACTCTCAAGATGTATATCATGGCACGAATAATACACTCCAAAATGTGCATTTCACATTGACAGCAAGATACAGGTGGGGTTTCCAAAAATACTTCTCTGGTGAAGTCTCACTGGCTGTAGTAGAAGCAGGATTGACACTTTATCCTTTAGAAAATTCTGCCTCATTTGTGACTCCCATCGCAAATCTGACTCCTTACTGTCACAACCGTAGAGATGGGTCAGTCATGTTTGGGGTGCTACCCAGAGTCTATGGGTACACAAGTGTGACCATTGAAAGGGGCCACTTTCAGAAACAATCCTCTAATTACTGAGATACTCTTTCTTTAGCCAGCAGAGTTTATGCACTCACAGCCTGCTGCCTCCCACTCAGATGCAGCTGCTTTCAATTGTTTTGCTTGTATTTACTCAGTACATGAATTCTGAGTGTTTAGATTTTTAGTATGATTTTAAAATGGATTTGTGAAAGGAAGAGCAAAGAAAGTGTTGTGGCAATGGACTGATGAGTCAATATTCACGCGCTAATTCTGGTTTTCAGAAAGAGTTTTCTTTTATCACTACACTGAAGATCCACGATTGATTCTCAATTCTCCTTCAAAGCAGCCTTAAAAGTTTCCCAATATTAGCAGTAAGAAGTGCTCAATATCAGTTAGCAAAGTTAAAACCTGAAGATAACCGTGGCAATCATAGCAGTTTAATCAATACTGAGGTTATTAATACTTTGCCTCTGTGTCAAACCTGCAAAACAATGTGAAATAATACAGACGCTAGGGATACTTTCTCTTCGTCTTGTGGTATATAAACCTTGCTGAAATGTGGCCTCATTTTAGCAGGCAGACCTGACATTTCCTAAAGGCAAAATTAAATGGGTCAGAGAAAAATCATCTTGAAACAATTTGATACCATGAGGATCTGAAATTATTGCTAAAGTGTAGTTCCTATCTATGACCAGAACTCAAAGTTGAAAGTTGGTCATTTTGTCAATACTCAGACCCTCTGCTTGTCAGGATACTGCCTGGACATCAAAGCAAAGCGGTAGGAATAGAATAGAAAATCTGAAAATAACAAACCTTCCATCTTTTTCCCCATGTACCTCAATGACTTTTTTCCCCTCTTCCACCCCAAGAAATCAAGTTATGAAAACGGCTGCTTTTCCTCTATCTCAACTACATTTCAGGCACAATTTTACTGTGCAACCCCTTCTAAGAGCTCTTATAGTACTGTGCTGTCACCCAAGTTGCTTGTTACAGCTTTGAATTTGCTAAGACAATGATTTTCTAAGAAGAAAGAAAAAAGATTTCTGTTGAGTGACTATTTAAGACCAGGTGGATTTTTTCCAGGTTTTTCAAACTTACCTTTTCTTTTGAACCATTCTGAGAAACTATTTTGGAAAAAAACTTTCACCTGCCCTCCCTTTGAGGTGCCCTGCTTCATGTGGTATGTATTTCAGGAGCTCTCCAACTCCAAGCCTCTTACGGGCTAGGTATACATGCCAGTGGCGAAGCAAATGTCACCTATGCTGGGACCTCAAAAGCATGTGAACAAAACCTTTACTAAATTGTCTGGTAAAATAAGTTCAAGCTTAACTGTTTTAATCATTCAGTAAGTAAGTGTTTGAATGAAGATTAATGATTCTGTATAGAGTTGAAACAGTAAGTGCAAATGCTAACTCTTTGTTTCATTTCTTGTTACACTGAGGATTTAATAGAACTATACAAAGTTTCAAATTAATTTCTTTTCAGAATTAACATTTAAAACTTTCTATATTTTCCCCCTTGCCCAAGGCTTGTATGCAGTGACAAGCAAGCCCAGGCTGGCGGTGTGCCCTGCCTAAGAAAGGCCACAGATGCCTGGCTGTCAGTCCTACCTTCTCAGGCTGCCACCGTGCAGTCCAGCCCAAGGGACCACATCTGTCTGCAGTTGGGACCACACTGTGCAAAGAATCCCCTTGCTTAAACTGGGGTTTTGTGAAATCTGAAAATAGCCAGCATAAAGCTACACGCCTTAGTTGAATCCCTGCCACAAACTCACTAGTGATCTCTTTACATCTTCCCCTCTTCCAGCTCTCCTCCTTAGAATAAGCAGGATGGGCAATGGTAGTACCAGACAGGGCACGATCACTGTGGATCCAGTGGCATTTCCATGAGCAGGAAGAAGAATTTTTATCTACAGAGGGAAATTTTAACTTCTGGAAATTAATGATTTTCATCTTGAGCTACACACTGGGCAGCTGCCACAATATAACCTGAAAAAAAAAAGGAAGGAACGAAGATTCCCTGGCTACTGCTGAACACTGAAAGGGAAAGAGAGAGAGAAAAAGGGAGGAGGGCGGGGGGGAGGGCGGGGAGGGAACCACAAAAAATGGATGGAAATTTTGTTAAGTAACCAAGCATAAGATTACAGTTGGATTAAAGTTGATTATCCACCCTTTTCTCCAAGAAAACAGAAAGCCCTAAAAACATGGAATACTTCAGAAGGAAGGAACTTGTCTGCCCGCTGGTTAGTACCAACAGCTTTGGGACCGATAGCACTGGTACCAATAACACCAATAGCTTTGTGATACGACATCATGATTAATCTTCAGAGACATGGCTTGTACACGTGTTGTAGTCTGTTCAAAAATCTGGTGTAGCCCCTTGAAGACATACTACAGCAGCATCCCTTGCTTCAGTATAGCTGAATGAAAAATACTATGAAAACTTTTTATCATCAGAATTGCCCTTTAGGAAGCAGTGAAGAGTTTTCTGAATCTGCATTCTTTTGGCTTAGCTAGTTGATTTAGTAAAAAACATCCTTTGTGGAAAAATAAATCAGAACTTCTACTTCCCATTTCAAGGTGTGCTTGGATTTGCCATTCATTTCACTTTCAAATAGTTTAAATAAAAATATTTAATTTCTTTCAATCTCTTTTTTTTTTTTTGACATGCTATACATTTAATTTTGTTGGTTTGGGGTTTGTTGTTTGTTGGGTTTTTTTTGAGGCAGGACTAAAAGTAAACTGGAAAACAACAGAATTTTGTATCTGTCACTCAGCTCTTACTGCTGCCATTTAGAAAGGACAATGTATGCCTCAGCAGAAAAGCTGAGGACCAAAATACTTTTAATTTATTAATTATTTTTAAAACTAATTCAGCCAACTTATTTGTGTCTAAGTATATTATAAACAAAGTGGCTGTGAACATACCTAATGGTATACATTATCATTATGAAAAAAAATCCCTGATGTTTTCCTGTTTATGTTATTAATGGTGAAAGTTAATCTCTGCCTCCTAATAGGGCTTCACTGTTGGAAAGCAACCTCTTCCTCATGGAGCAGAGGCAATAAAAGATGATCAGGTAAAGAATCTAGTAACAAAACAGGAAAAAGCAGTTTATACTAATACTATTATATATAAAATTGTTAGCAGGGTTTGTAGCCACAATAATGGGACTGAGAAAAAAAAAAATCAGCAAGTTAATTTTAATTAGCGAGAATTAACCTTAACGTATTTGCAAAAATAAAGCTCTCTTGCTTTCCTGCATCACCTATAGTATCATAGAGTCAAAGCACACATCATGTAGAAATCTGTTAACATTTCAGGGCCAGAGGAAAGAAACACAGCATGTGCTCGTCACAACATCTGGAGAGAAGCAAGGAGAACAGAGAAACAGAGGTCGTTACCAGTGTAATAGGTATTAAGTATCATTACTAAGAGGGAGTGAATTTGAGGCTACCAGCTTTTAATTTAATTGATCCTAAATTCTCTGAAGTCAATGCAAATCTTTCCACCTATTTCAGTGGGATCTGGAGTAGTTTTCAGTATCTTACAGCCAAGATGCAGTTGCCAAAACAATTATTTCTTCATTCCTCCTAGAAAGAGTTTTCTGTACAATTTTTAGGAGCACTTAATGCTTCTTAAGTTTGAAAGTTATGGCTGAAGAAACAAATACTTGCTGAATGTGCCACCTCAGAATATGGTCACTGAACATCAAACAAGAACTGAAGGGTTTGTAAAGAAGAAGCAGGAAAGCATCAAAGACATCTTTCCATTCTAATTATTGAAAGAATTGTCGTTGCAATATTTATATTGTGTTATATATATAAACTGTATGCAAGGATTTATTAAAAAGATATTCTACACAATATTATCACTAGTAATAACCACAAAATTTGCTTATTAGTATTAAGCCCCTGCTCATGAATAAAGATCTTTTTATTATATGCTCTGTATAGCTATTGCATGCAGAAGGTGTAAAGAGACGTAGCAAGCACCTTTCTAGCCTCCAGACAATCTCCCCATTTCTAAGTATTTGTACCTGAAAATCAGTTCTCCTTTGAGAGATTTTCTCCATCAGTATTTTGAAGGCATGTGTTACTTAAATGTTGCAAAAGGGAGACATACGGAAAAGAGAGCTGAGGAAGTACTTAGAAAAATCTCTAGTAAAACAGAAAATAATAGCACAATCTTAGCAGTAATACTGTCGTTCTTGTTTTAATGAAGTATTTGTTCAATATGTATATACATGTAATATTTCATTGAGTCTTTACCATCTGTCATTTTGCACATGTAAAATCATGCTCAGTTCTTGAAACAACAGCTGTAAGTAAACCTTCTGGGTTTTTTGGGAGAAAAAAAAAGCATCAGTATCTATTCAAAGTAACATTTGAGTGAAGAAAGGTGAATCCTCAGCACTGAATGAAGCCAATTAATTTCTTGGAGCTCTGCAGAGGACCTGGCAGCAGTGTCCCAAATTCAAGGTCTTCTCACTAGCACTTGCTGATTTTTGTCCTCATATTAGAACACAAGGAATTGTTTGCCCTCACTCAGCTACAACCTCCTTTTAAATCTCTCCTCTCAGCAACAAGGTTTTCCTGACATTTATTTGTAAGGTTCTTTATCATGCAAAGGAAAGCACAGAGAAAGCCTGCAGTAGAGGCCAATGTCATTTCAGCTGATGAATCCATTATTTCAGAGCTCTGGAGCTTCCAAGTGGTGACAAAGACATGCTGCAGAGAATAATTTAAAATTGAAAAATGTTCACATACAAAAATGAATGAGATCTGCACCTGAAACCTAATAAATCTGTTGGGCAAAAAGTCTAAATATTTAGAGGCATAGGGTAGAAGTACTCAGGACATAAAGCAGAGACAGAGTGTTTACAGATACACGTGATGACGTCTGACATAAAATCTAAATACAGGTCACTTTTCTTATATAGACTTGCCTTTTCTTATATCTGCTGACACACTCAAAGGAAAACCTGTAGAGCAGTTCTGAAGTCTGGAGCATCTATATAGTTTGTGGGAAGTGACAAAAAGGATGGTCCGAACAATAAGACATTTTATAGATTTCTTCTAAAGAATACCTCTGGTATTTCCTAACTCTTAAGTATTTCCTAACTCTTAAATCAGTATGGCAAACAGCTTTTCCCTGACTTTGAAAATAAGACATTCACCAACGTGAAATCTTCATTTTTACATTTATATATGAATCAATGTACATTTTTGCTTTATCTTTACCTTTGGTTATGCCTGTGGTTCAGGCAATATCTCAATGTCTCACATTATAATAATTAAAGATTTAATTCCATAAGCCTGCCCTCTCTTTTTTTCTTGCCTCTTAAGCTCACGCACACTTGTGTATATATATAAGAGTTAATAAAAAGGGCACAATCAATTGCTGTGTCATGCTCCAAGCACAGGATAAGAAGTTGAATGTGATGCTGTGTTTTCTGACCTAAGAATTAATATCATCTTACTCACCTACTGGATAGCTAATGAATTTTATGGGATTAATTGAATGCCAGGAATTATGTATATACAGTGCCTGTTTATGTCCAAGATGAGCCTTCTGCTGTAAGATGGGAACGTAGCACCTCAGTGCTTCAACATAGGAGAAGAAAGGGAATGAAGAGAGGCTACCTCCTTGCTTTCTCAAGGTGGAAAGGCAAGAAATGAAAAGCAGAGCAATCAAGAGTGTTGAAAGAGCTCGGAGCAAGAAAAACATCTAAAAATGAATGGCTATACAGAAATATATGTCAGGGACTGACTGCAGACATACATATGAAACCTGAGACCTTTCTTGGGTCTGAAAGATTTAGAAATTATTTCATTCAGTTGTCTGGCAAACAGTTATTGTGAAAAAAATATGTTCACAATATGAACCACAGAGAAAAGAGAATTCTGGCAACACCTTGTACAAAGAAAAAGTTAGGCTCAAGGCCAAGTTTTGCTAATTGTCTAAGCTAGTAACTACTTCTGCTATGTAAGAAAACTCTCTTCTTTCGTCTTTCTCTCTTAAACTTTTAACAGCAAATTAAGAAATACCCCACCAAACCCACAACGTTTTTTGCTCTCACAGCCATACTAGGAACGAAATTTGGTCATTAAAATTAAGCACTCACAAGCACGGATGAAGCTCTTGCTGATCAGAGATGTTCTGCCTGGTGTTGATTTCCATGGCTCACAAGGGAAATAGTCCTACTTATCAGAAGATTGGTTTTCCATGAGTTGCTTGCAACTTCCTGAAGAGTTCAGCTGTTCCTCTGGTAGAGTCAGAAGCAAGAACTAACTGCAGGCTCCCTTTGGTCTGAAGAAGGCCATTCCCCAAGTCTTCTAACCTGCCATGCATATTTCAGTCATGAAGGGAACAGCGCAGTTCATTTAGCTGCCCAGTGTGTCAGAAAAGCAGTTCAAACACGTTACGATAGTGAATTATTGAAGATGTCAGCAAGGACAGACTACTGCTCTTGATCTAGCTCTTTCAATTACCACAAGCACCTTTTTGCAGTGCTATCAAGAACATCTCAAGAACTCATGCCATCACAAGGTAATTCTAAACACTTGGGTCATTCATCAGCTTTAAATTAAGCATGTGATGTTATGGGCTCCAGAGGGAACCTGATACTGTTTTTTAGATATTCTCTTAGCATTAAAAGGTAGGAGATGGTAAAGCAGGGAATTCATAAGGTATTACGTAACGTTTTTGAAGGGCCATGCTATTACTCTTACCTATCACTGACTTTTCACTATTTGGGGAGATTACTGAATGCTCTGCCCACTGTTCATGATATCCTTGATTGCCTTCTAGAACATCTGAAATGGGCATTAGCCTGCTGAGAGCCCTGGAACAACTTTACAGAAAAGTAATTTTTCTTCAATAAAGGCACAAGCTATCCAGCATTGGTTACATGAACTGGTGTATCAGATACTGTCATTCTGTATTTTTAGCTCCTGAGATTTGAACCTACTTGATCTGAAATTCTGACAATGATGGAGCAGACAACAGCATCCTTTGAGAAAGATTTTATTTTCCTACCTGAAACAATTTGAAAATCTTTCAACTTAGCAAACATTTCTGTGGGCAGGACCAATTAATATTTTTTTCATTGTGTGTTTTGAACCCTGTTATGAGATACTTAAAGATATCAAATAAGATGCTGTCCCAAGGGCATTTATGTTGGCTTTGTCATACTGAGTAATCAGGTCTTGTTGATTTTTGGATGCTCTCTGTTGCCTCGGGAAAAAAATCCTCAGGTTTATCTTACAGTGACAGAAGGTTTGGTTAATAAATGTGGCAACAAGTCTAATGCTGTCATAGGCCTGGCAGCTGGTACTCCCGGGCACGCTGTACGCAGCAGTGTTGAGTGAGTCAATGCAGTGTTATACATCTATGTATCTGTAATCACATTTTCTTTATTCTTTCTGAGCCGTTATGAGAACAACTTGCCACAGCCTGTTTCAAAAGGTCCATGGTTTCTAAACCATCCCTGGTCAGAGGGAAGTTTCCTTCTCTTCAGTGACACCACAGAACAGAATGAGCAGTGAGTTACTGAAAAGGCTTCTTTTATAAACTTGGAGGAAGAGTAAGAGTGCACAAGCGCCTAGTTCTCTCCCTCTCTCCCCTAGTACAATTATGATGACTCTTCAGGGTCTCTTCTCCCACTACTCGCAAGTGCCTTTGTCAGTCTCAGTGCCATGGCATTTCCTCAGTTCAGCAGCCTTTTCCTTGGACGTGTCTGCAGAATGAGGAAAACACAGGAAGTGGATAAAGGGAGGAAAACAGCATGAAGTGATTCCCAAGTAGCCTAGGTTTAGCAGAAAAAGCCAGGAGAAAACTTGACGAAGTAAATGCTAAAAGGCTAAAGAAGACTGAATGTGTCAAAATACGAGTTTGGGAATAAACAGATGGGCAATTACAATGAATTAATTACCAAACATGGAGTTGGAAGACATCACATAACAGATTAGAGTTGCCTTTAGCCATTTTCAAAAGGCTCATTTCAAATAGACTTCTTAATAGAAGAAAAAAGGTGTCTGTAATGCAGAAGGCTTTCTGGTCTAAGACTCTTAAAGTCAGCTTTGAAAGAATTGGTTTTAGAAAAGCTTTGTTTCTTACTCTGTCTTTTTAAAGCAGTAATAAAGGGCTCTATATCTTGCATAGTACTGTTTAGCAGAGATTTCACCTTTTGAGACTCATGGCTTTATAACTTTATCTTTTTTACCTATAAAATGGACACACTATGCACACAGTTTGATAGCATGAGCCAGCTGCCAAGACACCACATCCATGAACAAATATAGGCAATAATTCCAAAGGCAGCCTTGTAAATACTTTTCCAAATATACTATGGACGTGGTCTCCTGTTCCTGTCAAGTTGAAAGAAGAGAAGGTGAGCAGGAAAGGAATTTGGTAGAATAGGAGCTGAGCTGCGCAGCAGTAAAGTACCAGAGACCCTAGGAGACTTTAAATGTTTAAATACCAGTCTCTCTGAACCAACAGACCAGTTTTAAAAATGGATGGTTCTATTTTCTCCTTTCCTTTCCTTTCCTTTCCTTTCCTTTCCTTTCCTTTCCTTTCCTTTCCTTTCCTTTCCTTTCCTTTCC
>JAVKLA010000053.1:3660755-3676907 GCA_034782735.1 Sagittarius serpentarius | reverse complement strand
CTCAAGTTGATCCAGGGGAGGTTTAGATTGGATATTAGGAAGAATTTCTTCACTGAAAGGGTCATTAGGCATTGGAAGGGGTTTCCCAGGGCAGTGGTGGAGGCGCCATCCCTGGATGTTTTTAAAAGTCGTGTAGATGTAGTTCTTAGGGACATGGTTTAGTGGGGGACTTGTCAGTGCTAGGTTAACATTTGGACTAGATGATCTGACAGGTCTTTTCCAATCTAGACGATTCTATGATTCTATAGTTGCCATGGTAGTCTACCTGGATGATGAGGTCTGTTGTTCCTCATCCTTCCTACTCTCTCAACAACACTGAATTGGAAGTACTGAGTTGAGGCACTGAGTTGCAAGTACTGAATTTACAATTGTACCTTCCAAAACATTCAGATTTTAACAAACTAGATTTTCCTGGAAGGAATTTAAAGAAAGGACTATAAATACCCCCACCCCAGTCTCTTTCAATGTTATTATTTAATCTAGGAATATTTTTTCTATTAGCTTTAATAAATCTTTCATTTTGAAGAAGATGTCATTTTGTTCTCTTGAAAATAAAATGAACACAGAAAGGAGTAGGAGGGGGGACATTTTTGCCATTCATTTTTCATTTCATGAGCTAGGGGTCATGAAAGTGCTCTGAAAATTCTGGACTCTTTCTTTCCTCAAAAATAAGTGTTTCTTCCTCTCAGAGCCACAAAAGATTTTTTCTTGTACTCAGAAAAGTGAGGAAAATTCTGCTGCAGAGAAAAGCCACAGTTTAAATCCAAATATTGGCAGGTGAAAAGGTGGGGCTTTTTCTTTCCTGTTTGTTAGTCTTGGCAAAGAAATGAAATTACTATCTGAGAAGGATCACAGCAGTGTATTTCACCTTTCACACTTAGCAGACCCATGAACATAGTGACTGAAGAGAGTCAATTTTTTCATCATAAAACATCTGACATGCCAACAAAGATCATGACAGATCAGTGGCTGGAAGAAGACTGAAAAAAACCCTGCTATACATGTTGTTTTACATTTTTGTTTTGTAACATTCAACTCTAAGGAATGTCTTCCTTTTGTTGTACACAGATGGCAGATGGTTTCTCGGAAGAGTTTTTTTCTGACTAAATACCTGAAATAAATAGTAAATAATGTCATACCATTATGCAAAGTCATGCAAGGCATCCAGGTACTTGAAAGTACAACAACATAGCACTTTAAAAACCTTTTAGAGAGCTCACTTTCATCTATACAACACGAAAACAAAATCAATTCTGCTTAAAAATAACCTAAGTGATCTAGTAATTGAAACAATCTTTACAATACAGCTTGTGCAGTGACAGGAGAAAATGCAAGATATTTTTTATTTTCTAGAAAATGGCTCAAAGGCAAAGTGAGCGTAGCCCTCTGAAACCTGCAATAACCTACAACGAGGGCAATAGCCATCACAGAAAACATAACAGATGGCAGCATGGTTGCCTTACTCTCAGATACAGGTTACTGAACAGATGCCTTTAGGGCTTAATATTAGATTTTTTTTTTTTTCCCCTTCTTCTAGACCATGGCATAGCTTTGTGCATATGCCATTTATAAAACAAATGTAAAACACCATAGGGAAATGAATAAAGTTTCAAATGGCAAAATGTCAACAGAAATACAAATTTACGAAGGATAATGCGATTATCAATGTTGGTAGTATAGACTGAAACATAACCTTACCCTTTGCAGTACACTGTATCTATCACACATTATTTTGGACTATGTTACCATAGTTCAAAAAGCAGACACGTAAAATCTGTTATAAACCATCCATTTGCTTTGCCAGAAAGGTCAGCCACCCAACAGGCTAAAAGTCACCTCTCTTGCTTACCGGCTTTAAACACTCAAAAGCAGCAAGACTAGAACAGGGAGAAAAATTGTCATACACAGCTAGCATGAGGATTTCTACAGATACCTGAAAAGCTAAATCATACAGAGAAATAGATCATCCATTGGTAAAACAGGCAACAGCAAGAAAGATTATTCCCAGCACCTCCAGGACCACAGAATTCAGAACTTAATCAAGTCAAAAATACATCATCAAAATATGTTAACATGCTTATGCAGATCAGCCTCCTAACATGGATTCAGTCTTGATGGATTGCTGTGATACATTACAAGACCGCTAAGGACATATCAGGTTTTTCAGGTCCCGAGTCTTTTCTCTAGGTGACAAGACAAAACTCCTTTTGTCTTCAATAAGACCGGAATTTCATCTTGCATACGCATAAAAAAATACATTTGAGTGTAGACACAGGTTTTTTTTCTAAAATTCTTTTAGGACAAATTACAACTGTACCCAGAAAATAAAAGAATCATCTAGACATTACTCGAGTTTCCCTTTCACAATGGAATGTTCCAATATTAAAAATGGTGCATCCTTCAGGGCATTTTAGTGAACATTTCTTAGCTAGAACTGTGTATGTTCTACTAAAACTACCTTCCTTACCCAAGGAAGAACAATGTTTAACTAAGAAGCTGGCTTCCTTGTTTTAAAACAAAGGCACATTGTTTGCAGTAAAGAAGCATCCAAGTGGAAAGCATAGTGAGAAGCGGGCATGACTGTCACTTCCACTGTTTTCCCTCTAGGAAAGGAAACTGTATTTTTATCAGTCTAACTAGTAAAATTGGAGGAAAGACAGGGGGGTGGTGAAGTACCTGAAAGCAGATATTCTGTGTCAGAATACTTCCTGTAGCTTACACTGCTTTGCCAGAAATGTGGTGTCAGAAACACCACAGGTAACCTTTCCTAAGTTTCACAGAAATTTTGACATGATACATTTTCCTAGGGAAAGCAGGATAACCTTCAGCTGAGGATGAATAGAGATTGTTTGCTCTCATTTTACTATGAACATGTTATACCTTATATAATCTATTTTCTCTGCCTCAATTCTCCTTCAGTATTGTGGCTACTTTCCAAAACTTTATGAAGTGGTTGGACAGTGTGGCCTTGAATGTCAGTGGAAATCCATAAAAAAGGCAAATTTCAAAGGCCATCTGGAAAAACTTTTTAAGCGCTCCTGAGGAAATAATCTAGGGTTAGGGAAATAGTGTTAGCAATAGATGACAATAGTTTAGTATATGAATTGATGAAAACAGAAGAACTTTCTGTTTCTGTAGCCCTCTAGTCAGTTTTTCATCATGCTTGACTCACCAAAACATTAGCTGCTAATCAGAAGCCAATTTCTTTCCCTGGAAGCCAATTATGGACACATCAGCGTGCTTGCCATCTTACTGGACTTATTAAAACAAAATTTTATGGAAATGAACTATAAAAGAAAACCCATCCAACCTACCCTACAGGTAGTATGTTAAGTAGCTACGGAGTATGTTTCCTTCTTCCTTTTCTCTTTCACCATCTCAAAGTATTCTGTTTCCATAGTAAACAGACTGACATTAACAGACTGACTTGGTAATAAAAGGCTTTCACTTAAACAAAAGTCTTTCAACTGATAGATTCACAAGCAGAAAGGCTATATCATGAGCTGGTTAATCTGGATAGGAAAGGAGGACAGTTTATGGGAATCAATATAAGGTATTGTGTTGGTCCCCATCTTCATTACTCATTACAGTAAGGTAATACACAGCACAGAATAATATATAAAGATTAAGCCAAAATGGAAGAGGATACAAAACATTAAAAGAAAAAGAAACAAAACAAAAGAACTGAACTACAGAAAATCATATAAACCACAGTAAATTAAATTTTGTAAAATACTGGCTACTTGATCTTTAGATAAATCAGGAAAACCTGTTCCACGATAGTGATGTAGATACTAACTGCAAATGTTGAAAAATAACTGATAGTTGAAAGAATTTTAGTCTGAAGATGCAAAAGTCCTACTCACATTGGCCAAAAAAACAAGTGCACCTCAGCTATAAGGGTAGCAGGAATACCGTGCTTCATTTTTGGGCGTGTAAATACAAGAAAAATAGTGAGTAAGTGGAAGAGAATTGTAACCTGCGTGATTGTTAAGAAAGAGTGAGAAGGGCAGAAGTGGAAAGAAGCTGGCACTCAAGTTGCTGAGCTTGGACTTGGCAAGGCTCTCAAGGGTGCATAATATGATATTGTAAATATTTGAAAGGTATAGATCCCAAGAGTGTGCAGCAGACGTAGTATTATGAACAAACCCCTGTAAAGGGAGTTGAGATTGTCATGCAGCTGGATTAATTTTGGATCAGCAGATCCTTAACCAGACTGTTCACAATTCAGATACAGAAAACACAGCTTCTTCTTGCCTCCTTTTGAGTCAGAGATATTTTTCATTTCAGTACTAAATATTCCAAGAGCTGTGAACCTTCCTGAGAGCCCCCTTTCTTTTTATGCCTGTATACAAAAGGTTAAAAATGTGCAAACTAACATAGGAAACTCCTTGATCTGACATTCAGACACTATCCTGCCTTGAGCCTGCCATATAAATAAAATTTGGGGTCTATTCTCAAATGAGTAAGTTCCATGCCTGGTGATATAACCCATCACCAATTACATGCCTCATCTAGTTGAAGAAAGGTAGGCTGACTTTGCTAGAGAAGTGCAGCAGCTGACTTCATCCTGCAGGGACAATTGATTCTACATTTAAAGTATGACAGGAGGCATATCATAAACTGCAACACAAATTTAAGAAGTTTACAAATGCTTTTCTTCCTTCTCCCCTGCCACTTCTTACCCAAAGCATGTACTACATTGCAGATTGCAAATAATCTGGGGGGTAGGGGGGAACATCTGGCTAAAAATAATTGCTCTTTTTCCATTTATGTTTACATTCACTCACTTGTATGTTATCACATTGCTTTAGTGCTCTGCTTCTAAAGAAAATGGTCTAGCTGTCTTCTCAATCCATTTCATATTTTCAGTGTTAATTGCCTGTTCCCCATGTGTTCATCATTGTGTGTTTCACAGGTTTTAGTTTACGTCCTTTCTCTGGATTTAGGTTTTGATGACT
The DNA here is from genome assembly GCA_034782735.1 of Sagittarius serpentarius. Taxonomy (NCBI): domain Eukaryota; kingdom Metazoa; phylum Chordata; class Aves; order Accipitriformes; family Sagittariidae; genus Sagittarius; species Sagittarius serpentarius. The sequence goes on along the minus strand of JAVKLA010000053.1, from coordinate 3,671,946 downwards.
TAGTTTCTTCATTCATTACTGGCACACAGAACATAACATTCTCAGTCATCAGCCCTTTCCATAACCTATGTATTGACTGTATTATTTTGAAAGCTATAAGGTGAATAATACATATTTTAGAAAAGCCACATATTGGATAGATCTTTTTTAAAATAGTAATAAACCATGATACTAGGCTCACAGATTTTCTTTTCCTCCCTTCCTCCTTGCCTCCATTCTTTCATATGAATGCTTTCATACCAAAGAGTGGGTAAGCAAATGTGTCTCTCATTTTTCTGTACCAACCATATCTTCTCTTATTCAGATGCAGTAAAAAAACGCCTGCTGATATTTTATTAAACAATAATCCATACCATCAGGGCATAAACTAGATTAATTTGTGCATGCAGAATTCATTTGAGACTACGTTCCTTTTGTAAATCAAATGGCAAGAGATAAAGTGTTCCCAACAGTATTGGTTTAAGTAGAAGCAACAACACGATCTCCATGAGAGCACAAGAATGTTTTCTACCTGACAAAGGCAAAATCCCATCATAGCCTGTCAGAGCTGTCAGGGCAGAGCACCTTGCCTAACCAGCTTAATGTCTCTGAGGTACATACAAATGCATCCGACAGTTTCTGTGGCGTTCCCTGTACGTAATGGTGTGATGAGCACTGCGCGGAGGTCTGAGCACTCTGTGTACAGGGTAATAGGGTATTCTTTGTGGGCTCCTTCTCCTTCCTCCTTCTTCTACTTCTCTTTGTTTTAATTAGGAACATCACCAACAACAAAAATCCCCTGAGAAAACCAACCCAAGAGCCACTGGTCCACCTATAACTTCAAAGGCAGCAGTCCTGGGGCAGTGCAGCTGACCAGGTAGGCACAGCCGTGAACAAACCATGTATTTAATTCCCGGAAGTCGAATCATGATCAAGGTCAGGTTTTTATGTCATGATGTATCAGGGCGCAATAGTAATTTGGAAAGAGTGCTGCATCTAACTTTGAATTTATGGGATCCTTATAGCGTGGGGACCATGAAAACTGTGCTTATTAAGCAGCCTTGGTCCTCAACATCCTTATGATAGTTTCTATCTGGTGCTCCTTATCTACTGGATGTAAGTCACGGCACAGAAAACTCTTATAGGTATTTTACAGATTACTCCAGTGGTAGCCACAGGAATTTCGCCTAATTCAAGTTTATGCTTAACATATCTGTCCTGGTTTCGGCTGGGATAGCGTTAATTGTCTTCCTAGTAGCTGGTACAGCGCTGTGTTTTGGGTTTAGTATGAGAAGAAAGTTGATAACACCCTGATGGTTTCTGTTGTTGCTCAGTTGTGTTTAGACTAAGTCAAGGACTTTCCAGCTTCTCCTGCCCAGCCAGCAAGAAGGCTGGAGGGGCACAGGAAAGTTGGGAGGCGAGACAGCCGGGACAGCTGACCCCAACTGGCCAAAGGGGTATTCCGTACCCTGGGATGTCATGCCCAGTATATAAACTGGGGGGAGTTGGCCTGGGGAGGAGCGCTGCTCAGGCATGGGTCGGCGAGTGGTGAGCAATTGCATTGTGCACCGCTTGTTTTACGTATTCCAATCCTTTTATTATTATTGTCAGTTTATTGCTGTTACTATTGTCATTGTTAGTTTCTACCCTTCTGTTCTATTAAACTGTTCTTACCTGAACCCACAAGCTTTACCATTTTTTCCCGATCCTCTCCCCCATCCCACTGGGTAGGGGGGAAGTGAGTGAGTGGCTGCGTGGTGCTGAGTTGCTGGCTGGGATTAAACCATGACAACATCTCATCACTACACCTGTATTTTGTAAGTTATCACCAAATAGGAAGGTGATGACTGCATAAAAGTGTTTGTGCTTATATTTTGTAGGAAAAATATGAAATATTATAAACCATGCATGTTCATATTTCCTGACTTTTTCAGTTAATTATTACTATCTAAATCCATTGTTCCATCTATTGTTGGTTTTTTTGTTTGTTTCCTAACTGAAGGCATCTGTGTTATATATATAAAAAAAAAACAGAGCAGAACTTAGGTTAATAGATTTTTAAGTCCAAAGGGATCTGTATAAACCTTTAGTCTGACCTGAATAAAGCAGAAGTTGGAGCTTCCTCAAATTTCTGCCTTGAGTCCGAATCCTCTGGTTGAATGGAGCTGCTCAAGCAGGCAGCAGCCTGCATCGACTGCAGCAGCTCTGTGGAGGGACCTCTTCGTGGCCCGTGGCAACCTGTTTCAGCAGCTACCTCTTCTCACTATTGACATTCTACAATATTAAGGAAAACAGAGTTCATATTGCTTGAGCTTCTGGTCATCAACCCTTAGAGTTTTAACTAAATATTTACAGAAGTTAACACTGGTGTTCCCCAGGGGCAAACTTGTGAAGTGTGATCCTTCTCAACCTATGAGTTGCTGCGAGTGCTGACGGCAGAAGTTACGAGGGAGTCTAGATTCATTCGTCCTAGAGAGCACTGTACGCTTAGGCTGACAGTACAGCAGGCCCCACAATGCCCTGAAGCTCATGGCTGGATACCCTAGACATGTTTCCATAGTCGTCTTCATATTCCACTGTTTGTACAATATTTATATCCATGCAGTGCTGGGCCAAAATGTCACTCTCTGACTGTGATCCACTAATTATTCTTCACAAGTCCTTTTCAGAAACACTTCTGCCTAAGAAAGAAGAGCCCACCCTGTACATCACAGCCTTCCTTGTTTGTTCCGCAGATACATGGCTGAACCCTTGCCTGTATTAAAATTCTCACAGGAATTTTGGGTCTAGCTAACGAGGGGACTGTGACCTGTCTTTTTCACTATTTATCACTCCACCAGTCTTTATGTCATTTGCAGAATTTCAGAGGTCTTGGCAAAAAAACAACAAAGTACACAAAAAACCTAAGCAGTTGATATGGATCCCCAATAACAAAGAATTAATGGAGGGTAAAATAATAGATGCCCATCAGTTTGAGTCTATACCAAATATACTTCTATAATCCCTACCAACTAATTTGTAATTTCATCAGAAATGATGAATGCTTTATTAAGAGAGTCACATCATTATCAGTCACACAATTCCCCACGTTCCCCTCCACAGAAATCAATATTTGACTGACCCGCCTATAATCAGGTTATGACATTATCCTTCTGAATCATTGGTTCAAAACTTTTTTCTTATAGTAAGAACGTTATTAGTTGTCTAAAGTTTACAAGTCTGTTTTCTTAAACTTCTGCAAACAATGTACTATTAACTCATATAGATATTGCTACAATTTCTTTCAAGCAGTGAATCTTTTAAAAAAGTACTATTTGTCTCTCAGGGTTCAAGGAAAACAAAATATTTAGTATCTTTTATACAGATGAATAAATGAGCCATAGTGAGACAAACGACTAGATCCATACAGAAGACACTGTGGGACTGGAGCAGAATCAATGTCAACAGTTACAGTCCTGAAAAAAAACCCGCATTTACTTCTCCTCTATACCATTTTGTTATTCCCAGGTGCATCAAGTCCTTTTGCACTGCTCCTCAAATGACAGATTGAGTAAATCAGTATCTATTTCATGGTTTAGCCTGGGGCTGAATCCAGAAAACAGGAACTTTTTTAGTCTCTTCTCTCACCACTTTAAATATAAACCACCTAAACATCCCCAGAAATTCTCATATGTCCCCTCAAAATTCTGTCCTGTGAATCAGATCTGTAGAAACGTGAGTATTGTCCACTAAAAACTATTCTAATTGATAGGTCCTGTGACAGAGCAGGGAATGGAAAAGGAACTTCTGGTTTCCAGGCAAGCCTTTATTACTGGATCACCCTACCTTTCCCCAGTATAATCCATGCAGTTTGTGAATGGTTTGTCCAATCTTCTAGTTATAGGCTGTGGGCTTTCATTCTATGCCACTGTTTCTCTTTGAAGATCCCTCCTACTAATGACAGTTTTCTATGTACTTTTCTAATTTCAGTTGTGTAAATACAGGTCCTCCAAAACACTGTCTTTACCTGCGGCTTTATCTGTTTCTGTGTGAATTAGTTACTGCTTTGGATTTTTTTATGCCTGCTACATTAAAAAAAAAAGGTACGATGAGAAGGTGAGTTGTCTGAAAGTTAGTTCAAATGTGTTATGGCAACTTTAGAGACAAAATCCTCTGCTGCGTTTACACCCTGTATAATCTCAAGGACAACTTTCACTGATTTTCGTGAAGCTGCATCCATACTGCTGAGGGAAAAATCACCCAAACCAGTAATACATTCTGTGGTTTTATAAGTTCCATCACCTAAACACACTTCAGGGCAGCAGGTGTACTAATGTGACAGAGAAGAGTTTTGCTCATTAACTTCAGTGGTTTAAGTTAGGGTAAGATTTGGCCCCAGAGCATTATCTTCTAATCTTTAGATGAAAGCAGGAAAAGCTACTTATGATACACCAGCACACAGAAACAGATGTCAGCCGCTGACAACAGAACAAGTCTTTGATATGCCAAAAAAAGGGAGTGCTTTCCAGAAATTCCTAATAACTCTCACTTTTGAGCACATCTCTGACTTTCAAAGTGTCCACCTACTGGCATGAGCCCAAATATATAATCACTTTTTTTTCATTCTGGGTTATATGTAAACTCTTAACTTGTTGCCCTTCAGACCACACACAGATAAATCATTTTCTGCAGTGAAGGATTTTTCAAACTGATCTTATTTAAGAAGTGTTATTGAACTTCAGAAGAAGATGAATATATCTTCAGTATCAATAACTTCAACAAACACCCTATTCTGCAGTCACTACTGTCAATTCTTCACAGCTTGTGTGCTTGTGCTACCAAATATTAAAAAAAATAACCGAAGGAAAAGTATGCTCCTTCTTCAGACACTCTTTCACATACAAGCCCTTCTTTTGTGTTTTTCCCTCAGCTGAGATCTCATTTCAAGCAGATAGATGGGGAATGAATAGCACAATCCAGTAACAATTATAAATATTTAGTCTATATTTAGGGAAAAAAATACCAACTTCCTGTGTACACCGCACTTCAGAAGCTACTTTGAGGCACTTTGTCAGACAATATATTAATGGAAACAAAAAAGAGATGAAGTGGACCTACATGAGCAGTTTAGTTCAGAGATGGAGTGCTTCTTGAGGATGTGCTGATTGTCCTCAGTTACTGACCTGGGCCCAAAGGCAACGACTGTGCTCAGGCACACAAGCAGAACTTTTTTGTGAACGTATATAACCATACACTTTTTAATGTTAGGAAATCTGCAGCTGCCATAGTTTGTAGGGTTTCCCTACCAAATTCAGAAAAACAGCCGTTCAGCCCAGTATGGGTTTTATTTCCCGACTACACTCAGAATTACACATGCAAAATCAGTGAGGCACTATACCCATTGGTCGCAAAAACAAAGATTTGAAAGATGTGCCTGGGCTTTGGTAAGAAAAATCTTTTTTTTTCTTCCCATATAAACCCAGAAGCCTTTAACATGTTAAAAAACTACCAAGCTAGAAGCAGCAGATGAAACCCTCTGCTGTGTAGAGACTCAGCACAAGTAGGTCTGTTCTGACACGGCAGAAGAGTGAGAGTGACTGTTTTCTGGTTTTGCCGTTAGTGTTGGAGAAGGAGCGAGTTTGCCCTCGTCCTTGCTGGTTTGGCATGTTTACAGGGAGGCTCCTCAAGACCTTTTAGCAAGAGTTTGTTGAGAAGAGCACCAAGTAACTTAAATCACCAGCCACACACGGAGTTACAGACCAGGCTTGAAGCGTTCATACATCTTTTATGTTATGGATAGAGATTTTAATCATATATATGTTTATTCTGCTGCTATTCCTTTAATGTGTCTAGATGAGAAAATACATAGAAAGGTAACATGATAGTGACAAAACAGACAGACACTGTCTAAGTGCTTTTCTGTTCTTCCTAAGTAAGGCACTAAAGATGGCGAAAAAATGTTTGCTAGAGGTTCTGTTATCATTCACTCCTTGGCATCTGCAATAGCTCACAAGGTTAATGGCAGCCTGGCAATTTGATATGTTTCGTTTCACTACAACACAGTTTTAAAGAATTTGCATCAGCAATACAGTAACCTGTAATGGCAGGGACCATAATAACACTAAGGTTCAGTTTGACATACCCATGTATTCCTCTGTGTTTTACTCTATGCCTCCCAGGCAAGTACTGCTTGCATATGCACGGGAAAAAGTATGATACGAGCCAAGGCAAAGCCCTTGCGGATCAGGGCCATCAATAGTAAGTAATTCTTATCAGTAACAAATCAATGACTTAAAATATGGATGCAGGGGAAACAGCTTCTGAGTACTAGGACAGAACTCGCTTGGCAAAATTAATTTTTATCCCCATCAGCCCCATTCAGATAGATGCCGTCTTTCCTGTTACTAAAAGGATCTATACATTCTCCCGACCACCAGCTCTGGCAAACCTGCTGAGAACCGTTTTTCCCAGTACATCATTATAAGTTTGCCTTTAAAATGAGTTATAAGTATCTAAGCCTGAAATATGCCAGAATGGCAGTTAAGGAAGTTCAGAGGAAGAGAAAAAGGTGCTAAGCCTGTCAGGCAGAGACAGCGGAGTGTTATGAATGCAGCTACCTAGCAAATCAGTCACGCGAGAAAGTTAAGCAAAAAGCAGCGCTGCTCTTGAACTCCACAGTAAATCTGAGTGTGGAGTATTGCCTGTCCACTAGAAAAAAAGTTTAGAAACTTTTTATTGAGACCATCAAAGAAATTATTACGTGGTAAGCCCAAAAATGCCAAGGTCAGGTAATTCTTTTGAAAAAATTTCCAGTAAAATCATCCCCACAGGTTTATAAATTTGCTGAAATAGGACAAAATTTAAAGCTGCACAATGACTCCACTTTGAAAACTGAGAAGCACGGGTTTCAGGTTCAAGCAAATACTCAGTACCAAAGTTTGAGCCTGAATAACTGAACAAAAAAATGCATAAAAGATCCAGGATTTTTCTTTCTTCAGAACATGTATACCTGAATACACAGTCTCTTTCAGGTAATTCATTACCTCTGATTGGAAACAGAGGGGGTCAGAGTAACTAATGATTATTTTCTATCATGGGTTTATTACCTGTATGAAATAAATTGAAGACTTCACGTTAAACTAACATAAATAGATGACCACACAAAACTCATTTCAAGAAATCTCTTTGCTGATGGCCTCAGTAAACCTTTTGAAATCCTCGCCACTATAGAGAATACAAAATCCTTTTACCTTGATAGTGTTTTTTCCGGGTAAACACATTTGTATATGACAACACATTTTGGGAAAGCAAGCCTCAGCCTGTAGATTAATCCCTTGGTCTCCCTGGCCTTCAAACTTCATTCACCACAAAACAATTGGAGGGAAGGCCAGTCAACACGCTAAAGGGAAACCGTCCAGCTACCCAGCAAGTGAATGTCTGGTAGATGTTCAGAGAGAATCCATTTCAGATCTCCCATAGTCATTAGAGAGGGTCAGTTAACAAGTCTCAAGCTGTGCATCAGGTTTGACTCACTGAGGCTTTCTTCTTTCTTTGTTTTAAAAAGAGAAAACCAAACTGGTCAGGGCCGCCCCAGTATCCATACCTGCTTTAGGTTGCAGGAAGAAAAAAAGTAAAAATCTACACGTTTTAGAAAGAAGGTGGCTAAGAAGATTTTGCTTTCCTAGTAGTTTTCATCTAGAGCTAGAAATGCACAAGTAGGAAAGCATGTCGAGTTTATTACTATAACAGCAAGACGCTGGCAATTCTCACTTCGTACACCCAGACTGTAAAATCCTGAGCGTGAAATACATTGCTCTCCCACCTTTCTGTAGAACTAAATGGGACAAAATCGAGCATTAGACCCTTTCAAAATTTTCGAATCAAAGTGCTTTAAATGAGAGATGAATTAGACCATCTGGCTTAGGGAATTTAAATGACTTCCCACTCACATTTGGTATTTAACTATAATTAGACCAAAAGATCTGAAACTTTTCACTAGACCAACAAATCTGCCATTACCCGCTTTGTCCTGCATTTCTGTCCTTGCACATCACTGTGCAGTCCCAAAAGTACAGCTCTGCCATTCCCTTGCTGTCCGTAATGTATTTTCACAAGAAGAAATTGGAAGTCTGAAAAGAAAAATAATTTCTAAACCTGCCCGTGGCTCCAAAGAGGAGTAGGATCAAGCTTCCCATGCAACGCAGCTCCACCGCCCTGCAGCAGGGCAGCGTGGGGGATAAAAAGACCACCGAGTCCGGTGAGGTGTGGACAGCTGAGAACAACTGTAGTGTTGATCTATAGCAGAAGGGACGCATGCTGCCCAGGGACTCCTGCAGTGGCATGTGATAACAAATGTGGATCACACATGTTAATATCCATTTTTTGTTTGATTTTACAGCACAGCCACCTTGTCACAGCGGGAACGGATATAAATCCTCCTGTAATGGATATTCATTCCTTCTCTGTGTATATATTCTAGACACTGCATAGACTCATTTGCCAGTAAATTCATTACAGGACATTTCCAAATTAACAGAGAAAAGAGTGATATTTTTAGAGCTCTTTTTAGGCCACTTTCCATATTTTTTTACAGCAATTCAGGTGTAACAATGTGAGAACTTGCTAATTATTGTGTGTTTAGGGGATTAGCGAGACTTCTTTTTCTTACACTGGATAAGCAAATCAGCTTCTTGAGACTGTGAAGTCTTCAGTGATAAAATGCTCCTGTGTGTGTTGTCATTAATTTGGCATTTTTTTTAACTGCAAAGCAAATGAAAGTTCCTTAGACCCATTAGGGCCTTTTTTTCAGGATGGTAAAAAAATTAAGAAACTTGCTTTCCTACCAGTCCAATGGCAACTCATCAAGCTACCATGGGGGTGACTGAGGTTCAAGAATGGCGTTTAAAATAACCCATGGCGAAGCACTCTGACCTGAGAGCAAAGACGACCTGCAGCACTTACTTACAGGGAACTTTACTGGGTACATCCTGCAGTATTTAGGTAATAAGCAAGACTAACTTGTACTCAGGAGAGATTCTTCAGTTCTTTCTCAGACAAAAATAACATTTACCAGATGATGAGGAATTACTTGCGAATTGTGTAAAGGCTTCTGCATTTTGCTTCTGAATCACAAAAATCTGTAGAGAATAGGCAAAAAAACCTGGCATCCCATAAATCATTCTTTTCATTGGAGATAATACAAAGTTTCTTTTTTTATCCTTAAGCTGCCACATCACATTGTAACTACAGACTTAATCAGAGATCTCGCAGCATGCTGCCAGTCTATCCCAGTCCCTGCTGTCACTAACAAACATGTCTTTTCCTGTCAGAAGCATGAAGCTACTCAAACCCTGATTCTCTTTATTGCTTAGGCACAATAACCTTTCTTTCCTGATAGCTAATATACAATAAATATTTAAGATACCCCATAAAGACAGATGGCAGGAAAAAAAAAATTATTCAAAGATATTTTTAGTGCTTTCTGTCACACTGGTTAAGAACCTCCTATTGACAGTCCCACTGCCAAAAAACTGGGGCAAGGATTGCTCTCTTCTGTCATTGGGCTTCCTAGTGACATTTCCTCAGTATTGCCAGGTGAAATCCAAATTTCTTTTGTAAGCAGCCCAACAAACCTACAGCTATCTGTACCTCCATGGTGGGGGAAAAAAAAAAAAAATTTTAATCCCAGATTTATTTTAAGGTCAGATCTGTAGTAAAATAAGTCAAGTAGCAGAGGAAAGAAGCTGATTACTAAAGCCATTAGCAGGCAGGATGCATACACACAAAATACAGTGACATGGAAAACTTAGCAGTAAGTTTCACAAATATGGAAATGGTAAAAAAACCCCAACTGTTTTCTGAAAGAAGAAAAAGCCAGATCAACAAGAAATATCAATATAGTAACAATTATGATTTAGAATAAAGTTTTGTTGGACAATAGTGATGCATGGACTGTAGTAACCCTTGACAAGTGCAGCAGTTTGCTTGTGGTTTTGAGTTTAATATCATAAATGGCATGTACTATACAGAACAGTTCTATTCTTGCGGGAGGGAAGTCTTGTGAGTCTATTTATACCAACTTTTGGCCTAGCAATTCTCTCAAACTTCTTTCTGGAACTCTCATCTGCCCTCTATATCCCCTGTCTCCACTAAAAAAAGAAAAAAAATAATCCCCCAAACACAATAAAACCAATGAAACTCCTACCAATGTCTCCTCATCCAGGTCTTATGCATTACTGAGGAGCACAATCACTATATTCTCATAGCATTTAAGGCACCAGTTTTCTCTTTTAATAACATTGTGTAAAAGCCGCAGCACAGTCCTGAGCTGACAATCCCATCCAACAGAACTAGTCAGTAGGCTATTTGGCCAACTTTCATTTTTTCTGAGACACCACTCTTCTTTTCAAATATATAAAAACATTGAATTATAGCTCAGCCTTCCAAAATTTGTGCCTGTCTACCTGTTGGCATTTCCTAACTGGGAAGAATCTGATTATTAATTCCTGATAGACATTATTCTCTGGAATTCACCAAGGGCAGGGCAGAAGTTCACATCAAAGAGCAACATGTGTCTGCTTTACATATAAAGCAGTTGGTTATTCTGATTTGTGTCACAGCAACACACGGATGCCCCCGAAATACCTTGGCTCCATTTCAGTAAGTGGCATTTAAATAATGTGGGCCCTGAATATACATACTGTCTTCTAGTACTCTCTAACAGGACGTAGGTGAGGAAGAAGGGTTGGCATGTGCTAAAAGCCATCTAAGATCAATGACAAACAGTGAGTAGAAAATGGCTTCCTGATTGACATTTCACAGAATCACAGAATGGCTGAGGTTGGAAGGGACCTCTGGAGGTCATCTTGTCCAACCCTCTGCTCAAGCAGGATCACCTAGAACAGGTTGCCCAGGACCATGTCCAGCTGGCTTTTGAATGCCTCCAAGGATGGAGAGTCCACCACCTCTCTGAGTTCATTTCAGAGTTCTGTTCTCCAGACACATTATGAAGCTCACTTGAAAAAAAATGTAAAAAGGAAAAGAAATAGTGATTTTTTTAAATTTCTACTGAAAACTAAAACTTTTCCCAAATAATTTTGTTGTGGTTTTTTAATTGATTGTCGTGGTGTAACCCCAGCCAGCGACTCAGCACCACGCAGCTGCTCACTCACTCCCCCGCCCCCCGCAGTGGGATGGGGAAGAGAATCGGAAAAAAAAAATAAACGAAAGATTG
>JAVKLA010000053.1:3565376-3660655 GCA_034782735.1 Sagittarius serpentarius | reverse complement strand
CTTGACTGAGTCTAAACACGACTGAGCAACAACTGAAACCATCAGGGTGTTATCAACATTCTTCTCATACTGAACTGGAAACACAGCGCTGTACCAGCTGCTAGGAAGACAATTAACTCTATCCCAGCCGAAATGATCAGAAGCAGAGCTCAAATACAAATAGAACATTGGTAAGTTTTTCCAAGCTATTGCACAGCACTCATTTAATATTTAATACACTAACACTTCTGCAGTATTTTGCACATGTTAAAAGCAAAATGGGCAATTATGCAACTATTTAATTTTACAAAATCTGGAACATATGCTACATAATAAAAAATTTAATTACCACAGTTATTACTTTTCATTTATTTCTTTGTGTAGAAACAAGGCTTTCCTGTTTATGTGTTGCAAACAAGAATTTATGATCACTCTTTTCTAAGGAAAAGAGGCTAAAATTTATCTTCTGGGCAGCAAACACATCCATGTAATGTTCTCTTTGTTCTGTCATCTAGTGTTCATCCAAGAGCAGTCACTACCACAGCCTTTCTGGAATCACCTCTTCATAGAATAAATCCCATTTTGAAGTTATTAACCCTGGCATTATCCTTATCTACTGAAAATTTTCATTAGACATTGCCTTCACAGACAGCATTAATCATAAACCTGATCCTAACCCTGCAAACTCAAATAAAATTAGAATAATGGAATTACCTTTTAATTACATTGGAAAGAAGTTTCATACTTTTCCTTCAAAAATAAACATGATAAATTTTGCTGTCCCAGAGATACTACAATCAATACACCTAAATCTGCAGAGTGCAGGAAGGCACTTACTGACATTGTTGTGGAATGACACCTCAGAACCTTTTCTATAGCTACATGCCAAATCAATATTTTCAGGTGGACTACAGACCAGCAACCAAGAAAGAACAAATCCTAAGAATAAACTAGTGTAAAACATCACTGTCACCATGTGAAACACCTTTGATCGCTCCACTCCAAGCAAGCAAGAAAATGGGAAAATGTAAGGGGCATGATCAGAGGAAAAAAGTCTTTAAAGGAAATTTAAGAATTATTTCATAGGTAGAGTCCCGTATCTGAAGAAACAACTGCCTAAAAACGCATACAAAAAAGCAAATCTGAAGGCAGCACTAATCTTTCTTCTCTTCCAAGCACTGACATTCACATTCGGTCTCATAAATGACTCCTCAAAGAAAATAAGGAGCCCAAAAGGGCTAAATAAAAACAATTAACTCTCAACAATTCTAGGGACAGATCTGTCACCTTTCTCTGCAAGGTCCCTGTGGGGACATAAACAGGATTTGACCACACCTGAACTTGGCCTTGTCCCTAGGTACACGCTGTACGCATTGAAGAAATGCACTTAATCTGAAATGAGCAAGTGCCAAATGAGAAAATTTTGCGGTTTGTCTCTAAGAAGTAAAGAAGTTTGGCAGCTATTGAAAACTTTTAGGTCTGGAAATTGTAACAGAAGGTTTCCAGATGAGATTTGCAGTGATTCCTAGCATTAGCAAGGCTAAGAATAAATTCAGGTTAGTTCTAACATTGCCAGCACAGTCACTATGGTGTTATACTACTGTTATGGGATCTGGCAGATGGTGGCAAGAGCAATTACCCACAGACTTTTTTTTTCTTTAATGAAATTAAAGTAAGTATGAGATATAAATTTTTGTATGTATATATTTTTCCCTCTAGAAGAAAAAAACAAAAAAGAGGGAGAAAGAAAAAGTAATAAAATATCTTAAAATTGCTTTAGTTAAAAAGGCATTAATTACTTTTTTTCCAGTAATAAAAAAGTCTAATAAATGAGTTTCAAAGGAAATTTTAGCATTTAACCAGTACTGAAATAAAAGTCCAGGTTCTAACAGGAGTGGAGTATTAAATGATTTCTCATGAAAAAATAATATTACATTTGAACTGCTATAAAGGTCCTTTTCTTCACAAGCATGTTAGAGTAAATTATCAGTGACTCCTTTATGCCAGTCAAATGCTATTAATGTCAAAAAGCTTGGTAAAAGGAAAGCTTACTATTTTTACATCCATTTTTTAATACTCCTGGATGAGATCCTTAAGTAAGATGTTACACAGAATACCAGTTCCAGTCAATAGGTCATGCAAATATTTTTTCCCTGATGATCCAGATGTGGCTTTCCCAGTCTTAATATTCAACCACTAAAAGGAAAGTATAATCAGCCTCCCAGGAGCTTTTGCCTAACACTAGGTTTCCTTTTCAAGAATTTACAATGAAGATCAACAATGGCAAGATGTATGGCCTCATTATTCAGACTTTTTATAAAGCATTTGCTAAATTTCCACTAGACAAGCCTTCTTTCAAGGAACAAGCCAGAGAGCAAAGAAAAGGTGGTGTAAGAGGGAAAATAATACAGTGTGAAGTACTTGTAAAAATACTTACTTTCTGAGTCAATTGCTAGTTCCCAAGGAGTATGAAGTTGGCCAGCTGCTGTTGCTCAAATCATATGTGAAGGGTCTTCTGCTGAAAAAAATCTGTTGAGCATATGAAATATTGAGACCAAGAGCAACCTTGGAGCTTCCTGACTCCTCTAGTAATTCTTAGAAGACTGGAATTATTTAGTGGCAAAATCGATGCAATGAAGGTTGAGAACAGATCCAGATGCATAGAGAATTGACTTGTGCAGCAGATAGGTATTAGCTGTGATGATTTTCAATAGATAACAGTCTAAGAGAGCCGAATGACAGTGAACGGGCTCTTCACAATGAAAAAGAAGTCTCCCCACTAAAGTCACATTTGAAAAAGGGAAAAACATATTACAGTCTGGCATAGTTAGAGGAGGTATAATTGAAAGTCATACCTGCTCCCTCTACAGTCAAGATAATTTCTTCGGAGGATGTGTTGATTGCTTCACGAGCCTGCTGAGAAGATGCCACTTGAAGGGGACTTGCAGGACAGGATGGATGTGTAAAAGCTCTGTTTTGGTTCTCTCCAACAGCTTCAAGGAGGAAAGTCAGGATCTGCTGTATGCTTCCATAGCTCAAAGAAGACTGGAAGTCATTTTCTGGAGCAAGAAACCTGAGTAATGGCTAGAAGTATAGCTATAGGAATTAATTTTCTGCAAAAAGAGGTAGTCATTAATGTTGTTAATGGCTGGGGTTTTGTGCATATGTAGTTCACGTGCTGACCTTCTGAATTTACTATAGGGAAGAAATGAGAGTATCTTGTCTAAAAACAGTATCTGGTCTGGTAAGATTCAGAGGGAAGGGCTCAAATTACCGCTACAATTAGATCATACACCAAAGAACATGTTGTTGCACTGGACAAATAGAAAAAGTAACTATTCTCATAACTGTTCATCATTTTCAATTGTTTGTTTCTTTATTATTTGCCAGGTAGTGTCTGCTAGATAGTACTGCTCAGGCATTATGCCTTCTACTAAATGGCAGCTGTTATGGTATTCCACAGGGTAAAGGCAAAGCCCAGTGGACATCGGTGCCTTTGGTTCAATGTGTCCCACTTTAGATGCGTTGGTATTCCAGTCCCGAGTTGATGAATAAATTTAGTGGCATGTGAAATTGCTCCTCCAGACTTCAAAGGGATTTGAAAAACTGATATTCACTTTCTTTAAGGCACCTATGATTTTATCGTACTCTGTCCCCCTCAGCACCTTTACTCCAGGACTGAGCATCCCAACCTGTTTATCTTCTTCATATGAACCAAACTTACCTTTGATTATCCTTGTCATTCTTTCCTGTAAGTTTTATACTATTTGGAAACAGGGAAGACACAGAGATTATTAGCAAAGAGAAGGAGCAGCCTGTGCTTATACAGTGACATAAATTATGTCCTTTGGGTTTTGTTCTCTATTTCTTTCCATTATCCCCAAAATAATTCCTGATATAATTGGCTTTCTTTGACTGTCATTGAGCATTCAAGTGATGTTTTTGAAGAACTTTGTGTATAAATCTATTCTAAGTTATGATCTATATCTGAACTGGTAATATTTAATTTAGACCTTGTCGTGTATGTAAAGTTAAAGCGTAAACACCATTTTATATTTCAGAGATGGGAAAAAAAAAATTCATCTCACATCTTCCAAACACGTATTGCATAAAAAATTGTAAAGCTACAAGCAGTCTATGAGGTGGACTGTGAAAACCTGGAAAGGATTTCAGCTCTGACAAATAACTTAAGCCAGGATGGAACATAACATTGGATCACATCTCTCTCCCTGTCTGTAGCTGATATTCGTACTAAATGTTTCTTAACTTCCAGTTGGGATGATTTCAAATTTAAAGTCGCCTTGAAACTGCATAATTTAGCTCATTTCTTAGCAACATAGCTATGAAAAAAATTCGGGGAGCTCTGGAAATTTCACTGCAGCGTTTTGATGCAGTAATCATTTGATGACACCAAGCTGAGTGGTGTGGTTGATATGCCCAAGGGACAGGATGCCATTCGGAGGGACCTGGACAAGCTCAAGAAGTGGGCCCATGTGAACTCCATGAGGTTCAACAAGGCCAAGTGCAAGGTCCAGCACATGAGTCAGGGCAACCCCCGGCATCAATACAGGCTGGGGGATGAAGGGATTGAGAGCAGCCCTGCGGAGAAGGACTTGGGGCTACGGGTGGATGAAAAGCTGGACATGAGCCGGCAATGTGCGCTTGCAGCCCAGAAGGCCAGCCGTACCCTGGGCTGCGTCAAGAGAAGCGTGGCCAGCAGGTCGAGGGAAGTGATTCTCCCCCTCGACTCTGCTCTGGTGAGACCCCACCTGGAGTGCTGTGTCCAGCTCTGGGGTCCTCAGCACAGGAAAGACACGGAGCTGTTAGACCGAGGCCAGAGGAGGGCCAGAAAAATGATCAGAGGGGTGGAATACCTTTCCTATAAGGACAGGCTGAAGGAGCTGGGCTTATTCAGCCTGGAGAAGAGAAGGCTCCAGGGAGCCCTTATTGCAGCCTTCCAATACTTGAAGGGGGCTTATAAGAAAGAGGGGGACAGACTTTGGCAGGGCCTGTTGTGATAGGACAAAGGGTAATGGTTTTAAACTACAAGAAGTTAGATTCAGACTGGCTGTAAGGAAAACATTTTTCACAATGAAGCTGGTGAAACACTGGCACAGGTTGCCCAGAGAGGTGGTAGAAGCCCCATCCCTGGGAACATTCAAGGCCAGGCTGGACGAGGCTCCGAGCACCCTGATCTAGTTGAAGGTGTCCCGGCTCACCACAGGGGATTGGACGAGATGACCTTCAAAGGTCCCTTCCAACCCAAACCATTCGATGATTCTATGATTCTATGATCATTTAAAAAATCAACATTTTTGGTTCTGGGATTCAACTAAAGGAAATTATTGGAAGCCATTGCTTTCAAGCAAAGTGCCTGACATGCTTTAATGTCAGCATTCTTAATGTGGGGAAAAAAAAAAAGTGATAATTAAGTTTAAGACAGTGATTGCAATGTGTAACACTCAACATGTGATTTTTTTTAAAGCATTTTTATCACAAAAATGTTCTATGCCAAAGGAAAACTTCAGCTTTTGACTTTTTAAATGTAAACACGCTGCAGATCATTTCTTCCATCCCAAAGGAGAGTAACTGGAATCTCTCCTTGTGTGAAAAATATAGCTTTGACAATTTACAGATGTTTGCTCCATGAGCAGGTATAATCTCAGAAGTATGGGATAAAGCATTGGCTACAGACTGATGCAGATAAAGATCACTAACAGAGCCTTTAGAAAAAGTGGGGGGAGCAAGAGCGGTGTGGGGCTCACCCTCTCTAGGTTACTATTTTTCAGAACCCTGCCTTGGTAGTTTACTATTTTTTAGACTTCTGCCTCGGTTTTTCTACCCTTTTTGCTATAATTTCTTTATTTTTCTAACAATAGCTGGACCAAGAACACTTCAAAAGTGAAGTTAAGAAGAAAAATTAGAAACGAACCTCAGAAGCACAATATTTATTCTTTTTGAGACAGATAAAACGGTAGGGAAAAGCAGCTAGCTATCGTGTACTTACAGTCCAGCCAGGAGAAATGAATGGAAAGTTGACGCACTTGACAGAGCAAATGTCTTTTATGAAGATAAAGTACAGAGCCCAGAGAGGCCACTGTTCTGGGACTACCCAGTTTGCATAACCTCACTCTGCAAAAAGAGAAAAATCTTTCCCTGTCTTCCACCATGCTCGAGCGAGCAGCAGCAGCAGCAACCGCAGCACTACCCTAAAGCCCTTAGGCTTACGCAATTCCCCTTCTGCAAACCTTTACCCTGTGGCAGAGTAAACCGACCCCTCTGTGGTCAGGCCGCAGCACAAGCACGCCAGCTGCACAGGGGCACGGAGAGGGGCAACACGGAGATGAGACGTGGCAGGCGGTAGCGGTTCCTGAAACCCTGCACTGCTCACGACAGCGACGTTCACTCTGGGCTGCATGGCAAGGTTTCCGTCTGCACGTAGAAACGAAAAGACCTATCCCTGTGCAGCAGTAAATAATGGGAATTTTATGCAATTTTGTTCCTGCTGTTGAAGAGAAATAGGCCTTTTTTTCCATTGTTATGTAGTGGTATTCAAGGAGCAGTGGAGTGGGAGAGAATTTAAGATAAATTGATCTCTAACTAACAGTCAAGACATGTATTACAGATTTGAAAGGGCTGGGGGGGAAGAGCTTCTTTCACTCACTTTCTCGTCATAATTGAAATCTAAATATGGCCAGAGAAGAGGTAACCAGGCAGCTAGTGCTTACGGTGCAAGTCAGATCTAGGAATCATAGCAGTGAACTGTAAACTGGGGGATCTACTCATTACCTGTGTGGCCTCAAGACGAACATTGTGCCACCCCTGACATTTCTTTTATCTTTACAAAACTGATACAGGAAATGTACTTAGACGGCAATGCTTTTTCTGCCGGTGTTGCTGATTCAAATGAAAGTTACTATGCAGAGAGAAAAAATAGTAATGCAATTTCTACTACATAAAATTCAAGCTATCTTAATGGACAAGATACACAACTTTCAGTGGCATTATTCCACTTTTACATCAGAATCTAATTAAATTACCATTTATATAAACAACAATTCTGGACAATTCCCTGCACTGAGTCAGGCAAGCATTTGTAATGGATATACTAGATTACATGTGGGCAAACACCTGCTATAAACTCCTTCTTCTGAGGAACTCCTTAATGTGCCAGTAACATGCCCTCAGCTTCCAGGCTGGTCAATGGTGCAATTCCTACAGATGCTTTGTGCCACCATGCCACTATGGGACCTGAACTCGTCTCAGCAGTCACACATAATTCCTGATGTGAATTATATGCTATAAAGCCATATAGCCTAATAAAAACACGTGTGTGGGAAATTATAAGGGGAAAGAGCAGCATGAGCAATGAAGTTAGAATCTTCACACTTTTTTACTCAGTGATAGGACCAGTCAGCTTATCAAATACACAGATGCTGCCCCAACACTGTCTCATTCTATTTTTTTCTCCTGCTTTCCTTTCCTTTGAGCTTGCCTTACTTACCACATTACCAATTTTCTTTTCTTTTTTTAAACTAATAACATTGCCTTCCCATGAGCAAAGATTATATTCAGGTACATTTGCAAGGCATAAATTAAAACTGTTGGTAGGTTTTCCCTACAAAATTATTAAGAGTAATCAGTCTTATTTAAACCATGCATTTTAAGCTGCTGTGCCTTCAAAGGAGCCTCCTTCCTATGTTCTGGCAAGATTTCTAGGGACGGATCCTAGAGCTCTTCCTGCTGAAGGAAGGAGCCCTACCCAACGTTTGATTTCCTCCTTCCCTTGGAAACTAGTCTATGTTTCCGAGCACATGGGGCAATTGAGGGAAGCAAGATCACTCGTACGTGAAGAAACAGGGCCTGGTATCATCATCTTGTACTGTTACAGAGTCGTTTCACATACTGTATCCTCTGATTTGTGTTATATTAACATACAAACTTGTGACATCCATTTGGCCACAATTACAATGAAGACACAGCCCGGTGACGTTAGCTTTGCACAAATCTTTTCATCACACTGAGCAAACATGAAAACTTCCCAACACAAAATAAATACATAAACTTCCATATAGATACAACTGTACTTTTCATGTAGCTGCCACAGAGGTTACAGATTAAGAATTCTTAAGACAGGTTTTAACGATTTCAACCTCAATTTTAAAACGTATGCCTCATATGAACCAAGCATGTTTTTATAGTAATTTTTTACTTTGGGGGATTTGGCTTGGCTTTATACTGGTGACATCTTTAAAATCATCTCTAGACTTTCTTTCCTTCAAGAATGAATGTTTACACTAGAAAACAGATAGACAACTTCACACAACAGATTTTGAATTAAAGCACATTTCACTTCCTTAACACTAATGCAGCACAGTGGAATATACAGAAGTGTAGTAAAACTGAGTGAGCCCCAAAGAAGTTTTGCATAATGCTCAAAACCAATCGATTCTGAATTATGGTATGCTTTCAAGTAACTGCATTATTCGTGAGAAATAAGGGAACTTTTTCACAGCATTAAGTCTGCAAAATTGGACTCTTAATATAGATTGCTATTGCTGGGGTTTTTTTGAAAGAAGAGAAAACCTCCATAATCTTTGCTATCATTCAAACAAAATCAACCAAGTATTTTGTTAATCACTACTCTGTTCTAACACCCCAAAGTTGGTAAATCTTGGTGTGGCCCCCCCAGGCACACGGAAATCAATCAGAAGCATTACAGTTACAGTGGAAGTGATCCAATCTCCTCTTCTTCACAAGCACTGAAGTCCAGTGGACAACTTAATCTCACCAAAACGTCTCGGTACATAAGCCTGCGAGGTAAATGAACTATGAAAAGGGAAAGGAATTTGAGAGTCTTCCTAAAAACGGGTGTCTGATGTTAACAGCACGACCCACAGAGCACACCCTCAGTGCCTTGTGCGGGGTATAGCCCCCTCGTTTAACACGGCACTTGCCTGATGAGCAGTACAATGACCCGAGTTGGAGGGATGTGTATTCATATTTTTTTTTCTTAATTCAGCCGACTGCAGAACGTTCTGTGAGTTTACAGAGCAGCTGTGAATGCTGTGGGCAGGCAGGGACAGCAGGCCACCTCTGTCCATCTTGATTTTAACTAACAGATTTCAACCATTTTGGCAAAAATGGTTACAGGCATGGGCACGAGTTTTGTGGATATCGTTGTCTGAAGTTTTAATCAAATTTTTCTGTGGGGTCACGTGGAAAGCTGGTGAAGAGATGTAAAATGCTCTGCGTTATTACTAACATTATCGCATGGGGATACTTTTTAAAAATAGGCACGCACATTTCACTTGTAAAACTCACCTTCAGGAGGACAGATACATTGTGCAGTAGTCTCTTTTTCAGGATTTGGTTCAATTAGCATCTGAAACACAACAAAAAATTGAAGCGGAGGTGTTATCTTAATTACTTACCCAGTGATAGCTGCTTAAGCTGGAAATGCTTCTAATCCATTACATTGTTCTTCATGTTTATCCTCATCTGTTTCTTCAAACAGAAACTTGGTGACAAACTAGTGTCCACTGAACTAGAATTGTGGATGATTTGCTACTACTATATTTAATTAGTGAAAAAAAAGTAAAAAGGATTACTGTATTTCAAAGAAATAATAAATTTGTGCTGCCACAGCCCTATTTAAATCCGATTTTTAAAAGCTTTCAGCAATCAGAAATATATACACAGTTCTAATGAAGAAACCCTGTAAATACAGATTTTTTTTTTAGTTTCCTATGAAGCATGAGGTTAATCCACTTTCTGATAAATTTTTATTATTTCACCTGGGCACTGGATTCTTTAATAATAATAAAAGAAATCAGTTCTTGTCCATGTGCACAAAACAACTAAAAATTTTCCTACTATCATTATGGTCCATCTTCCTCAGTCTTGTAAAATAATCCAATTTTTGTGCAAGCAAACTAATGACGCTAATTCATTTGCTTTTAAACTAAGCATATCTATGTGGCTTACTTCAATGAATCTGAGAATTATAATTCCACACATTCTCAGAAGACCACAAGGATTAATCACCGTGTCTTCAAATCTTGAAATCCGTATCAGTATTGTTGCATATTTATATGTACATATGTATGTGCACAATTGGAAGATCAAGAAAAAAACAACAAATGACAGCAACACTGTAAAAATAATGAAGTTTTAAAATCAAGGGCTCCCTACTGCTTTCTGCCTGACTGTAGTCATGAGGACACATCTCTGTGCAAATTTTTGGGTATGACAGAAAGAAGGAAAAAGCTTCTGAATGGTTTAGTTATTTAGTGATTTTGTATTATCAGCCTTTATCTTTATTTGTTCTACCTGCTCCTAATTTCATGCATTTCTTTAATGCTGCAATGAAGTAGTTTCCATTTCACTTGGTATCACAAAAGTAAATCAATAGAAAAAATAACCTTTTCTTTTTCAAAAAGGATGGATGTTTTCAAAGGAAGTCTCGAACTATCAATCTCTTCTCTGGCTTCTCCTCATGAATGAGAAACAATTCAAGTGTCTGTTGTTGCTGTTTTAGTTTGGGACCACAAAAATTCTCCAGAATTACCCTGAATCTCCTGTCACTGTTCTGTAGTAAATTTAGCTATCTTGACTTACTTCTGAGTAGCTTTGATACTCAGGGACTAAAATCCATGCCTATTCCCTCCTTTTCTAGTTCAGTGGGCAATTTTCAGAGAAGAAAGAATATAAACTTCTGCATGACAGTTCCTTTTAGAATGGTCTTCATACTGTAATCCCAATAGGCTAAACATATTATGAATTCTCTTTCCATACTTTAATACTCCTAATATCACAAGTTTTAATGAAATCCATTTTTAGTTTGTCATCTAATGACCATTTGTCACATCAGAAAAAAACCCCACAACAGTACTTGCTACATCAGCCAATAATGACAACATTTTTTCTTTAGCTTCTTTATTTAAAATCAATTTATATATCAGTTAATTTCAGTCATAAGAAACTGTTCTCTGATAAAATCCCACTATATTGGAATGGTAAACTCTTAACTACTTTTATTTAAGAAAATAATACAACTATGCCCCACAAATTATGACGGCGTTTAAAAAGAAATCACTCTCTCTTTCTTTACTATGTAATGAAGACAATGTTATAAAAGTACATAACAAAGCTATAGAGAATTCAGGAAAAAATACAGAAAAATAAAAGCTCCCTATGGGTTATGCCTTAGTCAAAAATTCTTTACTGGAAATAAAACATTAATAAATGGCTTTATACAAATAAATACATACTTTAATAGGTGAAAAGAATCTGAAACATGAATTCTTCCTGTTTCAAAATTTCAAACTATGCAAAAAGTGAAAATGATGGGCTATACTGGCCAAAGGTTGGTTACAAGAGTCTTTATTTTGCAAACTATACAGAAACAGTAAAAAAGAAAATGCATTATACTTTTCAATATTACATAGGGTAAGCATTAAATTTAGTATTTAATGTGTAGAAATTAATTCAAATAAGAAACTGATTTTCCTTTGAATTAATGATGGGAAACCAGTGATGCAATTTTGAAATTATACAACCTGTAGTATCACATTATACAGGTCACGTCAATTTTATTGTGGGCAGAAAGCAATAGATATGATATGAATGAAGATGGTGGAGTCCCAAAATGTCTACACAATTAATTAACATGCTAACATAAATACAGTGATTAAAGTAATTTTCTCTACAGTCAAATCTAAAGTGCTACTCTACACAATAATTATAATCTAGTCCACATGGTAATTACATAACAATAGGAAAAAAATTAAAATAACCCATATTCTTCATTCCAGCAGCAGTACCTATACTGGCATTAATTTGGTAACTGGGTGTGTTTAGCTATTGCCTAACATCCTATACCGATATGCATGCTAAAACCTCTCTATTTCTATTTTGCAAGGCACCTTTACAATACGTTCTCTAAGTTTCTGCACTAGTAACAGAAAACAACATGAATTAAGATAAAGATGCAAAACTACTTCCTGAATTAAGAAAAATAAAAAGTATCATTATACATTTATTAAAAACTACCTTGGGGCAAGTGCCAATACTCTGAAATACAGTCATGTATAAAGGTAATATAATTGTAAGCAATTTTTTTTCCCCATGTAAAATATTTTACGCTAATCTGATTAGAGAGAAATGCGGAAAAACAACAAAGGGTGAAGCAACGTTTGAGTAAATAATGATAAAGCCTATATGACCTTGACATGAATGAAAAAAAATTCAGAAAAATTAGAATTTCAGAATTGGTGCTTGTCCATGCTCCTGCTTTTGAAAAATCCTTTCAATAACCTAGCCATTTCCTAATAAAAAACATAACTACAAATGCAAACACAAAGGAGGACTTTGCTTTATTTTTCCCTCCTGATAATTTTTCTCCATACCTTTGGTTAATTGTTAATTGGTGAGATGCTTCTCGTGCACCAATGTTCTTCTACTGTAAAATATTTTTGATTTATTAAATGGACAATTTGCAAAGCCCGCAGGGCCTAAAACACTGACAGAACTAAAGTTAAGTTACAGTATATGTTCTGAGGAGGACATGCACAGTTCCAAATAAGGGCAAGTATCTTTTCATCGGAGTTTTAAAGAGACTGGTTGTCTTTATAGTGTGTTTTGCACATTTATATTTTCAGTAGCACATAACATTTCTTTCTTCAGGCTAGACTTCGAATGTGTTTTCTTCAGCGCAAAGGCATTTAAAAACTCAAAAGCACATAATATAATTATTTTTATTTAAACAAAAACAGTCTATGACTCCAGCTGCAATGTTTGAAATAATCATACAAAATATACATGTTTGTTAGAATCCTTTTGATCTTGAAGAGCAAAGGGATTTTATGAAATGTCATCTTGTGAATTTTAGAAAGGTACAATTCATGAACCCCCCAATATCATCAAATGTATCCATCATGATCATCGTCATCATCAACATCATCATCTCCTTCGTCTTCATCATCATCATCTTCAATTTCATCTTCATCATTCATTATTTCATCTTCATCATCTTCATCATCTGTCCATTCATGGAAATCACCAGAGGCAAAATCACCTGAAGTCTCTAAATCGATAGCTAAAAAGGTATGATAGTTATAGAAAAGACACACAAGATACATACACTATAAATATTTTTAGTATAATATGCATAAGCATACAAAAGGCACACCAGAATATTTAGTTTCAGGACAGTTACTTATTTTAAACTACAAAATGTGACTTAGAAATAAAACATAAATAATACAACAATTCTTTTGTCTTAAAAGAACACCACTTCATCAAGGATGAATTTCTCAGTGTTAACAAAAGCAGACAAATTCTATGGATTTGTAGAACCATGATAAGTGTCAGGAAAAAGTGAAAGAGATTGAAGTCCAACTTATAGATGACAATAAGGACTACTGATAATATACACTGTCTATTGTTCAGTTCTTACATAGTATCTTAAACTGTCCATTTATCTAGAAAGGATCCTGGATTAGATGGACAACAGGCCTGAGCTTGTATGTCAAATATTGTGTTAAATTTACCCTTTGTTTCTGGCTATGTTCTTTTGTTGCAAAAGAAGTGGAAAGGAGTAATGTAAGACTTTTCTTTTTAAAAAAGGAAAATTTTTCTTTGCCATTTTTTGTATCTGGGGCATCAAATAAAGGTGACATGGGAATTCCTGGAAGAAGCTGCACAGTGCTGCAGGGAAGGGAACAATAAGGGAAGATTTAGTGTGCTAGGAACTTTTGGCAATTCCCTCAAACATAAACTGAAAAAAATGACAAATTGAATTCACTAGCATGCTGATTACCCAAAGGGATTTATTTCATCAAGCTTTTTGGGGCTTGTCTAATGCTGCTCCAGATAATTAATTTTACTTAGTTTTATATACACTATGCCAAGCACATATATGAGGTCTATTAATAGCTGACACAGTGATAGGAGTTGCAAAAAAAAAAGAAGTAATAACAACAACAAGTTATAATTTGTTATTTTTTGTTTCAAAATCCATGAGTTGAGTCCTACATCTGTTCTTACTGAAGGAATTTAATCTGGTTGGTAATCAAAGGGAGTAACAACTCTAAACCAAATGCCACAAAGGGTTCGTAACTTACCGCATTCTGCCACACCATTTGTTCTGGATCCTGTTACCTCATTACCGTATCTGTCAACACACCAGCACTGCCCTATGCTTCCATGGCACTGACTTGGTTTGTAATACCCATCTTCATCACATAAGGGGATGTACTGCCCTGTGATATATCAATATTGAATAAGAATACTAAAAATTGCCCCTTGGCCAATGTAACAATTATAGCAGAAAGTAACTACCTTTTTCTGTTTCCTCATTCCAGACTCTACACTGGCTCATTTACTATTACTAAGTTCAGTCAAGGAGAAAGCGACTGAATGTTATCAAATGTGGGAGGGAAAATAACACCTAATCAGTCTTGGACTGATTTCAGGAAATAAAGTGACCAATCTCCCTTTAAATTTTTCACTGATCCTGTGATACATATTCCTTACTCCCTGAATGTCTCAGTCAAGATCTTCGCTGTATTCTGGGGAAAAGACTCAAATGTAGCACCCAACCCTGAATGGGATGTTCTATAATCTGTGGAGTACAAACAAGTCTGAATAGTAAGGGCCAGGCTTCCTGGACTAACAAACTATCTGCTACAAGGCTTAGGAGCTATTTTTATTTAGTATATATTTTACAGTCCATTTAGTTACCTACTAATATTTAATTTCCCCCACCACAGAAGACAAACACAGTGTAACACACAAATTTTATCGATCGCAAATGTAAAAAAGGAATGAAATTTGCATTTATATGCAAAACACCTAGGCAAATTAGGCTCTAAGCCAAAAGGGTTCCCCACCAAGAGTACAAAAGACACAATCAGGGACTTATTTTGTAAGGCAGTGACTTGCCTAAGGCTGAATAATCCACTGTTTTTTGTCTGGAATGAACAGAGACTTTTTGAAAGAAACGTAAATGTGGACAAACCACTATGAACAAAACATTCATATGAAAGCATTTTGAAGTGTATAGTTGGTGTCAGAAACCATCTTTAGCAGAAATACAGTTTTTACTACGTTGGGCCAAGCCTTTTATTGTAGCTTTTATACAGTGGCTAACAGAAAAATGAAGATTTTACATTTCAGTAATATTGATACAGTATAAACTGATTCACAACAAAGATTTCAATTACTTAAAAGAATATTACAGGTAAAGGATCAGCAGAGATACTAATTTAGGAGTGTCTTAGACTGTCCCCTCTATTACTGTAAAAATGTACCTTCTATTAGGGTAATAAAACAGATGTAATATCTTTTGGTAGGTAAGGTAATAAACCTAAGTTTAATAGCTTTCAAAAATTTCATAAATTTTGTTGCTGAAATTTACTGCGGTCTATCTTTGTTGGATTAATATTGATTTTATGTTGCTGTTTCACTAGGGTTATTTATGTAAGCAATAAAACCTTCAAAAGAATGATCTATGGCTCACCTAGGAGCTTCTTTCCTCCTTGCTGCTTCTGAATGTTGCCGAGTTCTGTCTGGCAAGGTGGGTCTAAAATGACATAAAAAATGTTAAACAGATTACACTGTATCTAGGAAAGAAAGCATATAACTAAGTTTTCACAGTTTGCTACGTTCTAAGGTCACTCTAACTACTGATCTTAAGAAACACACACATCCTGCTTTAGTAGTCATGTTCTAAACTCTGAAGTAAAAGAATTACTGCACCTTGCTACAGCTCCAGAATTATGAATTAAAGAACCGCCATGGATTTGTGCAGAAGGTCACTCCCAGTTAACCCAGCTGTAAGTGAGCATCTAGTCACTAGGCTGGAGGATCGAGGAACGCTAGATCAAAATAGAAACTCTATCACACCGTATTTTATCAGTCTACAGAAATCAGAGTGTGACTGGGAAACTTGCCTTGTGTATTGGTTAGAAACAGGATGGCTCTTTTAATTCTTTCCATTTTGTCCTTGTTAGAAGTCATGTTCAAGTTTTGTATTTCACATACTACACTAAGAAAATAAGAATTTTCTCCACTGAAGTCTGCAAGATTGTGATTCTATTGCAGCAATTTAAGACTGAACCCCATGGGTACAAAGCCCCATGTTCAGCAAACTAATTTAAAAATAGTGGCTAAACTTTAGATGGCTCTAACAGGCAGAATAGGTATTAAAAAAAATTCAGTTCTCTATTCTTCAGAGTTATAGCTTACTCCCTTTCTACATCATTTAATTTTCTACTGTCTATAAAAGCAAGTCACAGTATGCCCCATGAACAGGAAGGAAATAAGACGTGAATGTGTATACGTTACTGTTGAATAAGTGAAGGAATCAAAGACAATAAAGTACTAATCTCTGAACACTGATATTGCGTACTACATTAGACCATTAGCACAAAGGCATTTCTCCTTGAGTCAACAGTAGTATTACTGGGTTTACTCACATGTGTCTTCAGCTTATACTGTTTCCAGACAATATTCTGGTACTCACTAAAGTCTCACATTCTATTAATATTAAATGTATTTTCCATTTTAGCAGACTCTGATTATTTAGAATACATTTTTGCCATACAATTAACTCAAGGCTCCCTTCTGAAACATCGTGAAACTACCTTTTTCCATGCGAACAGAAAAAAATCTTCTGAGCTAGTTTAAAGACGAGTAAGACTGCCCCAGCTTATTGATGAAGCACACAGTTAGACCAGAACCCAGTCACTGTTTTGGGCAACGGGTAGGCAAAAATCACCTGAGTGGTGATAGTCCGAAGCAGCCTTTCCTGAATTCCTCCTAAAGGAAAACAAGAGTGCTCAACATTCCAGCCTGCTGAGAGCAGCACAAGATGCACAAAGGAGTGCAGGAATGGCAGGAATACATTATAATACAGAGGTTCTTTTCTAGTGGAAATGCTCAAACTCTGGTAACAAATGCCTAGATGAACTGGGGATCAAAAATATATTTCCAGTGAACACAGAGCCTTTTGGCTAGCATAGCTTAGATATACCAATAGGCCTTTGGTATTATTCATGGGCTCTTATCTAACAGAGTAAATAGAAACTGGAAGACAATAATAACCCCTTACTGACAGCAGGCTGTTAATTTCTCTTCGGCTTTACACTTTAAATGCTTTTTACATATCCCATACATTTAAAGAAGCTTATAAACGATTAGAGTGGCCTCAACATTGGTGGGCAGGTTTTCACACTAAATCTAGAATGATTCTTTTCAGAGTGAAGGCCTTAAAAGTAGGCTGTACTTTTAAAATACTGTTCACAGCAGTCTCAGTGCCAGAACAAATTTTCAAGAGATGTCTTTCCAGACAACCAAGCAATTTTCCATATGTGCTCCTGAAAACCACTGGCACATGACATCACTGGGTGGGTATTGGGTTTTAAGTATTTAGCCTTTTGAGTATTTGCTCAGGCTATGTGAGGTTTTACATTTCTTGTTGTAAGAAGTGCTTTGATGATGATCATGCTCACTGTTATGCCAGAGATGTTAATTACCTTTCAGAACTAAGGTTTCTGTCTTTCCTGATATTTAAAGAGTTAAGCTCTTAATTGTACAACATTCTGAGGATCAACTATTCCTTAAACTAAAGGTATTTCCAATTTATTGGTAATCTAAAAAATGATAGTAATTTATGCACAGAAGTATCACAGGCTAGAAATATCTAGGATTGTGGTGGATTTGGCAGTGTTAGGTTAGCAGTTGGACTCGATGATCTTAAAGGTCCTTTCCAACCTAAATGATTCTATTCTGTTCTATTCTATACTGTCTTTCAAAGAAGATGGGAAATATTCTGAAGGAGAAGAACTAGTCAAATAGGGAAAATACATGTATTTCGTTCTGTGGAAAAAAATCCTAAATTAGAAACACAGAGTTGCACACATGAGCACTAACAAGTGGAAATGCAAAAATGATGGACTACGCCTAAAGAAAAAAAATCTTCATTTACAGCTATAAATCTTTGGTGGTATAATTACAACAAAGGAATACCGCTAACCAAAAGGTAACAAGGCAATATGAGAAAGTTACTTACCCAAAACTTTCTTCTTCTCAGAAGCTAGGTCTTCCAAGATTCACACTTAAGCTTTGCTTCTCAGGATAAAAGCAGCAAAAACTCTTAACAATACTAAATCACTCTGGTGCTTAAAACTGTCAAAGAGAATGGCAGGCTAGAAGTTCAACCAATTCTTTCTGGTCCACAGCATATCCTTTTTCCTCTCTCCCCAAATCATAATGCATCCCTCTTGATTTTCCAGTTAGTTCCTGAGTTTGGAAAAGCTTTCTTTTAGATTTCTGAACTTATTTCAATAAATAAAGCAGTGTCACTGGACCACTTTTGGGAGTCTTGAGCCAAGGAGAAAAAATTCCTTTACAAAAATCAGTGGTGGCTTCCTTTGAAATAGAAATTAATCTGACATCAGTCTTTCTGAATATAAATAAGAGACCTAATCATCTTCATCCTTAATCTACTTCCACAGATGTGGCAGGAATTGTCTTTCTGACAATTTCACTGCATTGTTATGAGTGATTCATGAACCACTAAACAGCAGCCATCCACAGTTCTTCAGTGCTCAAAGTACTGATGTACACCAGAGTATTCCATGTTATTAATACTGGCCCTTGAGACATCAATATTCAGTTGTGTCAAGAGATGCTGCAAGGCTAGTATGATTAAGCTTTGATTTACCAAATAGAGGCACATTAACAGAGCAATGGGACCAAAATTGGTAAATTTGACAAAGAATGTCTAGAATTTTTAACAGACATGCCTCAAGGAGCTGCCACCCACACAGTGAGCCTCCAGCTTTCACAGGTTCTGCATCTTACTCAATTACAAACCAGTGATCTTCCACCTATCAAGTAGATAATATTTGGCAGAGCCCCTAGCTTCTGGCATACGGTCCACTGCAGATTAGGCTGCCACGTTGTGCCTTGCCTGTGCTTGGGGTCAAGTATTACAATTGTTCTTGGACAACTGAGGCTTGAACTTTAAGGATTTGAAGCATCAATACTGCACTTCAAGAAATCTTTTTGGGGACCTCAATTATGTGTTAAGGCACGCTACACCTTTCTTTAGAACCATCTATAAACATATTTGAAGTCCTGCAATCTGAGAAGACTGATGTTAACAAACACGAATGCTGACAATTATCATTCTTCCGTAAGATGGACTAGTTTTAAAGTCGTAAAAGATGTCTTCCAGCCTTGACAGACGGAAGAGCCTGTAAGGAAAAGGCATCTAGAAAAGTGCTGGACTAATAGATCCATGCGGAGGCCTGCAGTAAAGAAATACTTAGGCGCTAAGCATTAGTATTCCCAGAAAAACTGGGTACTGTCCTACTCTGAAGCAGTGATGCAACAAAACCAAGGCTGCAATAATGATGAAATACTGGCAGAAAGAAAGTCAACCTATAAAAAGGCCAACACTGCAAGTGCCTCAGCGTTTAGATAAGCACTAAGGTGTTAAGCTAGCATCAGACAACTAAGAAAACAAGTTCTGAAGATGAGCACTGAAGCACTTGCATGAATTGTAGTTGAAACTAGAGGGCAATAGCGACCAAAGTGTACAGGAAGTCTTGCAAAGAGCACTGGCAAAGAGCAGATTTTGAAGTATTGCAGAAATGCATTATAGTGTCTTGGATGTATCTCAGAAATACTAAACTACACCTAAAGCAGAATAAGGCCAAGAAAAAAATGCAATAAGCACCACTGAGCTGTAGATAAGTCTTTAAGCATTAGTCAAGGCAGGATAGATCTTTTTCTGAGCAAGAAAGATCTGACTTAAGTATTCATAAGAAGTTGCTTATATTGACTAGAAGTTATGAGTAATGTGCATAATGGGTCTAGTGTACTGTAATGCATCATGACAGAACTCAAGCAGAAAGAAAGAATGAGAAGAGTTGCAAGTACCTGTCTATCTTGACAGTCTTGAACTGTGAAGCTAAGATCAAAGAGCAAGAGGGCTTCTCAGATAATGACTCAAGCAAATACTACATATTTTAAAAAAGCACAATGGAATTTCTATCCCAGTATGATACACATTGTTGACTAAATTTTTTATTCACTTTGAACATCGTTAATCAACAGTAGTGCTGTAAAACTGTAGATATGCCCAGAAAGCACCTACTAAGCTCAATGAAAACAGCGAGCTGTCTACATGGCTTGAAACATTCTGGTAATATCAACTTATTTTAGTAAACATCAGAAAGAAGTCACTGAATTTCTCTACCTAGCGATCTCTTTGCTATTAATTGTAAAGATCTAGTTAAAGATCTTATTTAGATTGTTCAATCAAGTAAAACATAACCAAACATAAAGATATTACAAGGTTTAGCATACCACTGCAAATTATGAATAGAGAATTCAGTGGGTCACTAATACGCTAGGGAGTTAGGACTCAGATAGTTGTGCAAGAGCTAATAATAAGATGTGACAAAAGAAGACTACAAGCTTCTTTTCCTCCTTACACCTTCAAATAAGAAGGAGAATACAGATTTTGCTGACACTGTTAATTTGGAAGGATGGAGTGCATGTTTAATGTGCAATGATTGCCAAAACTCAGATTCCAACTTATTTACAAAGTTGAGGATACATCTTTTTTTGCTATATGCTCACTGTGGTATCAAAAGCTATCTAATCTGTTTTGAATCAGCTCCTCATCACAACACCATGGTCAAGGCAGTGAGGAAACTGGTAAAAAGGGAAGAAAAGCTTGATAATGTTGGGATTCTGTAATGGGGAGAATCAGTGTCACTGAAAGCCACATCCCAGATTTTTAGCCTTCAGGGTGCCATTAACATTGTTCAGTAGTGTTCACATCAGTCTTCACAACACCATCCTTGGGTTCTAGCAGTACACTGAGCAAATATTTTAGACAAACAGTATTTATAGCCTACAGAACACAAAACTACTTGAAACTAATCTGTGGAAGTGCTTTCTTAATGCCCTGGTTATGCTGTATGCACGTATATTAAATTGGTAGAGGACCAACTGGTAGAAGAACCTTGGACCATACTAGGCCACATTATGTGCTGTACTTTCTCTGACGATTGAAAAGAATCATGCTGCCCTCCAAAGAGTAAGGGTGTTTATATATTAAGCTGAAATGATTGTGGTGGTGGTTTTTTTTTATTTTTAAGACAACCAAACAAAACTTGTTATGTTCTTTAAGAACTACTTTACTTCCGCGATGGGTTATTTTTCATTTACTAATTTTGTTAGCAGTACATACATGCTTATAAAAATAAAAGCCAAAATATTCTTCTACTATAAAACAAACAAGGTGTTTTGAAAGATTAAATGTTAACTTTTTAACTACAAAGTTACCAAAGAAAAGAACTCTGCTATTTAGTATGTATCTACAGAAGTACAGCTTTATTTTTGTTCAGATTTACAAATGGCAGATGTGGTATGAATCTTTATTTCCACAGAAATCAGAGTCAAAACATAGATGCTGAGTGCTCATGGGAATTTATCACAAGAGTTTTAAGGGCACAAGTGAGATTTAAAAACTGATACTAAAATTTTCAAAAAGACTGAACTGACTTTGCAAAATTTCCACCAAATCAGTCTTATCTCCTCTGCTGGCAGCAGAAATTTGGACCCTGGTTGCTATTTATCCCTTTGAAGATCTCCCTCATGTTAGTAAGAAAAATGAAGGGGCAATTCTATCCAGTTTCAGCCAATATTTAATGAGCAAATTCTTTGATTCATTACAACTAGTTTGATGATATAATTTATGTGATGTCTCAACTAGATCTAAAATTGTTGTATGATCTTCAGGAAAATAATGCTTATAGGTTGTGTTTATTTGTTTAACCAAATCACATCAGGACATTAACAAGAGATTCATCTAAACAGTAAAAATCAACTGGGTTTAGGCCCAAATGACTGGAAATAACTTTATCCATAATGTTCAGTCAGTTATTTTAATAGGCTCACAAAATGGAACATTAAGATGCTCTACTTTAGCAATAAAAAAGTTTATTTTATAATGTAGGTGAAGTAGATTGGGAAAGAAATCATTTAAGTAATTTTGTTCTTTATTTTGGTCTCTTTCCTCTGCATAATTACTGGAAGTTGGCATGAGAAACTATTGCTGTAAAAGCATTAGTCACTGTTTTGCACTTTATTTCGAATCCTTGAATTTCTAGCAAGCCTTTCCATTTAGCTTGGGTTGTTTGTTTGTTTTTAAAGGCCATTTTAGGTATCCACAATAGGTCAAAAACCTTAACACAAATTCATGGTACAGCATTTAAGAGTTTGTAGTTCACTGTAATCTTCTTATTATGTTAAAAGAAGATAAAGCACTACAAAAAGGTCAGTCATATACATATGCAGGTTGTTCTCATCTTTTACCTTGCTGTCTTTGGAAGCAGTAGCACCACTCATTGTTAGATATCAAACTGTCCTTGTATGTGTCACAAGAATTGAAGAACGCCCTGGTGCATGGCTCATTCTTGTCAAGGTAAATGCTTCCAAGTTCTGACTGGTCCAACAACAGGTCATAGTTCGTATCAAGCCTGTTAAACATCCAGCCAAGGGAGTCTTTGCAAATTGGCAAAATGCTGGTATCAAATCCTAAGAGGCAGAAAAAAAAAAAAATCATATATCAGGAAAGATGCAGCAGCTGCTGAGCTCAGCCACTGCAAAAGAATGCTGCATCATGGAAATTGCTCCAGTGATACGTAGATACAGTACATAAACAGTGTACGCTGTTGAAGTACTATGTATAAATTATATGTCAGCTTAATTTTTAAAAATCATTAAATTAACCTGCTAAAAAAATTAATCCCACCATCAGTCTCAAATCATTTAGAAATACAAGTTTTCTTGTCAAAAATTATACCTATAGCACACTCATTATGTACAGTAAAAAATGATCTACATTGATTTCCTGGAAAATAATTCTGTTGAGGAATTTTAGTGATATTATATATCAGGTGAGTGAAGCTTAAGTGGTTTCCAATGTTTACAGAACTAAGAAGAGAATAAATTCCATGTAACTTGTTGGAGTCCACTTTTTTCTTCCTATAACACACACTCAATTCTATGACAAAGGAACATGATACTCAGGCTCAGCAATGCCTTGGAAGTTATGACATTTTATCTTTACCTGATGTCCTTTTTATCTTGGAGGAGGCCATGGAAAAGATGATTGCTAAGACCAACCGGCTGCCAGTATCAGAGCTACTAATACAGCTTGCCTCTTCCTAAATTGTTGCTTGGAAAAAGGGCCATCAGGAACAGGCTGAGTTAACTATTCGTGTAGCCAGAGCTCACACCTCATGTTTGTTTTTCCTGCATCAACTGTAAAGTCCCTGCAGACTTGCATATGGACATGGATGGGAAATTCGGAAACTGCCAGGCCTCTTGCCTATGTAGAAGATGTGAGCTGCATTTGATATACACACACATTTTTTCCTGTTCATGTGCTATGGGTCGTACCACAGGCTTATGGTACGTGTGGCCAGGCACTTGAGTATACATCCTAATACAGAACGAGATTTAATGCTACTAAACACTGGTCTTCTAAAAACTTTTAAGCTAAAACTGAGCACTGAAAAAATGAGATTGGTGAATATGGCTATAGAAAAGTTTACATGAGAGCACACAGGAATTCACAGTTTCTGCTGCTGTTAAAACCAAGCCTTAGCTGTTGTTCTAAGAACAATGAAGAAATCTGAAAAGTGTTTCTATACTGCTAAAACAGGTCAACTTGGATTACTCAGTAATCAGATTTAGAAATCAGTAGATTTTCCTTTAGATATATATGTATGTGGAAATGTTCATGCTATGGTAGAACGACCATTTTGGAAAGGAAAAGAAAGCTGATAGCACCAAAAACCTCCCTGTGGAAGTCAGACTACCACATAAACTCCCCTTCCCCAGAAATCCTAAATTAACTATGAATTTTTATCAGGGCAGTCTCAATTTTTCTTGCTCCCTGTTGATCTGTTGCATTCATTATTATGTCTTCTAGACAGAAAAGAAAAAAAACAAAAAAACAAAGCAAGCCATTTGATATTTATGATACTTTTTATGTGTTCAACACAATTTAAAAACATAGCCAAGCATTCAAGCAACGGTATCTCTCTTCCTTCCTCTCTAGCCCCTGATAAAACATCAAGACAAAACAACTTATTTTTTTGTGGATTAGGAAAAGCAGAGAGAGACAGGACCCAACTGAATGAATAAGGTTATATAGTAGATGTGTTATTCAACTTTATCAGTAAAAGATACCAAAATTATTTAACATTTGTTTCTAATTTTAAAAATTCTGGAAGGTTCCTCCACCTTAAAAAATTTTGTCTAAGGATGAATGCCCAGTACAACTTTATTGACCTCTAAGGCTCTGTTCCTGAAGGCCTCTTAACACTTCCCAGATATTTCTCTTTTCTCTGCTAGTTCTGCTTTTAGCTAGAGATCCTCGTCAAGACCTTGGATTCAGAAAGGGGTTGATGTGAAACATACTGTTTCCTATCCTGCCTTTTGTGTACCTGCATGAAGGGAATAATTATTCTTGTGCTCATAAAATTTTTCTGGATTTGGCATTCTGGCCAGCTCACCAAACTGTAAGACAAGTTGCAGAAAAACAGCAACCATGAGGAGACCGATTTTAATGAGTAAGATGCCAGCTAGAAGGGAATGTAAAATAAAAGCCCTTTTTATTCAGGGATGGATCTCGTGGGCCAAAGTAGGTAACTGCAGCTAATACATCTGCATGTGGAATTTTAAGCGTAAGTTTATTGCAAGAGGCATTACTTTCAAGCTTGGGCCAAAGTATTTTTAAATTAGAATTTGTGGTCCATGCTGGAAAAGCTCACATCTTTAAGTACTTTGTATTTTAGGACACTAGAAGCCAGTGTTATCTATTTAATAAACTCTACTAAGGAAAAAGGGAAAAAACCCAAACACCTGCTTATTTTATTTCTCTCAGTCAGTTTCAAATTTTAT
Organism: Sagittarius serpentarius; assembly: GCA_034782735.1. Lineage (NCBI taxonomy): Eukaryota > Metazoa > Chordata > Aves > Accipitriformes > Sagittariidae > Sagittarius > Sagittarius serpentarius. Next base: position 3,635,677 of record JAVKLA010000053.1, on the reverse strand, counting down.
TCTAAAAAGAAGTAAATTTACCTGAAGACTAGGGAAAGACCACTGAACATTTGAAAGGTTTTATGCATCACTAAATTAAGGTTGGAATGATATTATGTATCTGCAGAAGATTTTATCCCCATTTTTTTTCTTGATTCCCCAGGCATTAGCTTGTGAATTGAGTTCACGAGTTATTCCCATTCCTCAATTTTTTCTCACTTCTTTCTATAGAGCTTTTAGATTTTTAAAAAGTGTGTCTAATAGTGATGTCTCACTGGATTTTTATCTATTACGTTTGTCCTAGTTAAGGATAGAGCTTGAAATTAAAACATCTGCATTGGAGTCAGCAATATGATTAAAACCCAGATGATTTTATTACAAATCACTGATATCAACAGGAAAACACCAGAAAAATGTCATTATGTTCTAATGTTTTCTATAAATCCAGTAAAAGTTCAACATAACTAGAGTTTAAAATTTAAATATAGAGTTTGAAGTCTGTTATTTATGATATACACTTCCTGGTAAACAGGAGTATATTACAACTGGCACATCAGAATTAATAAACCTACTTCAAACAATAACACTTCTTATAAGAAACTTCTTTGTTAATTCCAAGTCTGAAAAATAAAGTTTACATATATTAAAGCTGTCATAATCTATCTATTAAATAGCATCATATACTGCAGAAAAAGCACTGTGTGTCATGAGGTCTAGCTTTCTCCTGAATAACCGTTTGATGTAATAGTTTAAAAAAATAATCATGCTTTACCTTGAAAACAAGTTTTTTTCTTTTTTCAGAATTTGCTTCTGAAGTAGTTTGTATTTTTATGTACAGCCCAGGTATATTTGTTGTTGGGTTTACTATTTTTTTTAGTTCTTCCTCTTCTCTGTTATTTACAATTTTAGTGTTTTAAATAAAGAAAATCACATCTCTTCTTAGTTTTCATTTGGCTCGTTTCGCCAAGCCAAACTCTTTCACAAGCATCAGTCACTGCAGTATAGTGTAGAAATGCCTGAAATCTAGGTCAAGTGTTAGTTCAGGTGAAATAAATAAAAATGGCTACAGTATTTCAGAGATAAGACAGGCACATGTTGATAGAGACAGAAGCAGCTTTGTTTGATCTAAAGTGGAGCAGTCCACCTCCTCCAGAACTGCTACACCACATAAAGATCATCACCTCAGTTCCATGTTTGTATTACAAACCCTTAAGAGATTGCTGCTGTAAAGTAAAATTCTTGGTTCAATTTTATGGAAACTTTAAGGAACTGTCTAAACTTAAGATTATCAGAAGTGCAATGGCTTTCTCCTCTACTATAATACCGATAAAATAATACAGGTGTTACTCTTGACGGTGATATAATTGAGAAAAAGAGTCAGGAAAGCACTTAAGTACGTACCTAGAGTTTAACATCTGCTAACATGTTTTGACACGAGGGGGTCAGATGACACAGAACTAAGAATCACAAAATCATCAGGTGACCTAGAACTAGCAAATTAATTGCCCAGATCACAGACTACATATATTATCACTTTGAGCACCAACCGGAATGCTGTTCTTACACATTTTTCACAGTTGTGACACAAAACAAAAAGCAGAAACTAAGGGGGGAAAATTAGTATAGTTGAAGGATAGTAATTTATTCTTGATGATTAAGTACTGGGACATAATACTGAGAAGAGCAAAAACTGCTGCTCAGATGTCTAAATTACAAGAGATTTTCTCTTTCTTTTTAACCACTTATTTGAAATCTATTTCCATATATCATAATGAAATGAGCTTTTATGCAGCTATTTCTGAACATTGTCTAGAAAAATGTGAAGTACCATCTTAAGCTCTTTGCCTTAGCCAAAACAATCCCAAGGGAGATGTTATTGAGAAATATACCCCTCCTCCATGGCTTGCACACTAGCATTCCAAACATTTCCTCGAAAGGAACCAACAGAAATGCTCCTGTGTTTCTGGTTATTTCTGAGGGGAGAATTTCAACTCCTAGTAAATATAATCTGCTTTGCAAGGTAAAGCTATTGTCTGCCTGCTTATTAAGCTCATAAGTAATAAATCATTCCATACGTTGAGGAAGATAGCTTTTAACATTATATGGAAATCAAAGCAGCATACATACATATGGCTCACATAATGCATTATATAAAAGCGTTTATTCTAATATGCCAAGAGAAGTAAACTGCATGATTCCTTCTAATACCAGTACACTGTCCAGTACAGTAAAAGACACTGACAAATCATACATGTGAGTAAACACACACGCACTCTGCTAGAGTCCTGACTGCTGTTCTAGACCACGGCTTTTGCTTGTTCAGCGTGCAAGCTGCAGAGCAAGAAGGTTTTCACTTGTGATGGATTCGTCTAATGTTTTGGCTATCAGAAATTCTTCAGTTAACAGCATCTCACAGCTGAGGCCTACCACGCACAAACTGGGAACAAGTCTTCCTTCCTAATGTAGTTTTCTCAGGACAGACCTGAGCAGGAAGGACTAAACTAAAGAGAAGACTAAGCAGACGTGAATGCTTTCTGTCGTATTTGCAGTTCACAAAAAGTACTGATCTATAGGTGAGACTCATTAGGCTCCATACTAGCCCAAGAAGGAGATAGCATCAGGCATAACATTCTCTGTCACCTGTCTGAAGTTGTAATATATTCCTGCTCACTATGATTACACAGATCGGAGCGCAGCCTGGGTTAGGGCAAGACACAGGGAAGGTGCCAAAGGTCTTACAATAGACCTAGGATAACTGAATCCCATTTAACAAAAAAAAAGGTACAAAGGAAAGAAATTAAGCACAGCTGCAACATCCCTTAAACACCTGTGAAACACTGCATCCTGAAGTCTCTCCTTTTCCAGAATGTGTGTTAGAGAATTTTATATGGAGGTGGTGGTGGCAGGGGGTGGAATCAAGATGAATCCTATTGCTGGAGGCTACCAGTTTGCTGACGGATTGACAGGTCAGATGAAATGTATTCTGTGGGACACCAGACTGACCATTTTATTAATAGGAGTGACTGTTGAGGAAAAGTAGAAGATACCTGAGGAGGGAGATATAAAATGCTAGAATAAACATCTATATATGTTTCACTGCATATAAGGATAATTCTGTACAAAAGTCTGAGTCAAAACAAACTTCAGTCAACAATACTGATTTAGTTCATTCAAGGCCTTAATTCTAAGTAAAGATGGATTAATTTACAATTCCTCCTCAGAATTACTTCTAGGCTGGATTTCTTCTTCTAAACTCTTGCGTTGAGGATGCCTGGGCTTATGCTAACCTGACACATGCAGAAAGGCATTAGAAGAATCTTTTCTTTCTAGCAAACTCTAACTATGGTTCAGGTTGCCAGCCTGTACAACTTTGCAGTACAGCTTACAGGACATTTTCTGAGATAATCTCAGGAAGTAGTCAAATTCTCACGTAGTCAGCATTTTCAAGACATCAAAAATGATGTTTAGAATGGCAATTCTTTTTATCTCTTGTAACTATACAATGACTGTATGGAAGAGTACTGACAGGAGTAAGCAAAAACTTACTGTTCTGCTTACAAGTTCTGTCTGTACATCAGGGTTTCCAAATACGCTTCAGCAATGAAGATCAGGGAAATCTAATTTATCTCTGCATAATGTCAGCTGTGTCTCTTCATTGATAAGGAACTTAGGGTAGTCAAAGTTAAGTAAAAACCTCCAAGCATAGATCTGAAATTGTTAATTTTATTTACACTTTTCTGTACAAAATTGTTTTTTTCCTGCTGCAAGTTAGTAAGGGTATTTAGCAATTTTAGTGTAATAACATCTCACCATGCTACTTCTAGACAAGTCAATTATAAGTAATTTTCTTTCAGACTTTCTTGTGTTTTTCTGTTTTTTTCAAAATCATTAGTATATTAGACTCCAAATAATCAGACTATTCCCAAGCCATAAGAAGATTCTCTATTACCTTTGGCATCTGGTCTTTCATCTTCTAACATGACAAGGCACGCAAGTACCCTTCAGAAATAAACTGCCTGTTAGCAGAAATATTTGTGGGACTACAGTATTTTTTGTGCTTTGCATTTGATGCATTGATTCCCTAGAGTTTTATCACACAAAATTGATACAGAAGTAGAACAAATACTTTAAAAGACTTTAATCAGGTATGTAAAATCTCAATTTTTCAACTCCTTATTTCCCCATCCACAAGGGAATAATAATGGGGGTATTATTGCAGTACGGGGGTAAAGTATCCTTTTTCCCTTTGTGTCATCTATTTAGACCATAAATGGCCTGAGGACAAGATTTAAGTGTTTATATAGCATTTATAGTAATGGTACTTCCAGATGCATGCAATCTGAATACCTCTGGACACAAAAGAGATTTTGGAAAAAAAACTCCTATTAATTATTTGAAATATTCTAGTCTGCATTACTAGTAAGATTCAGCTTTGGAAAAAAGTGTCAGTTGAACAAAACTCTGCAACTCTTGTAAAAACACAACAATGTAGGCACCTTACAATTTTAACTTGTTATCAGCATATTGATGGCTCTAGCAGAACCACTTAAACACTATTCTTTGGTTTGTTTAGAAATAATATTAATGATTGTAGGGATCAATGTGGACTATTTAATAGCTGGAACAACTCTGAAAAGCACCAGCAAGGCACTATAAACTTGCACCACATCTACCTTGGTCAGAAGGACTGTGCCCAAGCCTTTTAATAAATCCTGTCCCAAGTGCCACCAGAGAGGCTGAAATATGAAAAATCCTAAATGCAAACAGACAACCAGAAAGGATGTCACAAATTGCTTTTTTAAATGCAGAATGGTTTTTCAGTGAGGAAGGAACTCTCTGACAAGAATAAAGGACAGCCTGGGGGAAAAGGTGCCAAAACAGATTTTTAACTCCCCAAGGGTAATGAACAACTCCAGGGATCTGCTAGAATAATTAGGACTCTGAAAGGGGAAGTTGCATTCAGGTGGCTTTTTGTCGTAGCTGTTGTTCTGTACAGAACACTAAGTCTCATGTGCTAAGTATAAGGTTGTTATACATGATTAAGAAGTTTCTTGCAAGATTTATTTCTAGGTGTAGCTCTCAGACATCCCCAAAATAGAGGCTAGATCCCCTGGTATACCAAAAAATTAATGCCCCTGATGTCTTGACCTACTATAACTTTGGAGACCAACTTTGAGGGATTCCATTAGGGATACTACTCGAGAACTTAGCTCTGGAAAACAGTTTTAAGCATTTCTTAATGGTATTAGAAAGGACATTACCATGTTGAATAGTTACCATTATTTTTGTTTCTTTGTGTGTCTATAATGACCTAATGTTTTCTTCTAAACCACAAACATGTTAATTTCTCCTAAGATGCAGTATCTTTTGCTGCCTCAAATGAGAAATTTTGAAGGTCAGAAATGTACATACCAGAAAACCCATGGAGTTGCATTAATGAAACCAGTTTTTAAACAACTTTTGCATCTCCAAATCCACAAATAAAAACTACTCCTGATCGTACGTTCATTCAATCACTTTCTGTCTGTAGATGGACTGCCTTTTTGCAGTAGCCTGTCAAATAAATTCAATCAAGTAACTATTAGCTATTTATAAAACCGAGTAAATATTCCGCAAATAGAATCTTTTATATTTGAAAGCGAATTTTTTTCACAATTAGATATATGCAATTTGAGTAACTGACCACAGCACTAAACCACTAGACTCTAAGCAGTTACTGTTCAAATGTTTTTGTGAAACTGTGGGTATTGTCGAAAACCTCTTTTTTAAAGAGAAAAAGAAAAGAAGAAAAGATAGGACAAACTGAATGTCTCACATGTAACCATTTTCTACAGTTTTATTTGCTTTGCTTTACTAAAAAGAAAATAAACATGCCAAAGCCTATCCTCAACCTTCCATGTTTACCTCCTAGCATTCCTATAACAAATAGCAAACTTTTTAACATTCTTGTAACAACACTACCTCTATTTTAAAGTGGATGAGGTATAACTCTTAGAAACAGAAAATCTAATTTAAAACCAGCATAGTAATCAATTAATATTTTATACAACATTCTAGCTGCTTAGGATTAATTTCTTCTACCTTGTTACAAGTGTAAGTCAAACATTTCTGACAGCACCATGTTCACAGCAAATTTTAAGCCAGTAGCCCAATGAAAACAGATTTTTCCACATAGATTGTATTGCCTTACCTGTTGATGGAAAAGAGCCCTGAAAAGACTGTTCTTAGCCATCCAGATCAACTCTTGATTCTGTTTCTCAAAAAACTGGTAGGGTAGGATCCAGTCTAACTTGTGCCTAAAATTTCAGATTCATCCTAAAGTATGTGTGAATTCTTTATACTGTCAAAGGAGAGAACGTCATGACTCTGAAGGCTTCCAAAAGAAAATTCTGAAAACTAGGCCAGAAACCCATTTTTTCCCCTCAGTTGGAACAATTGTATTTGCAAAGAAGATCCACATTTGAAGGCTTTTAAAGGCAAATACATCTCTCTACCTGCCTTAGAAAGATTCCTTTACTAGCTCAGGTTAGGTGGGAAAGATCCCACAGACCCAAAAACTTTGGAGGAAGCTAATCAGAATGGGACTATAACATTTTCTGCAGAAGAGCTCCTCATGCTCACAGACCTCACAGACCAAAGTGCTTCATACAATTGAACAATCTGTTCTAAAAATACCCACATATCTCACAACTGCTTTGGTCTACATAATCTAAGCAGATGGCTATTATCTTCTGCATTGACAGGAAGTGCCAAAACATGAACATTTAGGGTGCACTAGATGTAAAATCAACATTAGGCAGACACCACTCAATCTTATGGGTGTTGCTAAAGTTATAGTAAGTGACCATCAAAGTCTGAAAACAAACTAACCAGTTTGGATCACATAATGTATTTCTAGGTCCAAAAATTGACAATGTCAAAAAATCCACAAGACTCTTGCATTTTTATTCACACATATTAAAATCTTAGATCTTAAGTCTAAATACTGTTTTTGATTGCTATTATAAAGCAAAAATTTGCAAACAAACAAGTGATAAAATAAATGTGAGTATAATATATCCACGTACACATCATGATACAAATACCTGTCTCAAGTATAGCTACTAGGTCTTATCAATGCCACCTGTGTGCTTAAGGAAAAAAAAACAAGGAAAATGTCTAAGGGAAAAATCTCATACTCTAAGAACTTTGTGCTTGCACTACGTTTCAATGTATTCAAAGTATTAATTATGAACTTTACATTCTTGCGTTACATAGAACTTCATTACTTGAAACACTGATGTTGTATTTGTATGCCGTAGTACTTACTAGCTGTACAGTTGCTTCTTTTATCATTGCCCAAATTTCTTTTTGAACTTTTACTGTATTATCAGGCTTCTAAACAGCCGTGCTGCATTTTTGACCTTACCTATTCAGTGCATTACCTTCAACAAAGTGAGTACTCAGCAAGAAACAGGACCCTACACAATGTTTCAGCTGACCTTTAACTAAGCAATGTGCTAATACTGTCTATATTATTAGGTATTTTTATTTATTACTACACAATAAATGCTTACTTAAGAGCTGCAAACTTTGTATTTCTGTTGTTTTCATTACCGAATGAGAAGCAGATCACATGCCAGTTATGGGCACCAACCAGAATGTAAATTGGAAATATATGTTTTTAAATGTGTTTTTTTCAGTATCAATAAAAAGTGACTTTACTGTATTACCACCTTACCTCAGAAACAGGTATTCTCAATGTTAAGAGAAGTATTCCCAGATAACACAGAATCATCTTTAATTCATTGTATTTTACAGAATTATTGGTATTTCCTTAGCATGAAAAATCACACAAAGAAATGACATTTCCAATTAAATTAAATAAATGGATTTCTTGAAAAAAGAAAAAGTAATGCTACAAATAGCAATCAAACAAAAGCTAAAAAAAAAACCCACAACCAAATACTTTAAAAGTTAATAATGAAGGAACTAAACTAAGCAGCCAGTGGTGGCCAAGTTCTGTGAAACACACTCTGGAGGAATTAATGGTTTGCTCTTCATATTAATGAAAGGTAAAGTTTTACGGCTTATGGAATCTAATTTTACTCTCCTTCACAGTAGGACATCACTCTTGAAACTATTATTGCACACTTCAATTGATATTTTAAATAATGCCTTTGATAATTACATTTTAAAATGTTACTACCTTCCACAACAAAAAACCTACTTAAATATTTGAGGGGGTTAAAAACAAATTATGCCCCCTACTGTTTCCACTTCATTAGTACTCCTGAGTCTTCTCCAATCTGAAGTATATCCTTGAAAATTCCTTTTTACTTACAAGCTTCTTTTCCATGTGTTTTTCTGTACCAGTACCTACAATGGCATCAACTAGCAACAATGGGTCACACACAATCACAGCTCCTGTACATTGTTTCTTAGGGCTAGCCATTCAGCAACTCACTTTTCTGTATGGAAAAGTTGCTCAAAATCCCTACTTGTCTATTCTGTTTTGTCTGCTTATATAGCAGCTAATTATCAAGCTCTATCAAAGAGACAATTTGATAGGATTCACAAATGAAAGTATTGTGAATGGTAGCTGTCATACATTCTTACATGCAAGAGTCCTGCCAAATAACACTGAAAGTTTAAAGTGAACATCTTGTATCGGTACTAAGCCGTAAATAAGAAATTAGCTTTAGAAAAGCACAAAGTTATGGTTTCGTACACATGCCTATTTAAAGCATATGAGAATAAGGCAAGTTTTAGCAACAGAAATACAAAAGTACAGAAAAGTATTAAAGAGAACATAAAATAAGGCAAGTAGAAATCTCTTACTGGTTCTTTCAGGCCTTTGAACAATCCTAGTCTTCTTATTCTGAATTCCACTTTCATGAAGTGCCTTAAACCAGTCTCTCAATCTGTTTGCAACCTCCCTGAATTCCAGGTCACTGCACACTGAAAAATAAAACACGGAGCTGTTTAATGTTTTTCTCCTGGGTGCTAAATAGAACTTTTCAAACTATGCTAAAAAAAAGTAAAACACATAATATAAACATATATGTTCCACAGTTTTCTTCAATTCATAAAGTTCAGTTTCATTACTTAGGTATGCCAATTAAGGTCCTCAGAAATAAATGCCTGATGTGTAAAGCAATTATGAAATTATATATATTTAGAAATTAAAAACATCCTTTGCAAACTACTGCAAACTACTATAAACGGTTCTAGCACAGATATTTTCACATCTTACTTTAGATGAGGCTGTATGGCAGAGACACTCATGACAGTCTTTTGGAGTGTCATTTCTACGTTCATTAAGGCAATAGTAATGAAAGCCCTACCAGAACAGGTCGGAGATGTGATTTAGGCAGGTAATGCAGGAACACCCAACTTGCTTTCCTCTGCTGAAGCATGAAAAGAGGCAAGAGGGTTGACGGAGAAAGTGCTTCAAGAGTGTCTTGAAAGCTTATTTGATTGAACGTAGTTCTACAAGCCAACATTTGTGAGCACCTAACTGCAAACAGGCAACCGCGCAGCCGCTTGGTGATAGAAAGGATGGCTTCTTTGACCAGAACAGCAAAGGCAGAAAAAGCACGCAAGACCAAAGAGCCCATCTGTAGCACCAAGAGCAGCAGATTAGTAGCAGACTGGCTGAAGTATTGTACAGTTCTGGTAGGTAGTACTGAAGCCAGCAGCAGAAGCAGGTAATAGAGATGTGCAGTGAGGAGGCCTGTTCACCTTCACTATTAAGCTGCTGGAGAAGACACAGAAAAGGTATGTTTGGAGTAAACAGGTATCTCTTCCAAAACTGTTTTCCCATTTCATGTATTTGAGAGAAGCTGGGAGAAGACAAGAGAAATAACAGAATCTGGAAGATGACAAAAGCAGGAAAGGCACTGGATGAATGCTTCCCTAGGTAACAAAATACCTCCCACTGCCCTTATCAACAGCTACCACTTCCAAACCAGGATCGTTTTCCAGGTCTGCTAGTGACTGACTAAGCTACAATCTGAAGAGCTCATACCTAAGTTAGCAAAGCTTCACAGTGAAGTTCTTCAAAATAAATCTCCAGTTAGCTTACTTTTCCTTTATTATGTAGCAATCCATAGTATTTGGTGACATAGCCTTCAGCACACTTTATTAAACTGAACAACACCGTGAAATACCTATTTGTATTTTAGAGTAAGATTGAAACATGTTGTTATGCCAACTATCAATGCCTGTACAACAGCAGGCATCTAAGCATTTGTTCGTTCATTCTTTGCTGAAGTCTCTCTTGAGACTTTGACTCTCTCCTTGAAAGACTTAGGTGCAATCTGTACATACATTTGCATATATTATGAACTGTCTTTTTAATAAAACTTGTACTGTGCTTTTCTCTTGTGTGATGGAACACGTTTTTTTCTGATAATTTGATAGGGAACTGGGGAAAAAAATTTTTTTAATGATATATCGGCATGTATGCTCAAAAATGGCATATTGCAACAACTAGATGAAAATGGTCTCCTGAGCCAAGACTACACATCATAATTCAAACTTGGGGGATTTTTTCCATTTGCTACAATGACACCCTCCTTTACCAGTCCTTGTACCAGCTGACAGGTCAGCATAAAGAATGAGGTATTAACTTGGGACAGCCTGCTTCTCATCAATTTGCCCTCCCAATACAGGTGAAATAGAGCATTTTCCCCTTCTCTAACTAACCTCACTTGGTTTGAGAGAAAGACTTTTAGAATAGAATCATAGGGTATGGAGCACAGCACAATCATTAGGGGTACCTGGCCTGCCATCTAATCGCTTTGATTTATCTACCCTGCACAATACCGTGTAATACCACCTCAGGTCCCAGAAATAACACTGCTACATTAATGTAGTGCCCTGACCTGGCTATTTTCATCTTGTCTATATGCAGTGCTACTCTGATTAACCTCTGATGCTGAGGAGATCTACTCAGAGCCAGCTTATAAGCTCATTTACAGGCACAGACACACACATATAACCATATATATGTGTGTGTATACATTTATTTAAACGGAGAGCATGAGGAAGTGCCAGCTACAAGTAAAAGCTTAGCTTGAATAACATTAACAGAAAGATGCACATGGCAGCTGCATGATGGAGAGAATGTATGAATTCCTCCCTTCTGCAGAAGCAGCCAAATAGACACACTGAAGCTGATCATCTCCTAAGCTCATTAAGGTGTAAAAAAGCACTAAGAAAAGGAGATAGTGTCTCTTTGGCTATTAGGTGTAAGAATAAAACAGAGCTTGCTGTTGCAGCATCTGGTATTAGCCGTTGTCACACACAATACGACATAAAATGACATTTTCTGTGCTCCTGTGAATTGCATTCCTTTCAAAATGAAGGTACGTATGGCACATTTGGGGCTTCAGACACATCCCATATCAAATCTCAGATTAGGGGCATTCTTCCAACTTCAGCTTCCTATAACCCTTTTCCAAAACTCTGCTTGACAATTTAAATTATGGGTTTTATCTCAAAAGAAACAAGAAGAGTATTTTTTGGTTCATTTTAATGATTTTGACAACTTCATCATGGGAATAGATTACCTTCAAAAATCAAGGCAATGCAAACCAAACTGATTAAAACTGTCATTGGCCTATTTTACACCCCATGGCTACTGAAGTGCTGGAGTCAGCTCTCAAAGATAGCAGGTAATTACCTTTACTGTATTATTAATTTAAATGCACAGTGAATTTTTGGTTCATGGCATTTCTAATATGTCAAGTAAAAGCAGATATCTTCTGTATGTGAAATATACATGACAGATGCAGCAGAACTACACTAATCCACACACTTAATAATTTACATGGACAAATTGTGTTCTCAGCAAGGAATTAAAGCATGGGTTTATAACAATGTCTCATATTTCAATATTTGAGTATCACAGTTTTTTATCAAAGAACATTTAGATCATTTACTAGCATCTCAGAAAAAGATTTAAATGGTAGAACCAGCCAGCAAATTAGAATTCTTGTCATGAAACTTTCTATCAATCATTTTATTTCCACAGGATGCTGAAAATACATTAAAATTTTGAGTTGGTTAAACAACAACTAATCATGCAATTTAATTTTGATTGCTGGAAAGTAAAGGACACTGAATTTTTTTTTATGGTTCCCACCCCTCCACCCCCAACCTTTTTTTTTTTTTTTTTCTCTATTTTGGAATTTTCCATCGAGAAATTTAAGTTTCAGATTTCAGTATACTTACTATTTTCAAGAGTGCTTTTCAAGATCTAGCTATCCTAATATTAAAATAGTAGAATAATAAGAAAAAAATAATAATAAAGAATGTATTTTTCATTTTATGGTTCCTGTTAAGTGGTTTTGGTTGGGGCTACTTAAAGATAATTTCTTATTATCTGATGTCAGTATTCATTCAGTTCCATGGTTACTCTTGTATATGATCCTCTCTAAATATTCTGTTACATTATATTGTTTGAAGCATTTCAGAAACATAAAAGAATCTGATGAAAATAATTCAGTTTTTTATGTTGTGATTACTGGGAAAAAAAGCTAGTACTATCCTGACATGAGAATTAAAATACATATTAAAAAAAAAGAGGCCTTATTAGAACATGATATTTTATACCGGAAAATGACAAAGCAGAAAACAGATTTACATAAGTTTGTAAGAACACAGGGTATTAGTAGTGGCAAACAGATCCTTAAAGTAGTACAGCTATTTCTATAGTCAGAGATTAGCATTTGAGCACCTCTGGGCCAAGACCTCCCATTTCCTAAATTATTAGGTACAAGGGGCTTGGACTACTTAAGCCATGACAGTGGCAGGAAAGCTGCACTCGTTACCCCATCAGGTAACACAGAGAAGCAGAGGACTAGTGCCTTGACAGAGAAATTTTCTCAAAAGGAAAAAAATGAATCTTTTGACAATTCCCAAAGGTAAATCAGGTAGTAAAACCCTAGCTTGGTCCTATCTCAATACAGACATTTGCCAAAACTTGACAGAAAAGAACCACCACATACATTTCTTTCTTCACACACAATGGTGCTTACAATATATTTTATATAGGTAGCAATTCATGTGGCATCTAGGAAGCCAACTTCTTAACATTAAATTTGCATAATATTTTCTTCATTAAAATTATACGAATTAGAAAAGCTCTAAAATTACAGTATTTTCAGGCTTGGGGCTAAACATGAATGCATTTACTGCTTCAAATATTGTACTTCTTAATGTACTATGATATTTCAAAGATATTCCAAATAAATTTAATTAGCATTAACACAGTACATGAAACAATCCACCTTGCATGAACCCACTTCCATGTTAAGCTATAAACACATAAAACCAGAGATTGTGTATTAGCTTTTTTTGCATGTCCTTACATTAGGAAAATAATCTGGAAGCTGCTCTACAGCCGTCATATGTATGCATAGCAAACTGCAAAACTGAATACAACTCTAATGTTATATGGCAGAAACCGTATTTTACAAATTTCCATTAAAGCGTTCTTGTATGGTATGCATGAATAGTTAAAAGCAAGTTCCAGGACAATTTAAGATCAATGTTATTCTTTAACAACTTTTTGTACAGCTGTGCTTTACAACTATGGCTCAAACTTATTCATAAGAATAGGGGCTACCATAACCTCATACATCATGAACAGTGCTTGTTTTAATGTTGATTCAAACCTTAGCGTTTTTTTAATCTGGATCAGTCTAATCAGACTACTCACCACCCCGTAACAAGTTTAAGTGGCACATCAGCAGTCATTCTCAAGTTATGAAGACAGCGTAATTTCTGGCTTACAGGGCAAGTACCATACTCAGGTACAGTCTAGGGGGAAATTTTGCCTTAAGAACTTACATATGTAGTGCAAACTTCAGAAAGACTATTGAATAATAATAAATACGGCCTAAAATTATCTATATTTCTCTATCAGTCTGCTGAACAGAGTTGTCTCAAGTCTTACCATCTTGCAAAAAATCCAATTTTTAAAAAATCTCTTTTCAGGAAGAAAATATGTTTGGTGATAAAAGAAAAAAATGGGGGAAAGCAAGTCCGGGAAGTAGCACAAGAACTTTGCGGAGGTGGTGATGTCAGCTTTAATGTTAAGCAAAGTTAAATGAGACATGGGGAGGATTCAGTGTTTTGAGACTTTTGGATAAACTCTTCCTTTCTTTTCTCTCCCTTCCTGAAAAAATCCTGTGCTTTCTGCTTGTCCTCTCAATTTCCTATGCTTCCTGCCCTGGAAAAGGAAGAGGCCAATGTCTGGGTAACGTGCAGCCACGGTAAGAAGTCAGTGTGGGACAGGACGTAGCAGCTTTCTGTTCTCATTCCCACCCCTGTCTCAGGTACACACAGATTATTTTTTCAGGAAAATAGCTGTCACCGGCACTACTTCTGGTTCACTACCTTAACTCTTCCATGGGAGTAGCAGAGATGTCTCCAGAGAAACTGTGGGATGGGCAGTTCAGGCTAGGATTCTGCTCCCACTGCAGCCTGCCGCCCGAGTCTCCTTTCTTCTTTCACCAATACCTTGAACCGGGCTTGTACAGTAGCAGACTGATCGCAGCACAACGGCGTTACATTGTGCATCAGCCCAGGATAAGATTATTTACTCTATAAAGTGTCTTACAATTCCGGTGAACCAGAGAGCAGGTAATACAATTGATGTCTGAAATTATTTGAAAATTATTTTGAAATTCAAATATTCTCTGCTTAAACTTTAAAAAGTAGGAAGCATCCAATTTTCATAGCACAAAAGAAAGAAAAGATGATAAAACAAAATATACAAAGTTCAGCCAATTCATCATCAAAAGAACATGTGATAAATAAGCTACTTAAGAAGCACAGAGCAAGCAGAGTTGATCAAAAGTTAGACAAACCTACCTCAATTTTTTTCATAGGTTTTTAGTTAGTAAATTCATTTATGAAAAAATACATACTTAGAGGACAGTCAGCAATGACTTCATTGTACCCAAGTCACTATGGACAGGCAGTTTTCTGGTAACAAGAGATATTTCTGCCCTCACAGAATCTGAGTATAGACTAATTGCTCACACATTCAGTTCAGCAAAAAAAAGAATGCTGCATATATAGAAGTAATGCTAAAAATGCATTGATTTTTGCCACATATATCAGTGCCCATGAACATATATGATTAAAATTGCTGGAAAAGAACAGAATACTTTAGGTTATTCGAAGAATAAAAACTGGTGGTGCTTAGACATTAGCTTTATTTATTATCAGCTCTGAGTATTTCTATATCAGATCAGTACAGAGATTCCATATTACTTCTTAGTATAATATATTACTATGGAATCTTCCCTTACTTTTGTTTCATAATAAAGTCATATTTCTATCCTGTGGCCAAAATGACTAAGGCAATATTTGTACCTTCTGAGTAAACTGAGAGCCACAGACTAGAGAAAGAATCCCATTAGATGTTCCATGTGTTGAGTCAGCCACACATACACAGACAAACGGAAGATTCTTATCATGTGGGTTATTAAAAAAGCATAAAATCCTTTCTAATGTCTTCCGTATGTTAGATACGATTTTGAATGTCAAATAACTTCAACTATATAAGTTTTTTCTAAAAGCACTTATCACATTTCAGATTTCTGTTCCTGTTTTGACATGTAAAGAAGTAGTAAAATAACCTTTAAAATAGTGAAATAAACAATTTAATTCCCACTCACACAGAAATTTATCAATAAGTTTTGTTCAGCTTTCCAAGAACATTCAGGTGAACACAGAGCAGATGTAAAAGACTTCAGTCTAAAACATAACTTTCAGAAAGTCATAAGCAGAGAACAATATTCAGACATTATCACAGTTACAAACACAGGGTTTTTTCAGAGGAGCTGGGCTGCACAACGTAACCCTGAGTTATGCTTTAGTAAAATCTTTAATTCACAAAAAAATTCAGGTATATTTACTGAAAATGTCTACATTTGGCTTTGTTTCTGATCTCAGTACAGTACCAGCCTCAGCACTCCACCTTAATTCACACGGATTTATGTGAATAAACCTTGTATTCTGTAACAAGGGAGGATAAGCCTAAAACTCCATTCACTAGAAGGCTATTTTCCACTGAAATGTGCTTGCTCGGGGTTATGCTATATGATGAAAAATTAAATTAATTAATGGGTTGATGCATGCGAGAATATATTTAGGGACTTTTCGTCCTGGTGATTAGCTTCTAAAGATACATGCCGCTGAAATGATTGTACGCATTGGTCTGTACTGATTTAAAATAGGTCAAGATGAGGTAATTTAGATCTATTCAGACTATTATTTCACCTGATAGACTAGGAGATGAATCTTTTATGGTGAAAGACAGACAGTAAAGGTTGTAGAAGGTTAGACAGTAATCAAAAAATGCATATTAAATCACATGAATCCACTCAGGAACCTGTCAACAAGTACTTTTGTTTTTGTCTAATGCCAATGCAAGGCATTCCTGCTATTACAATCAACTCTAGTAGCCATTAAGAGAATTAGTATGGGGTAAAATGAATTCACTAGCTCAAAGGTTACTGGAGTCTCCTGTCATTTGAAGTAATAAAAACTGTCTTGTAAAACCAACATATATGGCTATGCAAAAAAATGAAGGGATCTGAGAACTTATAGGTACCCAATCCAGCAATATCTTTATAATAAATATTATTTAAATGTTAGGTGGAACCAACTGTTCAATTTGTTTTCACATACAGTAAATGTTACAATTTGTGTTGGCATTTGAATATAATTTACTGATTGGAAGTAGAATATTTGAAAATGCTAATCAGTATGTGTTCTTTCAGTGCCTTTCAACTCAAGTCAATTGAAGAAGAAGTAAAAATAGTGCTACTGAAAGCTATAAAGACATGTAGAACATATTTTGGGACATATTTTGGATTGAAGACCAGGGTACCTATCAACCACGTCCTACAGCAAACTAGGTAATGCTCCGTGTGAGACAGGTAACTTAACAATCAGTGTGTGCTAAAGCAAGACTTCTGATCGTTCCAGCTTTTTCTGTGTGGGAATCACTGCATATGATCACAGAATCACAGAGTAATTCATGCTGGATGCGAACTCCAGAAGTCATTCAGTCTTACCCTCTGCTAAAAGCAGGTCTAATTACATCAGGCTGCTCAGGGCAGTGTCCAGTCATTCCAGTCCTGTGATGATCGTGCCATTCACATGAAGGGTCCTCACTATATGAAAGACTACCCCTCTTTAAAAGAAATAATGAACTACTGTCTTCTAACTCTATACTGTCTTCCCTGAAAAGTACAAGAGCGTCTTCTCACGCTGTAGCTTGAGGATTGCACTCACCTGTCCCGGACTGCTAGACATCCACAAACCTGGTTACCACAGCAATTCCGACTCAACTGTGAGAAGGATTATTTAGAGCAGTTCACAGCCGACGCTTATGTAGTTCAATGCCCTTTCCATGCATTACCTACTATTCATGTACTCCTATATGGCTGTGCAGTAAATCTTATGCATCTGAGATGCACTGAGTAACTGCACATCCACTATGTGCACTTACGTGTGTTTCTTTTCCAGGGGGCCCTGTGTAAAAATATGGTAACCTTAACGCTGCTATTAGAATTCAGTGCTGCCTTTAAAGACCGTATCTATTAAGGTAAACTGGAACATTATATAAAGCGTACCTATTCAGCGTCAGTACCCTGCAGGGCTGCCATTCTGCATAGGTTTATGAATTTAGCACTGAGGAAATGATTGCTTGAACTGAAAACTCCTGGCTCCAGCCTAAGGGCTAGTCCCCATTTGGCTAACCCTAAATGTCTAAGAACACCAGAACTAAAATTGTACCCAAATGGCCTTACCATTCCTGCAATATACGGTGGCATTTCTAGCTCTGTATCATCTCTGACACAAATGGGAAGAATAACACATGGCAAAAAGAAATGTGGTCGCAAAACCCAACAAATTCAGCAGAAGGACAAAAAGCCCTTCAAACTTGTAAATAAAGGATGGGACAGTCATTTCAGGCATCTTTTTACAGTCCCATATGTATAATCAGAATTTTTTTTTTTTTAACAAAAGGCTGTAAATTGAAAAACTTCGTATGTATATTTCTATTTTTATAAGCTTGTGAAGTTTATTAGCCATCTGTTACCTCTAGGGCCAATGATTTTAGGAAGATACCTTGAAATTAACAAATAAAAGCATTCTGATTTCTTTACTATTTAACTAAACATAATGAATTTTCTACTTCAGTTAGTCTATGTTACGAGATAATTAATATAAATGCTGCAGATACCGTATCAGGGAACTGCAGCTGCTTATTCTTACTGCCTCAAATTAATGTTCCATACAGACATTCTGCTCATGATTAATGTCTCATAAAATTTAAAATTATTTCAATTAAATTACATTTTCATAAAACAAATCTGGTCTTTTTGTGTCCTCACAGTTTTAAAGACTTCACATTTAAATATAATGACCATTTCTGAGTGCAGGAAAAATACTAGTAAACACAACATAGAGAATTTATGTGCTAAAATACTATTTTCAACTTAAAATATGTAAACTTACTAAAACATTGCAATTAAATAAGACAATAGTAATTCTTTAATCTGTCAGAAGTATCACAGACCTATTGTGGAATTTGCTAATTTATTTTCTGGAGGACGCTTCCTTTGCTAACTGCTGCTAACCTTTAATGTTGGTTATCACTTCTCATAATCCTGTTATTCTGAACTATTAATTTCTGAGGATGAAAATGATTTTATTACTCTGTAAAATGCATACTTATGAAGCTAGACAGTCAGCAAAAAAAGATAGCAAGGAGACGCTCCACTGTAATGTGCTATATTGCAAGATCTTTTCATTCCCAAATATTTTTATATATTCAGTTGAATCCAGTATTTCAAATAACAGAAGATATAGAAAGTACCAAAGAGGGACAGAACAGCAATCTTCTTAGCGGTGAAAGCTTTCCAGCCAACCATACCCAAAGGTGAGGAGGTAGTTTTCTGAATTCAGTTTCAAGGATTCCTGAAAGCACTACACAGCTCTGGTACAAAGTCAGGACATTTTCTTCCTTTCAAGGACAAGACTGACAGGGTCCCACAAAGACTTTTTTTGCATTTGACATAAAACCTCTTGAAACCTAGTAGACAAGTATAAAAAGATCATTGAACGATGCTCTCTATAAAGAAAACTTAAATATATACATATTATTTCAGTATTTCAGATTAGACATTTTCTGAAACCAGAAATGTTCTGTGCTGATAAGAAGCTTTAAAGGTCTACCACACCAGGTAGTGTGGTACAGAACCTGGCACAGAACCTGGAAGGGACTGATGGACATTTCCGTTGGGAGAGAAAACTACCACTGTGCCTTGGCGGGACTGTCTACTGGTTTGCACCTTTTCTCTTGCAGGGAAGGATAGCAGAATTGAACACTGGGCTGACAATCACTGACTAATAGAAATTAATTAAACTCTGTCCTGCAAGTGTCTGGCATAAAGGAATTTTACATCACATTGGATCCCACTAAAGTCTGACAGATTTAAGACTGGCATTGCAGCAGTTTTCTCCTTTTCGTATTTAGATTGTGATCTCATGTTTTAAACCACTTTATACATACCCTAACCATTTGCTTGTGTGTCCTGCTGGAATGCTTAATCAATAACATTGCTCTTAATCACTTAGAATTGTGCAGTAAAGAGCACAGTTGCCTGTAGACCTCTTAGTGAGGACTAAGAGGGTGGAATCACTCCAATTTAGCTAATTATTTGTGTATTTCCTAAAGTGAGACCATCAGAGGTAGACAAGCTCTTTCTCCACTACTGAAGAAAACTATGGCAGTCAATCCATTAAATCAGTAGTATAACAGCAGGACCCACTCCCCTGGCAGAGGAATCACATGCACCGAGATGCAAACTTTACTACCCTGTACCACCACCACCTCAATGAAATCACAGCTCTAGTTAACTAAATGTAATCTGCAGCTGTGTCTCCGCACAAATTCACTAATCAGAAGTTGAAGGAGAAATGAAGAAAGTAATGATTTTAAAAAGAAATTATTAGGGTACTAATATCTTAAATATTTACACATGGATATACGAAATATGTTAGCAAAGTGCAATTATGTTTTGCTAGTATATGCACTGAACACCAAAGGGATTGTTCATGAACATCTGATGTAGATCAGATAATTTTTATGAGATGTATATGAATATTCATAGAAATAAAAATTTATTTAGCCTTGGTAATTTCTAATGTGGTTATTATTCCTATACATCTTTTAAATCCAAAAATCCTGCATTATCAACAGTGACCCTACTGAATTACAATTATTATATTTTGAGAGGAAGGGGAAACTTGTTCAAAGTGCTGTTTTATAAATAAGTAAGAAGGATATGAGAAGCATGCACTGGTGTGGCTTGTGGGTGTGTGAAAAATGTTGGATGGTACAGTATCTGACAGGACACCATTGGGAGACTTTGCAAGTTAAAGCACTATAAACCTGCTGCTTTTTCATTCATATAGTCTGCAGGAAGAAGTCCATGGGGAAAACTATTCCCAGAGGTACATCTGAAAGGGGAACAGCTAGTCTACCTCAGCAGAGAGTCTGGCCATGAACTAATAGTGTGGACAACCAAGGACAAAAGCCAAGGAGCAAACCAGCGAGCTACCTTATTTGACAGTGCAAATATACCCTTATGTGCTCTCCCGTATTCCTTCACCCCAAGTTTGTGACCCAGAAATGGAGACCATGTCATGTTCAGTATAAGAAGAAATGGCTCCAGAGCAAGTTAATGGTCGCTGAGCTATCTTGCAAGGGATGACAACATTCAGAAAAGAAATACATTTTGGGTGCTCTCTTAGTTTAAGGGACAGATTTAACACCTTTCTTCAGGGGAGATATTGAACTGCAATGCTGAAGATGAACTGACTATCCTAATAAAGTGCTTCATCATGAAGCAGTTTTTAAATAAATATGTGTAAGTTTACCCTTAGTAAAGCTTTCAGCTTCCTACAGGAGAAGAGAAAATCAGACTTCCAGAGGTTAGCGCCCTTCTTTCAAAGTAAAATTGTCAAGATAGAATTGATGAAAAAGGGAAAAATTTCCACCAAGACAGTTTTCCTTTTTTTCATCAAAATACTCAGTGTTTTCAACCTGTTCTACTGACTGATGTATTGAGGTAATACAGGTTTTGTCTGAGCAGACTGGATGCTAACCCCAGGGCTGCTGTTTTCCCATTACAGATCAGGGTCCATGCATGTAGATGCAATACAGATATCCAATTGAACCTAGCAACAGCATGTGGTTTTTGGAAAGCTTTAACTATGTTTTTCTGCTCTAACATGTCCTGCCAGTGAGCAACAAAGTAGAAAGTTCTTCATCTATACAGCCTTTCCATTTAAATTGAACAAAGACTACAAGGGAAGAAATAGAAGACATTTGCCATTTGACCAGCTGCATTGAATAACTCTCCTAAACTCTTTAAAAGACCTCTTCTTAAACACAGTGATAAAAAATTGCCACCTGAGACACCAAAAATAGAAACTAAGTTATCTGAATTGGTAACAGAAGAACCCATATAAGTTTAACAAAATCAAAGCAGTCAGTGAAGTTAATGTGCAAGGCCAGCAGAGATTTTGTAGCTTTTGTCACTTGCAATAACACCAAGTACAACGTTAAGGAAATCCACAGTTACAACACTGCCACTTACGTTTTCAGAAATCTATAAATTTTCTCCAGAAGAATTGATGGCCTTTCTTTTGTTAAGATGAATGTTTGGTCTCCAAATGGCTCAGTGCATTCTCCTCCTACCTATACACCTCCTACGGCATCTAGGAAATGTATGGTGTTCCTTGGGAACACTGTAGCAGCTGAACGAGAACTACAGTATGTATTACAATTTGAGACCGTCAAAGAGGAAAATCAGGCTTCAAACAGAAAATCTGCAAAAGGAAGAAAAATTAAGGAAAGGACTGTAAAACTGCAAGTGAATGTACTCCATTAACCTCCTTCGCAGGGAGAACAAGCTTACTAGTCAGGAAAAGGAGACAGAAGAAAATTTTGAGTACAGCGAATGCAGCAAAACAGTAACATCCCATCATTAAGAATGACAATTCAGTGGCTGCAGATCCATGCATAAAGATGGCTGCTTATGGTCAGACCAAACTCTATCAAGTCTTTATGTCCTGTCTGCAAGAGCAGCTATTCACAAGTGCTGTGGAAAGAGCGGTATTTTTGTGGTCTTCTTTCTCCTCCTGCTTGATCCATAGTACCGAGACGTCTTGAGCTCACAGAATTTAAATGGGTAAGTAATGCAGAACCTGATCATTTCTGACTATCTGCACATTTCATGTTACAAGGAAATACAGACTTTATTTTTTATGAAAGGACAAGAGGAGAAAATCTGCTTGATCAAGATCCTCTTGAAATCTATTCACTATCTATTTGTTACCCCGTAAGGGTAAACTTATGAAGCACAAGTTGAAAACCCTATTAAGAAATCACTGTAGCCAACACAAGAGAGTGATAAAATTCTGCATCACTCTTTGTGAGACCCTAGTGTTTACCTGAGCCAGGCAAACAGGCAGTGTCTCCAGTAATTTTCTTTTTGTAAAATGGACATGGCCTATAAATACTGGAACCAACTCCTCAAAACTTAGCCCCTGACAAGGCATGGTATGCGTGGGTTATGGAAGAATGTAAGAGTGACAATGGTATGTCAGACCAAAGGCTCATCTAGCCCAGTACTCAGCCTCCAAGAATGGGAAAAAGTGGATGCAGAGTGAAGCACACAACAACAGAACAAGAATTTGCCTGGTCTCCAATCACTTGTGCACAAGGGAATTCTAAAGCCAGATATGAATCTGTATAGTTAGTAAAACTAATCTGGTTCCTCTCTTGGTGGCCTCAACCCCAAGGCATGTGTAATAAAAATAATCCACAAATTTTAAAATAAAATTTCAGATCATGCTTTTAGATGTAAAACTAGAAACAAAAGAGTACAAATAACACTGAATACCAAATCTAGTTTAACATTAATCAGCTGTTCTCAAGTCCCAAAAACATGTCCAAGTCTTCACTGAGACATCCAGCTTTCTAACTGTTTCACTCAGCACAGAGAGGTACCATTATCTTTAGAGCCATCAGCTCATCTGGTGCAAACCACAGATAAGAAAGGGTCATTCTCAGAGGGACTCAGATCCAAAGAAAACCATCAAGTCACCTGTGTATGTTTGCAGTCCTCAAATAAGATGGGTGTGTTACAGATAATCTTTAATACTCAGAGTAAACAGAGGTGCTCTGTGACATTAAACAACTCCAGATCCAAACCAAGCACCATGAGGGATCAGTCTCGGTACCGTATTTTAGGAAATGCCTCTTTTCAAGCTGCAGTCTACCTGCATGGGACTGCAGTTTACCTGCATGCAGTGTATTTGCATGGCTATTTTCAAGTACAAAAGTTTTTGAAAGGAGCTGCTTAGAGCAGGCACAAATCAGCACCATTCGTACGCAGAACAGAACAAAGCTAATATTGCTAACAAAAACCACTGTATCTTTATGACATTAGGGTATGTTGAGGATCTTGACATATTTTCTGACATTTAGAGAAATTCTCATCATATTGAAATCAGTAGTAGAATTCCTGCTGATTTCAGTACAGCCAGAATTTCATCCCCACTTTGGTGCTGTCTAGACCAACCACTTGGTCCTTTGAAGAGGAAGGGAATGCTAACACTGATCAACAGACATCTTGGTGGTTGTTTAAACAATTTTGTTGACATTTTTCACAATGAAAAGTGACATTTCGTAAGTTACAGTCCATTGAAAGAAAATAAAAAATATAACCGTTTTGCTTAAAGAAATATGACATTATTTTTTGAAAAAAACCCCTATACAATAAAATGTATTGTATTGTAGAAAAAAAATCTATATAATAAGAATGTACATTGCTTTTCCATATGGTGATTAAGGACCTTTCAAGACAAAAAGAGTATGGACAATTAGAGATGCAAGGCAGTAATCTATTCAGTTATAATTTCGCTTGTTAATCATAAAGCATGAAAGGTATTTGAACTAACTGGATGTGCCGATTATCAGCACCACTGCCTACAGCTGAAAAGAACTGTCAAATGTCATCAACTGTGAACCTCTTCACCACTGCATCTGAGACTTCTAAACAACTATTACCCCTAATAATGGCATCACTGTTCTGTAATGTTTGCAAAATTCATGAAACTGTTTAAACTGTCAGTGACATCAGTACTTGGTCCGAAAGAGTCTGAAAACAATGCATCAGTAGCTGAGGTTTTAAAAGTAAAAAAACACCCAGTATTTAATTATTTTAAGAAATAATCAAATGTCTACTGATAATGGTTTTGAAGATATCCTAGCAAGAGCAGTAAGAACTATAGTGTGAAATTATGTCATTTTTTCACATAGACTCTTCTGTTCTCCATCAAAAGCCTTTTAACATAGTTTTCTAGTTATCATTCAGATAGCGCTATATTTTATGTTACTGAACTTCAATTTCAAGCATGTTTCTCTTCTGCCCTTTGTGGGCCATGTTCTTAAGTATTCTGTATTTCTGAAAACACATCATTAACTACAGAGAAACATGCAGAAAAATACCACAGTGATATCTGAATTTCAGTGGTCACACAAAAGTAGTAGAAATGATACTCTCAGCTCATCCTTCAATAATCACCATTAAGATCAACATGGCACTATAAAGTCCTGAGAAACTATTGTATGTTATTGGGCCAGCTGGATCACTAGGCTGTTCGGGTAGTTTTTAAAGATACAAGCGCTGACACTCACACATGAACCAACTGTGGTCAAAAAAACGTGGCTTTGTTATCACTGCGCTGAGCTCAGAGTGATGTTGCTTCCCTGTCTGCATGGCTCTGCCTCAGTTTCAAGATGCTGATATTGCACCTCAATGACTTGCAGACTACAGCAGACTCCTGTTTAGCAAGGTAAAGCTGAGGCACAGCAAACGTGTGCAGACAGAGATTACTGGATTCAATAGCAGGTACCACCACTGAGAAAATTTACTTGCAGAGCAGCAGGTCCAAGTTTAAGAGTTTCTCCATAGCTCTTATTTCATTAAACAAAGAGAAGTCCTGGTTCAGTTTAGTGAGAGTTTTGTCAGTAATTTCAGTAAGGCCAGTTTTCCCTTCAATGAATATGAAAAACCTCATTACTCTATTGCACAAAGCCCACCCTTCCTCCTGGTTTGACAGTCGTAATTTGAAGGCTACAGTGTGCCTACTGCTCGAATACTTGAGTTGACTTGGCATTTTATTCAGTTGTTGCTGTCTGTATGTATTGCAAACGGACATCATCAACATATGTTTCTACTTTAAGAGCCAAGATTGCTATTATTTCTTAATATGCCAGCTACTTATATTGAAAAATGCTGGTTTAGTCTCATTTTATATTGAACTCCTGTTTTACCAACAAAAAAAAAATTCTATGGCTGCTCATGGATTAGTAAAAGCTGTTAACTATGAGGAAGAACAAATATAACATAATCCTATAACATACTGTACACAACACAGAGTACCTTTGTTATAATTTGAAGTCAATCCTGAAAGACTAATTTATGGTTTTATTGTTTTAAGTAGGACTGCATGTAGTAAGTACTTTGAAAAGGTCATTAAGTATAGAGAATAATTTTATTTAAAATAATACTATACAGTAATTACTGAATTACAGGATTAGATCAGCAGGAAATTGCTTTAAGCAATATCTGACAACTAAAATGTGACCACTGTGGAGCTTTTTTGATTTAACATCTGTGCAAACTTCACTTATAAGCTTGGTTGTTTCCTATACTGTTAACGCACTTGCAGGTTTGGATTTTGGGTGTTGTGTGGTTTTTTTTTAAACAGTTCCTCCTGTAGCCCCTAGAATACAAATCCAAAATGGATTAAGGATTTGCTTTTAATCACAGCCAGGGACAGAGAACAGCAGGCCCTATACATGATACTTTGCCACAGTGCCACAGACCAGCACCTCAGCACATGTGGTAGAACAGGCTATAAGTGTTCCTGGTCCTCTTCAATGGAAAATCTAATTAGTTTACATGTATTGATACCTTATGTTTAAATCTTATCAAACTAAAGGTATCTCACTTTGTGCAGAACCAGTTGAAGAGCACAGCATTCATTCTCAGCCCCGGCAGCAACAGCAGAGAGCAGACACAAAGCATCGCCACTAATTCTGCAGTGATTATAGGACTGCAGTGTATGCAAAAAGGTTATAGCCACTTTTAAGCTTTTGCTACAGTTGACTAAAGACCTGTTAAAAAGTCAAAGACAGCTGGAAGTGTTGTCTACTGATAATCATACATGAGTAAGTGAAAAATGAGAATCTAAGAAGACTAAATAAATTTGTTGCAGGACATGATGTAGCATGGCCAGCAGTTGCCATTACAGTAATCTAGTTTAACTTTCTGTGTAAAAAAATTCAGTACAACTTCAACTAGTAAATTGTGAAATTAGCCAGTAACTTGAGCTGTGTAAAGATTTCTTTTTAAAAAAATTACATTGAACCTTATCGTTTCCAAGTTGATACGAGAAGTTACAATCAGAACGGACAGCCCACCAAACCCAAAGGCATTTCATTTGCAATTTAAAATTGTATCATAACATCATTGTTTAAGCCTCAGAACATAAAAATAAAACAGAAAAACTCATTAAAGCTTTAAACTGTACAAGAAACTGTTTTTCCTGTACAGGCTGAGAAGAAAAAATATTTAAACCCCATGGAACAGAATTTGTTTTTATTATCTTCCAGATACTAGAAAGTAAATTTGGGAGTTTTGCAATGAGGCTGCCCCTCAGCCTCCTTTTCTCCAAACTAGACAAGCTCAAAGTCCTCAGCTGTTCCTCACAGGACATTCCTGACAGCCCGCTCACCAGCTTTGTTGCCCTCCTCTGGACTCATTCAGGGACCTTCACATCCTTCCTAAATTGTGGGGCCCAGAACTGCGCACAGTATGCAAGGTGAGGCCGCACCAGTGCTGAACACAGCGGGATGATCAGCTGTTTTGACCGGCTGGTTATGCTGTTTGACGCACCCCAGGATGGGGTTTGCCCTCTTGGCTGCCAGAGCACACTGCTGACTCACACTGAGCCTGCTGCCGACCAGCACCCCCAGGGCCCTTTCTGCAGCGCTGATCTCCAGCCGCTTCTTTCCCAGTTTATACTTGTGCCCGGCATTACTTAGTAACGCTGCTTCTTTCAACATGAGTCAGCGTGAGGGAGCTGTGTCCAAATAATAGCACTGTACAATGCCTTGTCCATTCTGCTCAAAAATGCTCCCCCACCACCATGACACTGCTATATAAAGTATCTGACATAAGTAAATAGCCTACGAAAACAAATTAAATGAATACTGAATGTCTAGTCACTGCTTTAAGCCCAAATATGTCAGAGAGTTAGATAGGTGTCTTAGTAGGAATTATTAAACAAGGAAACAGAAACCATGACATTTTCCAAAGACATTGACATTGATCACCTGTGAAGAAGATGTAGGGGACAGCTCCTCTATTCAGTCACTCAACAGTGATGATAATCAGAAGAAATTTCCTGAGGATACAGGCAGTGATAATGGCCCCTGGGGGAGCAATTCACACAAACTCTCCAATACCTCTCCATAAGGTGGTTCAACTAGGAACATTAGGTATGTAGATTTTATTTGTTTCTCATCTACCACATGCAAAAAAATAGGTAAGCAAGCTCTTCAGCAGAAGTTAGGAATCTAAATATATGGTTGAACCTAGACATAAAAAAACCCAGGGAGTTCCTCTCTCTTCTTTCTGCACGAGGCAGCCAAGTACCTGCCTGGTGGGCACAAAACTGGACCCCCGAGCCAAAGGCACAGTTAAAGAATCACCACCTCCTTGCTATTCACATTTCCTTTTTTTTTTCACCTCCATTCTAAGCTGTTTCTTTCTTTAGTCCCTCACTTTCTGAAGTGTCAAAAGCTAATGAGCCACACTTCTTTTTGCATATTTTCTTTTACAACACGTAACACGGGTCTTGAAAAGTTTTCTGTAAAATGAAATATTTGTCACTTTGCACGTATTTCTGTATCAAAATACCTTTTGTAATTATCATACTGTTACTGACTGAATTTTGTTCTGGAGCAAAATAATATGTATTCTTTTCTGGAAAAATATTAAAATGTAAAACATTTTTTACAAAAAGGTAAGAAGCAAGGAAATAAGTCTTTAGGAAAACGCCCTTTTTTGTATGGCCTGGTATTTCATGGATTAAGCATATTCAAAGTTTAAAAAAAAAATGCAGTTTAACACTGAGAGACTGATAGCAAAAAATAAGATATCAGCGATAATCATCGAAATTATTTATTACCAAAATTAAAGGCTTTAAACTCTTTACTTTGGGTTCTCTTTTGTCTTAGAGTATTCATTTATACGTTAGTTCCTCGAAAAGCTTACACTCAGTATTTTTTGTTTGTTATACTACAAAGACCACAATAGGCAGATGCACTTTGTTTTCCTGTTATTGTTTGGATTCCACTGCAAAAGGAACTTTTCATCATTCAGAATAATGATGATGAGCATTTATAGCGTTTGATAAGAATTTTTTATTCACTTTCTATTTTATGTAACAGAATGACTCATGTCTGCCTCCACATGATCCACTGGAAGAAACTGCTCAACTACACAGGACAAGAATTACCATACTTCAATTTTTTAGAATTCTGTTCTTTATCTACCCCAAAACTCTGGGAATAAAAAAGGAGTTTCAGACCATATCAGAGCAAGAGCAGGAGCTCTGACCAGGCCATTCTACATTCAGTGTCCCAGAAGAGCGTACAATTCACGTCATTAAGCTGCAAGCATCTGGGATGCACCAGACTCACTGCAGATGCAGTGCAACTGATCTGCACATATGCATTTGCTATCTGCTTAGCGCTTAGTGCTTAAAATATGCATGCCAACGCCAAATGGCAGAAGGGGAATTCTTCTGCTCTGAAGAAATCTTCCTTAGAGATACAGCATAAGTAACAAGGAGTAGCAAGGAGTAGCAGATTCGGCAATTATCTGATGACCTCTGCAGTAATAAAATTCAGTATAATTTTATCCTTACGCTGTGTATAGTCAACATTCTTCTACATATAAATATATATGGCTAGGAATTTAAGAATTACTGCCAAGGCTTCTTGTGTCGTTTGTCCAAATGTCAAGACTAAATCATTAACCTATTAAAAAGCTTATGTCAGATTAAATTGGATGTTACATCACTGTGGCTAAAACAGACAGAAAGCAAAGGCTGCTTTGCAGACTTTTTTATTTGCAAACACTTTCTATGAGCTCATGTTCTGGAAAACACGTTAGGTTTCTAGACTACTACCAATGATTACACTTTTCCTCATATCTTGTATGTGGTTATGATACCCTCCAAAGTAAATCACAGTGCTCAGTTCCACAGACTAGTTTCAACGTTCTAGTTGCTATTGGGAAAGACCTAATTGTGTTTGTCATATAAAGCTCAGATTTGGGTTTATATATATACACACACACACACACATTATACACACATATATGAAGTATTATAGACTTTTGCATTGTGTGTGCATGTAAGCGAACAATATTTTTTTTTTTCCAAGACTTTACTCATAGTTAGGAACTCCGACATAAGTTAACCTATAAATCTAGAAGTACTGTAAATTGTATCAAGCTTTCTAGGAAATGTATGGATTTACATCACCATTCTAAAATAACAAAGAATTCTTTGTGGTAAATATATTTTGAGCTACAAATAACATTTTCGTGATTACATTTCATGTTATATGCTAAGCTACACATTTCTCAGTTTGTTCCTTATGAACATGAGATCAGACTATTTCTTTCTCTATGTTTTGGCTAAAGGAGGAATATATACATTTGCACACAGAAGCATAGTGAACTAAGTTTAGTATTCATTAAGTATAGAAGAATACTCTAGTTTTCAAACCTCTTTTTTTTAAAGCTTTTTCTCTTTCACGGGTCTTCACAGCTAACAAAAATTGTCTCGCTAACCATCACTAAATATGACAAAAACGATCATGAGATTCTATTACAATAGTGAGACAACTTTGGTTAGCTAATTACAATGTGGATTTCCTGTTTTACTTTTTGTGGATCAGTACAATCTCTCATATGGGGAAATGCTGAAAGCACTGGGACCGTTTACCCTGGAGAAGGAAACTCAAGGGGATCTTATCAATGTGTATAAATACCTGAAGGGATGACATAACAAAAAAGGAGCCAGGCTCTTTTCAGTGGTGCCCGGTGACACGACAAGAAGCAATGGATACACAGCGAAACACAGGAGGTTCCCTCTGAGCATCAGGAAACAGCTTTTTGCTGTGAGAGTGACTGAGCACTGGCACAGGTTGCCCACAGAGGTGCAGAGGCTTCACTGTCGCAGATATTCAAAAGCCGTCTGGACACGGTCCTGGGCAACCGGCTCTAGGTGGCCCTGCCTGAGCAGGGGGGTTGGACCAGATGACCTTCAGAAGTCCCTTCCAACCTCAGCCATTCTGTCAGTCTGTGATTCTGCAATATTGGTGTGTAGCCTGATGAAAGTACGGTAGCAAAAGCATTTTACTGATATTTTCAAACATCTCAACAAAGATCAGCTCAAGTGACAGTGTAGTTTAATTCCTCATTTACTGGATCTTTGTTCAGGTTCTCTGTGTTGGTTGCACAGGTTATTTTAGGGGGGAAAAAGGGTGTTTGTGTCCCCTTGCTCCTTTCATACTGTGTACAGTTTTCCATCTCTCACCTCCACACCCCACCTCCCCGCTTGTTTCTGTACTTGTTTCTGGTTTTGAGAAGAGAAATATAGCAAATCAGATGCCTGACCCCATGGTCAGATCAAAGTCTGTTGCTACAAAACACAAGTGATTTTAAAACTCTCCCAATATTTTGGGGAAATTTAGAAATAGCTTAAATTTAAAAAAAAAAAAAAGAAAAAAAGAAACAACTTTACTTTTAATCTTTATGACATTGGGCATCACTTATGACAAATCTTTATGTGAAAGACTGCAGAACTTCAAATAATACCAAAAACCTGAAATATTAAAAAAAACAGTTTAAGATAACTGAGTAACTTAGCACTTACCATTCAGCCTAACTCTCTTACCCTAACTTACAAGGACTAATGCCTTACAGTTCTCACTTGCAGAATGAAGTGTTACACAGTATGTGCAAAAATAGTAGAAAGTGGCCTACAAAAAGGAAAAAGACAAGGAAAGTAGTAATGTATAGCTCTTCAACATAAGGAAATTAGGATGTTCTCAGGAAAGGGGATATACTTCAGCTAGAAAGGAAGATACGTATTTTTGCTTTACTATATTTACTCAATATTGACTGCTAAATTCCTGCCAATGTTGAGAACCTTTTTCAACAAGCTAAAGAAATCAGTCCCATAGCATCACTCACATCAATGAACTTCTAACAACCCCACATGCTATACATTAGGAACGTCCTGACAGTCTGGTTGAATAGGTAAGAGTGATCACTGCACCTTACATGACAGGATTCATACTGCCCGCAAATGAACACTACAGAGGTGCTTGCTGTAACAGGTCCAGACTGCTAATCCTTACAGTCAGTGACAGCTCTCACTAATAATTAAATTACTATCTGGATCAACTATGGTAAATCAATGCTTGCATTACAAAATCTACCCTTAACCCAGAGAATGAAGTTCTAGAGATGTGAAGAAATAAACACATGTACACAATAATCTTGTGAACAACTGAATTCGTTTCTGGCTTTCTTTTTCTAACCAGCAAACTGTCACAGATGCTGGTGTCTGACAACTGCTTGCATCCTTTAGCCTTGACACACTTCATACTGTTGGCTACTTTCACCCTTTGACTCAGAAAAAATATTTCTAAACTATCTCTCAGTAGACTTTAGAGCTGGTGGACAACCTTTCCTAAATTCAAGGAAGCCAAATTATTCCAACCTGTAGTCATTTTCTTTTTAACTTGCTTTCCTAAGGTGATGTATCCTTTTTTCTATAAAGTCTAGTTCTGATCCAATGACCAATTAAACCGTCAGAAACATCCCAACTGACTTGGATATACTTGTACCAACTCTGTTTTTTTCTCCTGGATAGATTCAAATAGGGTACAATGCAGTAACTACAATCCTAATTTTGTTACTATCCTTTTTCCTATTACTTCATTTGACAGGTGATAAGAGCAAGGCCTGTTGGTCTTTCTTGAATTTGCCAAGGACAAAAATATTAGCAATAAGGTGTCGTTGTTTCATATTACTGAAACATTACTCTGTTTCATTTTTCCATTGCTTTATCTGCTTTAAAAGAAAAGAGCAGAAAGAGTAATTGTATTTTCTTTGTTTTTCTGAGATGCAGCAGTACTCTGTTCATTTTGTTAAAACTATATGCTCTTTTTGTACTCCTGCTTCTGAAGTTAAACCTTTAGAAAGAAGGTAACTAAATAATACAGCATATTACTAGCCTTTGAGGTATCTTTTAATTCTCTTAAACAGTGCATACAGAAATACTACGGAGGGTGATCAACTTCAAATACTGACCTTAAAAGAAAACGAGACAAAAAAAAAATATTCAGATTCCTATGAGACATAGTAAACTGTGTCATAAACCTGCTTAAAACTTTCATCTGCACCTAAATTCAGATAAGGAGCCAATCCTGCTGAACCGACAAAACAGAACAAAACCATCTTAATTACCTAGTTTCCCCTAAAGCTGGGTTTACAACTCTCTTTTTAAATGTTTCATGCTCTCCTGCTATTAAGAATCTCAGGAATTTATAACAGACCTCTATTATAAACAGGATAAATAATGCAAGCAGTTCTGACAAGAATTATTATTCAATATATATCAACCCAGGATTTCTTCTGACTTGCCTTGCACTCCTATCAATGGTAAATATAAGATTGGGGTTTTTTTTCTATGAAAACATTTCAGTACTAGTAAATCACAATACAAACCTGTTTTTCAAAGCCATTTAATTTTAGGGGGTAGTTACATTTTAAAGTTGAATGCTTTTCATTTAGCATTCAGACTATTATAAAGGTGCCACCATGCTAATGAGCCAAAGCTTACAATTTGATACAACTGAAAACTGCTGATGCTTGCATGCAAGGTGGCTATAGCACTTGATCTTGCAGTATCAGCAGGAACAACAGTTAAAACAGATGCCACAGTTAATTTCACGGATCTTGGTGCCTTCAGGGAAGAAGTTGGGTTTTTCCTTCTCCGTGAAGACTTTAATGTTTTATTTAGAGGATTTCTGACATGTCAAGTAGCCTGCATCTGGGATATAAAATTAATATATCAAGAAAAAAATAAAATTAATATTGTATTTCATGAAGCAGATAAAAAGCACACAGTGGGGTAATTATGATAATTGAAGCCACAGAGTATCTACCTAATCATTTTATTAATGTATGTTTTCATAATGCTGATCAACAGTACACTAAAAATTCTGTTGTTTTATTTACAGATACAAAATCTGCCTTCTTGGTAGTGAAAGTAGTGGAGATATAAAAATATATCACCTGACATAGATTTAGATCATGCTGATACTAGTGCATATTTGTTTAACTTTTCTTACCAAGACTCCGAGTAAAGCTACAGTACACCTACATGAAGACTCAAAAGCTAGCAGGACTGAGAAAATTGTAAAATGATAATTAGGCATGAACAGTAAGGCTGGCGTTTCTTTAAGCAAGAGGAAGATGTATTTTTCAAAGACAAACACTCAGAAGCCTGTAAGGACTTCCTGGGAGAGGAGGCACATTGTTAAATCTCCTCTCAGCATCGCGTCATTTTTTCAAACTTTTAGAAATTATCACACTTTGAAATTAGGAGGATAATCAGGTGACGTGAACATGGCCTAAGTGCCATCATACTTTCACTGCACGGATAAACATTCCCAGTGCATACATAGTAGCCACATAAACTGCTCCACTAGTGCCTCAAAACCTTACACCAACCAAAAGAACAATGGTTCTCAATTGTGAGAAAGAGTTCAAATATTTATGCAAAGAAAGTAAAAGTGAAACAGTAAATCAATAATGTTCTTCTGTCTGTATGCTCAGGAGAGGTGAGCAAGTTTTTTTAGTAAAAATTTGTACTTTTATGTGTAAGAACTGATTATATTTTAATTATTGGAAGAAAGAGGAAATTGTGTAACCAAGTAAGGACATGGTGATACGAAGTGAAATTATTTTCTTGCATAGTAAATTATTAGCATATTTGCTTAAAGTTAGTTTAAGTAGAAGTTAATTTTCACGACAGAGGTCAGCTTCAAAAAATGAATCTTCAAATTTTCACCTGAGATCCAACATGCATCTTAACAAAAAAAAAAAAAGTAAAAAACCTCAAACAATTGAGAAAGTGACATCGTATCACCAGGATATTAACTCTGTAACTGGTACATTTTATTTCTGTCAGTTTCAGTGTAGTAACTGCAGAAACATTACCAAAAGCTGCCAAAGACAGACTTTTTAATCCCTGGCTTTTAAAGGACTTTGGTATTTTAAAGACTACATCAAAATTCTACCAGCTATTAAAACAGTCACTTCAGAAAACTGATACTGCAACTATTCAACAGGGAGCATAGATAGCACAGTTGAAGTTGTGAAGTAAACAGGAAATTAAGGTACTAAAGATTCAATTACTGTTATTGAGAACTGGTCACAAAAAGGGTATCACATGTTCTTTAAATACCACTGGGTTTACATTCTACGTGAAGACAACTCAGTGAAACGCACTGATCAACACTCCTTTGGAACACTACCGAACCATCACCAGTCTGTTCCTGAGCTTCCTAAAGATCTCAAGTAGCTTCACTATCCAATAATCTCTGACATAATTATAGGACAAAATAAATCGGCAGTAGGTTATATAATTGGCACCACATGATTTACCTTCCAAAAATAAGCAGGAGGGGCAAATAAACTAGTTTAAAATAAGTACCTGATAAAGTATTTTTCTAGCAGTTATCTCCCATTGATGAGCACTGAAACACTAAATATCACTGCATGTTGATGGGATAAAAATAGTACCAGTAAAAAATACTACGATCACATTGGTAATTGAGACACAAACATAGCTGCATCCTGTTTGCTTATTCATACATTGCATGAACAGAAAGATAATGCTGATCCAGATACTTAGCATACGATCTGCATCTCTTTGGTTATTTATTCTCAACAGAACTACTGTGACACACTTCTACAGCCTTTAACGTATCGTAAGATTGGCAAGGCTCCTTCATTTACATAATTAAGGCAATTATAGCCATTATAATCAAATGCAACACCATTTTAATGGTCTGGACTACATTTAAGCTTCCAGCTTTATAATCCATAAAAGCTGGTTGGCAGAGAGTAAAAGAAGATAATGAACATATCCTAAAAAAAACATGCTCTCATGACTATCTAAAATAGTTTAATAGAGTTTGTTGTGCTACACAGACTAAACTTTCCTAACAATCTGGGTGTTTAGAGGACTCTAGGACTGAAATTGTTCGTGAATTGTTTCATGACCTAGGTTAAAATTAATGATCATCAAACATAAAATTAAACAGCATTAATTATCTTCTTTCATCATAATGGCTCGTCTAACTCTCTTAAAATTGCAGCAGCACACACAAAACCACAGGATGACACACTGAAGGTAACATTTTTGCCCCTAAAGACATATTTACCATGAGATTTGGGGTTTTTTTTTACCCCTACTAAAAAACAAGGGGAAAGGAAATAAAGAAATCAACGAGGCTAATCAAAACTTTCATAATATATCAATTTAAAGCAATCTCCTATACAGAAGTCTTTTCCTTTGTGAATAGTATATGAATACTTTGTAGTAGTAAGAGAACTCTGAATGAACTCATCTTGCATATATTGAGTCTTTACCTAAAAAGAACCAGAGAGTCTAAATGGTCCTGAGTGTCTGAACAGTCCCAAAGAAATCAAGGATTAAAAAAACAGGCAATACATCCTAAAACTTAAGTGTCCATCCCATGTGTGTAAGCTCACTCTCACATACTGGTTTGTAGTGAACCAGCTAGTTTTGCTTGAGATGAAGTTTGGGAAGTTCACCTTGTGCGCAGGAGGGACAAGGCCACCGAGGAATCCCAGCTGTGCTCGTGTCCTCAAACGTGCACACCCACTTTGAAAGGCACAACTGGCACAGGGCATACATGCCCTTGGTGTCCTGTGATAAAAATACTCACACAGTGAGCAGTGATGCAGCACTCACATTATTTTAGACACCCTAGAAATTAAAAACTGTGTTACTCAGATACTTTTAGCACAGGGCCAGATCTGCCAGTTAAATGCCCATTTGCTGGTAACAGAAGAAACACGAAAAGCAATTTCTCAAAGTGCAGACCACCACAGCAGGCTAGAACTGCTTTCCACAGCCTTGACACCCAAGGAGTTTTCCATTTAAATGTAAATTTGGGGACATGATATACCTGGATTTGACAAAGCTGTGTAGATTTGAGTATCCAAGGTTGCCGAAAGCAGCCATAAAAAGTGGAGAGACTTGGAAATAACAAAGTAGCCCGAACGAAAAGCAAAGAGGAAGAGATTCTGGAGAAGACTGCTGTTGCAAAGACGCTTGGAACTGTGAGCAAAGAGCTGTTTCCAGTGATTGGTATGTAATATTCCAGCTTTCCCTTTAGTGTTATAGCTCTTTGTAATATTGACAACAAATACTTAGCTAACAGTCCTTTCTAAGGATTTCACTTAATCCTGGCAACAATAAAATGTTCTTTTTCACAGCGTTCTTGAATATGTTCTGTAGTGTTATACGGGTTATTTTGAATGCATAACCAGTTTCTTGCATTCTAGCCTTTTTTTATATAAACTGTATTATTATAGAATGGACAGTCTCCCCTTAATCCTTCACTTCTTCCTTCTAACAGTCAGGCTCAACGGAATTTTAATTTCTTCTGCAATTATGAGATCATCGCAGAGAATTAAATAAATATAAATCACTGTTCAAACACATGCTACCTTCCTTTTTTTTTTCCTCTTTTACACTATCAGCTGCACTCTGATTCCAATTCATAGTACACTTTTTACCAGAATGTCTCTGCCTCATTGCTCTACTTGCATTTGTGGTATCACTT
Source organism: Sagittarius serpentarius (assembly GCA_034782735.1). Classification (NCBI taxonomy): domain Eukaryota; kingdom Metazoa; phylum Chordata; class Aves; order Accipitriformes; family Sagittariidae; genus Sagittarius; species Sagittarius serpentarius. The sequence goes on along the minus strand of JAVKLA010000053.1, from coordinate 3,598,569 downwards.
CTCTTCTGCAAGACATGTATTTCTATCCCTTGTTCCCAAATATTTTAACCCCTCTAAGAACAGAAAGCAAAAGCAAAAATTTCTTTTTAGCCAAAAGATTATCTATTAATGACTAACCAATTCTAGTTATCTTTTTTGAACTATAAAGGTGCTTAAAACAAGATGAACAGGCCTTGTTCTATGCAAGAGGAGTTTGAAGTTACAAGAGAAACTCATGCATTTGAAGCAAAAATGACGAATGGAGTCACCTCTGCAGCCTAACAACAGGTTACACAGCTCCATCTCCATTTCCCCAGCCCTTCAAACACAGCCACAGGCCCTGCGTATTTCCCACACATTTTACCATTTAGTCTCAGCCATCTAACTAAACTATGGGGTCTTCAAAGCTTCCCAACTGCCAAGTTCAGGTGTGCTTTTCCACATCACACATGGACAAGACCTGGAAAGCAGCCCATACCCCTCATTTCCAACCTTTCCCTGGGTTGCAGGGGAAGGAGGCCTGGTACGTGGTGTGCTCGGGCTAAGCCCCAGCCTAGGCGACAAGGGGACCAGGGGATTGCAAGTATGCAGGTCAGATATACCTTCTCATTCCAAACACATTCTCTGTCATTCTACACCACATTAGATTGCTACTAATCACACTACATTAGATTACTACTAATTATGATGGAGAAGTCTCTTTTTAGAAAGTCTTAACATGGAGTTTGATTAATGAAAGAAGAGACTGCTGGCAATTTTACTTGGCTTAGCATCATGCAAGCAAAAAATAAATTCTGTTTAAGAATCTAAAAAAGATCCATGCAGAAAATTTATCTTAACACTGAAAGAATGAACAATAAAATTGGCTCCATTAAGTTTCTGTTACTACACAAACACAGTAATGAATATTAAATAAATGTCTTTTACAAATAAAATAGTACAGTATTTTTCTGCGAGCAAATTCCCCTTCTATCATATCATAGATAATCATTTACAAATAGAAATGAATTCTTGCTAAGATTATTAGTCTGCTATCTTAGAAAAAACCTAACATTTATAAAATATAAAGATACTAAAGCAATAAAATCTGATTAAACAATAGTACTTCCTATTAAAGATCAAGTAAAAAATGGTCTATAATTCACCTTATATACAACAGACAGAAAAAAGACATTCTTAATGAATTAGCCTGATCGAATTTCAAAGCATAAAAATCTACAATGCATCAATTTTCAGTTTACCTTCAAAGAGCTTGTATTTATATATAATACACACTTACAGCTCAACTTTACTGTAAATGCATATAATGAATTAAATAAAGTGAAAAACAATATTTTAGCTTGCATGCCCGGACAAATATAGATGTAAGATGCACAGCTTTGAGATTTAGAAGTGAATACTATGTATTATAGTACAAAAAGCAATAAAACCAAAGTGGACATTTACTGCTAAGTCAATAGCCTCTAAAGAACTAAAATGGATATACGCTAATACATTTTAGTTTCGTAGTGCCTTTAAAATTAAAAAAACATTTCAGAAACATTAGTAGAGTACGAAAGTTTACCTATAGATAATGTCTTTTCCTCTAACAAGGAAACTAAGTCACAGTGTTAGAGCCTATTTACAGTTAAATCAATGGTAAGATTCACGTTGATGCCAGTAGCAAAGGCAAGAGTAGAAATACTAGCCCAGACCTGATTTTTGTGGTCAGCCCACAGTGACATCAATTTCAAACAGTACATGCCAAAACAGAGACAAATTCCTGGTTTTGAGTGCTTCCGCTGATAGTTGTACACTTGTATTTCAGGGTTCACCTAAAGACTATTTTGAGAAAAATCAGATAAAACTTCTAATGAAAATTAAGCAACTAAGGAAGTACAGAGGTTTTCATTTAATGTTGCATTCTATAGAATTGCAGTAGCTATTACAGAACAAAATATTTTACTGAATCATAAATATATGGCTAAGAAAACCAGTTGACTAGAAAGCTGACAATTACCTAATGCAAATTTAACTCACATGTATAAAATGTTGCTACTGCCTTATTCCCAAACTACTGAGGCTCCTTCCATTTACTGTGCATATTCCTCAGAGAAAGTTAACAACTGAGTGTAGTTTCTCCATGATGAAAACCAGCATGCTTCTCTTTGTACTTCTTTTTATAGGTAAGTCACTTATTTTCTGTAACAAGCACGGCAGTGTAAAATTAGATGCTATAATTCAATCTTTTGGGAAATATTTTAAAACACATTAACATATTTGTAAATAAACCCCCAACAGCACTATAATGTAACAGTCATTTGCTCTGGTGGGTTATTTTTGTCTTATTTGAGGTTTGAAAGTTAAATTTTAGCCTTGACGACACAGCATGAACTTCTTCAATCTTATAGATGGGAATTCTGCTCATTGTCTCATATAAATGGCTTCTCCTGGCTGCCCTGTAACTGATCACAGATAATATCAGGCCTAATTAGTCTAGTATATGTTGTTTTAGATACAGATTTTACTCTATTTATGTCCTAGAGTTAATCTTGCAGAAGAAAAAAAGAGAATTACAAAATAGTACTATCTGTCCTTGAAAGGTAATAATACAAAGTAGAGATTAAGGAGTTAACACAAATGTTATTTTTGGCCCTAAATCTCTTTATTTGTGAAGTCTGGAAACCATTCAGTGTTCTCTTTGAACGCAAACAAAACAAAAGCTCTTTTTTGGCATCTATACCTGTACTATACGAAGAGTGGCTGAGGTCATGTATTGAGAAGATGCTGCTATGTAAATAAAATAAGAGGATTTGGGAGAGTGCTGTTTTTCTATTTGTTTAAAAGGAGTCCCTATATTTGTTTTTCAAGCACTGATGCACACAGAACGAAACAGAATCCACAGCATCTTTAATCCTACTGTTACTTATCCTCATCCCTCCACAGCAATTAACAATTCGGCAGTAGTCAGTATAAAATAGGATGCAGCTCAGAGAGCACCTATGTTCTGTGATTAAAGTCTTTCAAATATGCTAACTGAAAATACTTTCAGCATGCAATGTTGCCTTTTCACTTCCTTCTGGAAAAAGCTTAGACCCAAAGAGTATGACATTTAAAGCAGCTTCCTACATTACCTATATAGTCCTCCTCAGATGTTCAGATAACCCCCCCTTTTTTTTTCACGAATATAAGTCTACCTCTCTCATTTTAGTGAAAATATCAATTGAGGTCTTACCACAGGATTTATTAGAAATTAACTCAAAAATAGTTGAAAGTAAATTCTTCTATTTCGGGAGCTAATGAAAATGGGTATTTAATACGTTACCCACAATGTTACAGCTTTTTCCATCTAAACTGCAGGACCTTCAACTGATTCTGAGCTTTTGAGTATGGCTGCATGTCCCAGCTGCATCTTGACTCTATGTCAGGGCAGAATCCCAACCTTGTTTCCATGAAGAAGATATCCAAAGACATAACCCAGGAGGATGCTGTAGCACACATCAGCCAAATCTCTGAAACAGACTGGGAGACCAGGATCCCAGGCATATCATGGCACACATTTGTCACAGTGTTAGCGTAGCTCGACAAGCACGTAGAACATAGGCACTCTCTCAAGCTTTTTGGATTTAAGGATAGTCAAACTTTCCCAATGTATGTACTCTAGAGTACAGCAAATTCAAGCCTACTGACAATGGATGCTTTCCTTAGATACCTTCGGAAGGTCTTTGACCACAGTTAGAGTTGTCAGCCATACACTCCTCTGCTGCCCTGGCATTCAAAACATGGTTAGTGAGGATCTTCCTGTAAGTGCAGAAATGCCATGTATGTCCTCACCGAGCATATTCTATAGACTGACATACTGAGTAGGATTTTGTCATCTGCACTGCCGAATGTCTTATATTAGGGTGCTGTGACAATGAAAAAGAGACGTACCCCAGGTATTTGGTCCAGGTGAGAAAAAACCCCAACCAAAATAGACCAGCAACACCATTTTGTGTCTTGAAGGCTTTAATTGCTATTAATATCTCATACTTTTATTATTATTATTTAGTCAATAAGCCTCTATATAACCTATATATCAAGTAAAGGACAAATAGAAGGAAATGTCTGCAAAGATGCAATGAGTGCAGTATCATTTAAGGCAGAACAAATAATCTTTTATCTCAGTTTCTGAATGGATGTGAAACCATTTTATTTCAGAGACTGACATATTCCTTCCTCTGCATCATTCTGCAGCTTTTGAGATGTTAAATGCTGTAGCTGATCACAGAGATAGCTGTTGTCTGGGACCTCCCTTCTTATTTTCTGGAAGGTGGGTTATAAAACTCCTCAGTCCACCAACCTCTACCTAAGAAATACTTACCAATCTAATGTAATATCTGAACTAGTAATATAACTACAATGCTAGTAAAAAAGAAATCCAAGGAAATATTAAGACGGGAAACAAGGTAAATTTCATACAGAAAGAGATTATAGATGAATCCAAATCCTGGCTCATGACAGTCCTACCCTGACTCCTCAACCAGTATCCAATATAAGCCAGAACTGCTCTTTCAGTCAGCTAGAAACTGTAAGGTATTATACTGTAAAAATATATATAAGCCTCATATATACTACATTAAATGATATATATGAAGTAAACACAGTTAAAATTTTATGTCCTTATTTCTACGACGTATATTCCACAGACTGCCTTATTTCTTCTTGTAGAAAAAACAGACAGCATGGGTGTTGGCCTATACCATGAGAATTAAATAATAGTACAAAATGATTTTCACTTGTCCATCTTTTTGTTCTTGTAATGTCTTGAACTGATATTTTTTGGTTATTAAAAACTCTGAGGATTTTGCTGTTGGCATTCATTCCTCCTTCTAAATTAACAAAACCTCTTAATAAACCTGGCCTTCTAGATCCTGCAAGATACAAACTAAGAAGCACATGTACTTGGCAAACTAAAGTGAATAAATTTTTAATGCTTGGCAGGGCTAAACATGAAAACATACGAACACGTGAAGACATTTCATCCATTTAATACAAAAATAAATTGCTTGGTAATCATGTAATATATTGATTTTCCCTCTTATTCTTATCTTACTTCTAACTACAGATTGAGCCATGAACATCAAAAATCAAATTCTGACTTTATTTGGTGAGGCACGTACTCAAGTGTTTACACCTAGTAAGCTTTTAATTAAGCTTACTGGCATATACATTTATCTCTAGTAGATCCTAAAGGATATTCAGGATTATTTTTCCACCTTTATATAATAAGCTACTTATTAAACTTTTGTAGAAATTAAACAGAAGACTACAGTTAATAGGAGATGTTAATACGCTATAAGACTATACAGTGGTTATATATACACATTTTCAGAGTAATTTCATTATAATTAGAATGGCCAAAGTCACTGAACAAAGTTGAACTATCCCCAAAGTAGAAAGGTTTGTGTAACCTTTCATTCATGCTGAAAGAGAAAGAAAAATGGAACTTTCCATTATACATCTAGAGATTTTTGTTTAAAACATATTGCTAAGCATATCTTTATTCATTAAAGGTTTTAATCACAACTTTTGAATTACATCACATATAATGCAAGGAATGAAGCAACATCTCCTATCTATCTCCTGAATGAGGACCATTTCAATATAAAAGGTAACAGGCTTTAAGTCAATATGTCATGTTCAGCAAATGGATTGTAAACACTTACTTGAGAATATGAGTACACTGGTATAGAGAGATAAATTTTACATTTTGTTAAAAATTCAAAATAGCAAAAGCAACACTAAATGAGCTAAAAAGCAAGACAATGCTTCTGGGATCATGCCAAGGTATCACTGTGTGTGCTAAGCAATTGCAATGGTCATTAATGATGTTCATTAACATCAAAAGAAGCTCTTGCACCTGAGAAAAGTATTTTGAATATATAAAGCTCCAAAATAAAACATCATTGTGAAGCAGAAAGTTCAGTTGTGACTACAGTTCATTCAACTTTTTAGTCTTGCTGTTTTCCACCCATTATTAACTACTAAGATTATAAAATTAAATATTTCTTTTTTCTAACAGGACAGTAAAATTCCTGTACCAAAGCCTTGAAATCAGTTAAGAACTTGAAAGAACTCTCCCACAGCCTAACTCTTTCAATCACATTTTAGAACTTAAATTTTTATTTTCTTTGAGGAATGTTGGCAGTATATGTTACACAGATTTGTCCATTTGAGCATCTATTCATAGGTTTTAAATCAATACAGTACAAATCTAACATGAATCAGTACTGGACTAGAAAACTGGAAATGAAACTGCAATAAAGTTTAATGATACTTAAATATTGACTGTGAAAAGACACAGCTGAAAAGAAGAGTAAGTTAAAATTAGCAAAAAGTGCCAAATGACAAAAGAGCACTCAATAAAATTATTTTTGTTCTAAACCCCACACTTTTTTAAGGAAACAAATTACATAAAGTAAAATGAAAATCTGTTGATGAGACAAGAAAACATTCCAATAGAAAAGCCTTATCTCCTTCACCTCTACTTCTCTATTATTGTGACCTAATTTTTCCTGAAGAAATTTTGCTGTTAATATTTTAATCTCAAGTTGGCTGAAAGGAACATAATTTAAATAAAATAGCCAACTGCCAAAAGCTTTGTAATACACTTTAAATTACTGAAAGAGTAGATGCAGTTTGGTGAATTGTAAGTTACTAAATAAATGTAACAAGACTTCAAATAAATGTGCTATTGCAGTAGATGAAAAAGTAATTTAAAATGTCAACACTAACAGGTAGCGCGAAAGTCTGTGTGTGTGTGTCTGTGAATGTCTAAAATTGAACTTTTGAACCCTCAAGCGTAAGGCTGCTACTTGCTAACTGCAATTGGTAGGGACTGCTGTAAATTTTGATAAAACAGAAATGGCATTTCCCGAATCCTCCATTAAATAAAGAGACATGGGACAGAACTAACATTCAGGAGGCTGATCACACATTGTGCCTCTGCACATAGACTATTTAGATCGGGAAAATGGGGGCAGGGGTAGTGGGAGTGGTAGGGACTGAAAGGATGGGTCCTGGAAGAATAATGTCTTCCCATAAAGAAGAAGGGGGCCCTGAAAGAAGACAGTTAAGATCCCGGCTGGTGGAAAGATTCTGGAAGCGAGGAGATCAGCGAGATGCGTTGAGATGAACGCTGGGGGACTCCCAGGGACCATGGCCAGTAACACCTGATAGGTAACTGCGTGCAGCTGCACAGTGGACACCAACATTATTTTCTGCCTGACTGTCCTAGGTCAGCAGTGACCTCCCTGCTTGGAAGGTAAGCTGAGGTCTAGTGAGATGAAATCAAATTGAGTAAAAGCGCTAATCTCATCAGTTCTTAAACAAATCCCAGTATCCAGATGCACTACAGGTTCTTGTTTACTGTCTTGCCTGTGATAGTTACAGAATAGGCTAAAGTTCATTGCAGATGGTAGGTCGACAAGTTCCTAGTCCTTTTAGACAGCTGAATATGGAAGCTAAGCATGCTTCATGCTCAAAAGAGAAGCAGAAAAAGAACTGATCTGGTGCTTGTTTTCTAGGAAGCTGGGGATGGATGGGAGGATGGGTGATCTGAATAGCCAGAAAGTAAAGTAGACAAGGTGTGCAGAAGTATTAAAGGTAAACAGGACTTTGTACATCCTTAAAAATGAGTGCAACTTCTGCATTTACCCCATTGATTGGTCTCATCTTATCCCAGTGATGCAGCTGGTAAGCCTACACTTTACGTCATGCGTATTTGTTCTTATCCATCAGACTGAAAAGCAGGACTAGCAAAAACATTGTCCTCTACAACAAGCAAGGGACAGGGCTCAGTATGTCTTGGAGCAAAAGGATCGTTAACTACGTTTTGGAGCAAAAAATGGTGCCCAGACACTGCCAAAGGGACAGAAGTCTCCCCAGTTTTGTAGAATGTGCAGTGTACAGAAGCCTTCCTAGCTTCTGGTTCCACATAACCACTGGAAAAAAGACTCAGAAAAGCTTAGAAAAATAAAGACCTGCAGACTCCAGCTCAGTGAAATCCCTACATTCACAACTGTGCAAGCCAGTATGACCTGGATACCCCAAATCCTGGCACGTACTGTAAAAGGAGATTAGGGCAAAAATAGGACATGAGGCAATGGCTACGCCTGGAAAATAAGATAGGGTCCTGTAAGTGCTTCATCACTTGTCTCTTAACACCTCTGTCACTAGTGGTGCCTCCCATTCATTCTGGTTTACCTTTCTTTCTCATTCTGCTTCTACACAACTCCCTAAGCCATCCCTCTCTTCCATACTGCTCATCTTCATTTATTTCTAACTTTGTGTGACCCTGTCCTCTAACACTGCCTCAAGTGCTCTTTAGATTTTCCCTCTCTTTTTATGGCAGTACGCTAAGTTTATTCTTCTTTTCTTTCTCTTTTTAAAAAATTACTGGAGCACCTGCTGTAGTTTATATGATACCCATTTTTTCTAAACTAAAACCAAAACAAAAATATGACAAAGAGCGAGCCTTATTTTATTATGTCTTTTTTTTGCTTGTTTGTTTTGTTTTGTTACCAGCCTATATATTTAGTTCCAGATCAAGTTCTTAGCCCTTTCATTTTTGGATTCAAGCTAACAGCCCCTGCACATCAGTCAGGTTCAATGTTGCTGAATGTATCACTAAAATGTGGTAGCTTTCACAAAAAACAGAAAGCCCACACCTGCCTCATGCATTCATCAGAGAGACAGATTAGATAAACTTCAGAGTTCACTTCCAACTAAGAGTTTCCCATGATTTTATGATCAGGTTCACATACATTTTAAGGGGCAAATCTGTCTTTCTGAATACTGGTTTAATTTTGCTTCCCAAAGGAGTAAGGAGTTCCACAACAAGACTATTTTGGGAAAGTTCATAGACTTTGCTCCCTAGATACACTAAAAATTCAGTAGAATTTGTCAGTCTGAATAAATGAAAAATTGTCTTAGGGGATGTATTTTAGGAAACACTTAAGTTATCCCTGAAACTGGAGCACTAATCTTACCTTGCCTCTTAGGTTTCATCACATTTCTAAGCAAATGACACGTGCGTATACAGCTTAGAACACTTAATGGAGTTCCATTTAAAGAAAATAATTGTATTCTTACAGCAAAAGTTCTTATAACAAAAGTTATAACAAATTTTGTATTCTGTTACAATAATGGCTGAAATTTCAATAATGACACTCAGCTCACTTCCATATTTCTCATGCCTCCTGGCCTTTGGCCTTGTAAAGAAAATATATTCAAATTTCAATGTTGCAGTAACATGTAGCAGTTGGAAAAGCCCTGTATTTTGCCTGCCCTGACAATCTGTCGGGACAGGATTAGTGTTAATTCCCACACTCATATAGGATTTTTTTTCTTTCTCTTTTACATAACTAAGCACAAGTAATCTTGATCCCTTGGCAGTATAAATCTTCAAGAGTTCATTCCTAGGAGTTCATTCCTAATTAAGAACAATTCCATTTTGTTGAAGCCAATAAAATTTGTCTATAGATTGTTTTCAGTGTTTAAGTACAGGAGTACTCAAAATAGAACGTGCTTGAAAGGACACACAGAAATGCAAAACCAACTGCATCAGGTGAAACAGCTTCCGGCAGAGAAAATGCTACATTTTTGGGAGGTAAAAACTGAAGGCAATGGTACTATATTAACACTGGAGAATGGGAGGCTTACTACTCACAGAGAGGTGCTCATTATCTTAATTTCACTTTATGCCCACTGTTAAGCAAATATCCCCACATCTATGCTGGAGATGCAGAAATAGTCCTAGTGAAAACTGCAGCCGCATTAATGCTATACTGTTTGTCTTATCAAAGGGGCTACATAAGCCATATAAGACTGGGTCTTCCAGTGTTTTTCATTCGGGCTGGCAATGTGAGCATATGACAGATTTCTCTATTTATTTAGTTACTACATGAAATTGTAAATTAATGCTTTAGAAAACCTCAAGGCTGTATCATTTTTGCAGAGGGGTTATAGCATAGGGAATATTTAATGACACATATTCAATCAATATTTAATTACACAATCAATGATATTGCCGAAGACCAAGAAAGTGACCTAAAGGAGTGTTTCAGAGCAGTTTTTTAATTGACTTGTATGCCTGCAGACAGCTTGATGCTTGCAGTGGTCTTCTCTAGTCATTGTTAAAAGAACATTAATTCATTTTTTAAACTAGGAAAAAAAATAGTTTTGGCTGCAGCTACAGCTTGTCATGGATATGATAAGGTTCCCTTGTATAATGAATTTGGAATAGTGCATCAAACCATAATGAATTACCAATGTTAAGATAATCCAGGAATGTAATGCTGGTTTCTTTTATCTTTATAAGGTTGCCACAGGACAAATAAAAACAAACTTAAAAAAAAAATTTGGTGTATTTCCAATGAGGATACATTGCATAAAGATTTTAGATAACTCACCAAAAGTGCGACTATACAGAAAGAAGAAAAAAATACATCTAACAGAGATCAGTCAAAAGAAATAAAAAAATGTAGATCGCCAGTCATGCTGTTCTTGGCAAATTCAGGTCCATGGTGGCCTAAAACCTCATGCTATGATGGCTCTCTATTCAGAAGCACCAAAGACGGTATCGTTTTGTTTAACAACAACCTTCCCAAGTCACCTGGGAGTCACAGAAATACAAATATGCTTAGCCACAAATTTTTTTCCCCAGTTGCACCAATGGCTAAGAAGCAATGCAAAGCAACTGCCTTTTCCAGCAGCCTAATCTCATACATGGTCCAAAAGGAAGCTAATTTATTACTATCAAACACTTCTCAAACAAAGAACTGACTTTTATATGACAGCTTTTACTAACAGTTCCACAGTTTAAGTGCAACTGCTTGCTCCTATGAGCAGTAACGAGGACTTTTAAGTTTCCTTTTTTCTATCACACTTCGTTTTCTTGAATATCCAATTGAAAACACTGAGGAGCAAGGAAGGAATTTTTCTTTGTCTCAAGTACAGGCATAAGCGTCTCGAGGAGTATTAGAGATTAAAAAAAGAACAACAACAACTCATACTACAATAGCTGCATTTGAAAAATACAGTGGTGTTTTACTGTAGGCACAATTTCAAAACCCACAGCAAAGAAAACCTTGAATAAAATAAAGCTGGTTTTATTCAAGAATAATCAGTGTTTGTGATCACTTCTGTGAGCAAAATCTTATTTCCTTCTAGAAACAAGCTGTTAAAAACATCATACAAATTACCATCACTCACCTCTCCTATCATTTCTGCCTGCATTTGTGGATTTGTCAGAAGGGCAAGGGCAACGTCCTTCGCATTTCACTGAGATTTGTTTTCCTGAGACACAGGCTTGATAGTCTAATTTGCACTGTAAGGAGAGAGAATGACTATCATTAATATAAACATCTTTTATAATAAAAATCATAGCTCTTTAAGTATTTTGAAGCAATCTTTCATAAAGTGCTTACATCTTGGCAGACACAGGTGCTAGGAAAAATTTTCTGCAGTATACGCTACCTTTGTACTAAGAATTTGATTAGTTAAAGGTACAAAGTTTTTGTTCTCTAATCTGGCTACAGTTTCAGACTCAATTCAAGCATGAATGCATTTGTGGTGTTAGACTGATTCAAATATGCATACTAAATAGAAGTAGATTGCATTGGTTTTATTTGTATTATATGAGCAAATAAACAAGGCAACAATATTCATTATTGATAGAAAGCGATTAACAGTGAATTATTATAGAATTTATCACTTGATTTCTACCTTTAAGATGATAGTATCCTCGTAAAAAGTAATAACAAATAAAACGGGAAGCTGTGCCTGATGCAATTCTGCACAGTGAGAGACTTTTCCGATATAGAAACAGATTAATTGTGTGGTTCTGATCTGTAAACTTACAGCTCCAATTCAGAAACCATACGAAAATTAACTAAATCTAACCAGGAAACAGAATTGTTGTTTCAAGAATATAAAAATAACAGAGTCAAAGACCACATACATGGAAAATAACAAATAACATTATTGTAAACATTGTCACTCTTGATGAAAAGCTGAACTTTTATTCTAAACGAAAAGTTCTTGACATACAGATCTTTCTGCAGGATGTTTTGCAAATGTAGTATCAGGAAAAACACAAACCAAAACAAAGCAAAAAAAAAAAAAGATGTTAAGTATCTACAAAGTGCTTTTTCAGAAAAGGAAAGGAGGGAGATGGTTATGGAGAACACTTCATCCTTAAACAAAGGATGCAAGATGTCTCACTGGTCAGGTAAGACACATACAACTTAAAACTGTAGGAGTCAGAAAACCAGTTCAAGTAACAAATAAAAATATGAAGTGTTTTCTATGCATCATAACACTTCCGAAGAACGATCTCAGCCAAACTTGTGCCTTATATTCCCTGACTCATCTTCTGTTTGGGTATCTAACTTCAGTTTAATGCAATTCCATTATACAATTATCCTAAAAATGAGTAAGGGGTGGGAGCACTGTAGCTGTGTAAGAATAAAGGAGCCTTCTGAAAGACTGCACTTGAGGTTTCCACTAGTATGCAGATATAAGCACTGTGAATTTACAGAAATTTATCAACCTGCCATGCAGTCAGACTTCTAACTGTCACACTGTCATGCAGTTCTCCACCTAGCACAAGCTGAACTGCATCACTATATTGAAATAATACCTTTTTGCACCACTGCCAATACCAAAAAGAAGACAGAATAGAGAGAAAATAATACCTCAAATTTTGTGTATTTACATAAAATCATCATTATAGTTCAGTTCTGAATGTGCTACCTTTTGCCAAAAAGGCATAGCTAAAGGACAACGAGGTTAAAAGAATCTTCTAACAAAAAGGAACCACAGATCTGCTCCAACTGAAAGCTATACGACTATAATTAGTGTCTCATAAAGGACCAGAAAATTGAAGCAAAGCAAACAGCTCTGCCTACGCTGACTATGAAACAACTGAATACCTTTTGTATCCCTGTACAAGTATTCTGGTGCCTTCATTAGCCACGATGCCTGCCAGACCTCTTTCCAGACAGTGCATGACCTAATTCATATTTTAATATTTGAAATGATTTTCACTTAGTAGAATGGATCACAGCCCAAATTTAATACATGTTTCTGTTGAAAAGAGGTATCTTCCCTTTTTTAAGATCTGAGAACTTTTAGTGTTCAATCTTAGTAGCTTAAAGAATCAATCCTACAAATACCTGTGCTTTGGCCTTTGATTACACCTCTTGGTGATGGAACTTAATGAGACCACCATTTAAAACTGACATATAAACCCATTCAGGTTTGTTTTACTGAGAATCAGAATATGAAGAGTGCGAATCAGAATATGGAGAGTACGAAACAAAGGAACACTTTTTTTTTTTAAGATTTCTTTAATCCTTTCCTTGAGAGATTATTTTTTACAGACTCCAGTGCTTCTATTTTGTTTCACCTGAAGGTTGAAGAAACTAGTAAATACTTCAAAGCTGCTCCAGCTAACATAATGAGTTGTGAGTTTAGTCCTTTTGATTTATTTTTCTTTAAAGTTGTCTACTCAGTCCTATTTGTAAATAGCATTGTCCTTTTAAATGTTAAGAAAAACGTAATGCCTGACACCTGCCACAGGCACTGATACCTGAGTTAGTGAGTGCCAGGTTAGCACATAACACTTCCAAATCAGTACTCCATTCACAGGTATGCTAGAATTTTACACTCACTGAACTCGTTTTATGGACAGGCAGGCAGCAGAGAGAGATTCCTTGTCTCCAGAAACAAAGCAAAATCATGGTGCTTGCGTAAGTCAGAAATGAATCAACAAGTTGTTCTGACAATTTCATATCAGCAGCTAATGATACCAGTAATATAATTCTCGTTCACACCTCTTGTCCTTGTTCCCCAAATAAACAATGCACTGTGATACTGCAAAGGCAGCTCAGCTAAATAAAGGCAGGTCAGACTTCCCTCAACGTTACTCTCAAACTGGTAGAAGAACAAGCAACATACCTGAAAAACATCACAGAAAAGGAAACCTGTGGCACACAGAATATGAGGACACAATGAGAAGTAGCGGTACAAAGGAGAGGTAGTGATGGGAACAGTGATGAAATAATTTGTTTTGTGGGGAAAATACCTGAATAGTTTAAACAGCAGAAAAATACATGAACTATTATGTATAGCAACAAAATAATTCCAATTTATTTGGCTTTATTAGTGACTTTCCTATATGGGGAAATACTTCATGAAATTTTCAAGAAACTAATCTGTTCAATTTCACAATGTGCCTTATTTATAATGTTTTTTTAAACTGTTAACTGCCTGTGCTACGTTCATCACCATCCCTTATATGCATGAAAAAATACCATTTTCCTTCTGAATATGTCTAGCTTTTATCTTCTGATCTCGATTCCCCTTTCCTCTTAGCATGTCAGTTTTCCACACTGGAGTTTCACCATGTCTCTTTTGTATGTTTGATTCTAAGGATGCTTCAACTGTTTAAATTTTCACACATTTTGTTTCAAGATAGAAGAACAGGTATTTCTGACTTCAGAGCAATATGCTGCAGAATGCTTTAAAAAAAAAAAATCACTTCAATGTCAGTCTCTTGGCAATATATTTCAGGATGAAAAATTCTTCCTTTCTGTACTGTCAAGTGTCCCATAGAAAAATGCAATTTGTTTACTCATATTCTGCCTCTATGCAAAACAGTTGAGTCTTAAATGGACTCAACATTCTTCAACATTTGCCCAAAGTAGTTGTTTAGTGAACTAGAGACAAGCAATTGAACATCAAAGAACATCACAGAATGTATGTCATCTTTAGTCATGACTCGTGCAACTTTACTGTTATTACAGTAACGATGAGAATAGTTATATTTCTGGAACAACTACTACAGTGTATGTTATTTTTATATTCATGAGCTCTGCTCTTAGAACTACTGTTACAGAGTTGGAAAGATTAAATGACAGTAATATACTTCATTAAGCTCTGCCATCTTCCATTCCAAAGCAGCTACCTGTCACAGGCTGTGATCAGATCTCTGTATATTGTACCTACAAAGAACGTAGTTTTGCCCCAAAATGGAAATACCCCACCTACTTTTCCATGGCAAAATAATGAAAAAATAAAAATATACGGAAAAAAACCCCTATTGTTTTTGTGTGCATTTGATGGGCATGAATACAAGGACAGGATACACTTTATTTATTACATTAAGTTCCAAAAAATTCCAACTTCCTTTGTGTTTGCAAACCAAGTTCCAGGTAAATATCATACATTTCCATATATACATGTTTACCTTTAGAAAATACCCAGATCATCCTCCTGTGACCAACTGACCTACTTTTTCAAGTGTGAATGACAGTATGCATGTCATTAATATATGGGGAGGACACTGATGAAAATCTGTGACTTGGGAAAACTTTTTGATGACTTCAAATACACAGGAAACCTCTACAGAAAGGAGTAATATGTCAGCATGAGCGTCACGTATACAAGAGGTAAAATCTCTACGTTGAGCGAAAAAGAATATCCGGAGAATATTTATATAGTCTAGAAATTTTCAAATTAGTTGGAATTTGGTATTTACATCCTTGTACACTTGAGCTGGCTGAGCAAACTTACAGCCACTGAGAAAGGAGAGAAAATGAACTATTAGACTGTAAATTAATGAAAGGTTAAGAAAATAAATAAAGAAGGAAAGGATGATCTCAGAAATTACAGAAAAAACAGCTTTTAAGTTTGATTTCTGGGCACCTAGAAGAAGAAAGGAGAGGGCCCACACTGTAGGAGTTTATCAGGCCAGTCGTAATAGACTTAGTTTCGTTCTATGCAATAACTTCTAGAAAACATATATTAGATTGCAAGTACCTTGATTTTACCAAGGCTTGTCACACTCTTTTACATTGCAACCTGGTAAGCCCTACTGGGAAGTATGCTATTTGTGTGGTCATACTGTAAGATGAGTACAGAACTAGTTGAAAGTGATTCTCAGGGAGTAGCAATCGACAGATCACCATTAAAATAGAAGGCTGCACTGAGTGGACTTTTGCAAGGGTAGGTCACAACCCTCGAACTATTCTGTCTTTTCATTAATGGCTTAGAAGATGAAATAAAAGATATCCTATTAAACATGAAAGAGGCTGGAATAACTTTAGAAGACAGGAATATAATAAAAAAATTCATATTATCGAAATAGGCTAAAAATATAATGTAATTCAATACAGAAAACTGCAATGTTCTACTCTTAGGCAGACATAATAATCATGTTTAAAATACAAGCTATGGAACAACTGGCTAGAAATCCATTCCAAAGGAAAACCAAAAATCTAGTGATCTTTATGAACAATTGAATGGTGTTTAAAAACATTACTATACCAGGATATATATAAATAGGACTGCAACCTACAAAACATGTAAAATAATTCCACACAGCTCTGGCAGTGCTTAAAATAGAGTACCAAGTCCAGCTTTGTGACAAGGTTTCAAACTAGACAGGAATTAATCGGACAAAGCCCAAAAAAGGAGTAACAGGAATGATCAGAGGCCTAGAAAATAGAGTCACTGAGAAAGAGGCTCAAGGAGTGGGGATGTTCAGTCTTGAGAAAAGAGGATTCACCTAACAGCTGTCAAATAGGAAAAAGGCATCTGAAAGACACCCGAAAAGAATACCATGACAAATGTTACAAGAAATAATTGGCTTAAATTGCTGCAGAAAAGTTTCAGATTAGATAGTAGGAAGACTTTCTAATAATAAGGGTAGTGAAAAATTAAAATAAATTGTTGGAGAAGTTTATTGAATCTTAATCGTTGTCTTTACAACCAGGATTAGACAAATCTGTCAGGAATGACACCTGCGTAGTTTATCTTGCTTTGAGAAAATGGGTAGACCAGATGGCATCAAGCTTAGTCAGTGTGGAAGTAGAGGATAGACCTGTTCTGGGAATGAACCAGTGTCAAGAGACTATTGCTTGCATAAATCTTGTTCATTTGCTGGAGAGATTGAAAGATGTGTAAGGAATTAACTAGGGAGACTGCATGAAAGAAAAGGAAAATAATGTTTTTGCTGGTCCATGGATCTTAGACAACTTCAGCAAAATTCTGTTTTACAGAATGTATTTCTGCTCTCCTGAGCTCTTGAAAACCTGAGATCTGATTTGGGAGCATGGTAAATATTTTTACATAAACTAAAACAAAAACGAATTGAACATATAAATGCTTTGTCAATGTGAAACATGGAAAAACCCATCCTTTAACTGGACATCCAAATCTCACGAATAATTTTTTGCTTCCATCTATCTGCAGAACCATCTTCTATCTGTAAAACAGCACTCTCATATCACACAGAGGGACTGTGTGTGAGACTGTAAATTAGTTACTATTTGTAGACTTCTCAAAATCTACAGGGAATAAAGACATATTAAAGTAGATGAGGAACTTAGTTTAACTGTGTGGCTACTGTACAATAGAAGATGTAAGACTGTACTGAACAGTGCAGAGAAAATTAATTACTGATTAGATACAAGAAAGGTATGTCCATTCTGCGTGTTGAGTGAGTGAAGCGCCCTGTGGAAGAAATGGCAACAGAATTAAGACTGCATTATGTGTCTACCCAAAAAGAAAGACAAAGAGTGCCTGTGCAACGTTAACTTTGGCATTTCCCAACATTTTATCAATTTGCTTTTTCTCACAGACTTAATTCTTTTCCTTTTTGAGAATGCTGTTACCTCAGTGGCAAAGATAACATTTTTCCACAGTAGTACTGTCTTGCCAGGAATATCTAGCAGCTTTTAAACAAACTAACTAAAGCTAAGTAATAAGGATACATGCAATTTCTCTGGCAAGTAAGGAACAGAGGCTCATACACCAGTGTCTTCAGGTGCAGTCTACAGATACTCCTTCCCATTCCTCCTTTCCTTTACCTTACACATACTGGACAGCCAGAAGCAGATCTGGTACACCCCTACAGTATACAAAGTCAGCAGAAGTTGGATGCCAGGAAATTCATCTGGATCTCCAATGCAAACTGCGTCCATTATGTGCTTCAAGCCCTTTATAGTGAAAGACTGAAGTTCAGCCAGATACATCAACACACCCTTTTCTACGATATAAACATAACTTCACAGTATTGGATGAAGTGAGAATTCAATGTGAATTAAAATCTTTTAGAAATTTTCATGTGCTGAGATATGTGACACTTACAGAAATGCTTTCTGGAACACCATCACATTTAATGCTGAGCATATAGTAAATTACTTCTAGACAACCAATAACTAATACTTATGCAACTGTAAAAAGTGTTTCATCTTTGAAAGGTAACTGTCACCTTTAATTGTACCTTATCTCAATAATGAGAGCTCTGCAGAAGTCCATGACTTTTTTTCCCATATAGGGAAGAAGTTAACAGGGTTTTTTTCTTATTATTACCAGCTTTGATTATGGATAATGATTCTGACACTAACCAGTGAGAGAGAAGAGAATAAGAGGCCCTGCTTCTGACTCCTCAACTCTTCCACTCCCTTGTTCACTCAGCTCTACCCAACCTTCCAGTATATAGATAAGAAGAATAAGTGATCTAGTGCAGGTGAAACTGGGGATATCAGTAGGCATTGGAGAATTCCAAAATCTTGCCACCATAGTCTACAAGTTGTACACCACAGCCTTCTGCACTGCTACCTACCAACTGAATGTTCATAGGTCAGGCAGAGAAACTTAGCTGTTATAGTATAAATAAATAGAATGGCTGAGAGGATTTGGAATATCCTCTCAAATTTATATGTTCCTAACAAAAAAGCTCACAGTTCTTCCTTCCCTGTCTCCTTTCTAGATGACCAGCAATGCGTGGTTAGGAGATTTTTGTATGATGCAATCAACAGGATCTCTGAGAAAAGAGCTCTTTGCTAGAGTACCACGAAGATAGATGCTGAAGAAGAGAATGCAGTGTTAAATATTTCTTCCAGTATCATCATGTCTTATTGGTAGAAATCTCTCCTGCAGAGCTCCGGATTTCATGCATCAATAAAGATGTCTTTCTTCTCTCCATTTTTATAACCTGGTATCTCTGAACAGATAATCTCCAATTACCAGTACTCAGTACTGTGTGCTTTCAACTTAATTTCATGCTATTTTTGCTTATCCATGTTGCCCATTTTCTCACTTTATTTCACAAAGCTTACAGACATTCCCTTGCTCAGAATTTGCTTCTACTGTATTTTGTGCAAATTACTCTGTGAAATTATGGCCTCAGATTTGAGTCTCCTAAAGTAAAATATGTAAGAAACTACAATATGCTTTAACTGGGTTGGTGATTCTTGTCACCAGTCACGAGGGCGGGGTGGGCAGCGTGAGTGCTGATGAGGTTATGTTCCAGGTCCATTTCAACATGGAGCATTACTTGATACAGAACATGGAAGAGAGGTAAAGGACTGCTTGATGCAAGGGGCCAACTCCAGGCAATGTCTGGTACTGCTTCTTTATGCAGTGGTGTCTCTTTAGGTTGGCTTAAAATGGAGGTGAAAATATAGCCAGTTAGTGACATCAACGTGGTAAACCTAATTATGATGCCATTTTATAATTCTTTACAAAAAGCAGCCAAGAAGGCACAAGCAGTTGTAATACAGAATTTCAAACTAAAACCAGCTAGACATAATGCCAATGTACCACATTTTCAACTAACTCAAGCTTTAGAAGTTAAAAATTAATGTGCAAATTTGTCTGTGAAGTGTCATCCAGATCTATAGATGCCTTTTTGTCCTGTCAGTAACCTACTAATCATGTGTATTACTTACCTAAACAATAGAAGTTTGGGTAAAAAGCTTTTCAGCAAACAAGTACTACTATTTAAAATGGAAATAACATTTAAAAAATGTTAACCATAAACACATGCAACTAGCATTTTGACCAGAGAACAAAAGGAAACGTGCCTATTGAACCAAGACCCTGAGCAAAGAAAATCTTTTGTGGTTGAAAGAGAACTGATGATACATTGTTTATAAAGCTATCAACTAGAGAAAGCAATTTACATGACAAAATGAAAATCTGTGTGCACGTTATTTCTTCCTGTTCACCTCTGTAACTCTTGCCTGTTTTCTTCAGTACTCTGCAGTGCAATGGCATAAAAAGAAAAGCCTGAAATCAGGTCAACTAGCTGCTCCATCTTTTTCGGACACCCTAGAAAACATACTAAGTCACAGAAAGATGCAGGTAGATGCCTCGTGGGATTATTTAAATTAGGCACCTACCTGTCTTTGCTTTCATACTTAGAGGCTTTTAGAGACACATGATGCTTAGGAGCTTCTGAAAATCCTTCTAAGTAACTATCTGCTTTTTAAGTCAGCCATCTGAATTTTTAGGCACCTACTCAGTTTGGTAAACATATACCTCACCATCTTATTCTATACATTTTGCAAACAGGTAAACTAATATTTTATACCACCAAATGAGAATGTAAAGCTTAATTAATGCTAAATGACAAAACCCTGTGATATCCCTACTTGAAACATACTATTTCCAGTAAATTAAAAAGTATTAATAATAATGATGCTAGTCATTTTTTGTGTAGAAAAAGTAATATATTACCTCATATCCAAATTAATATTTCAATTTTCTTTGAAGACAATAAATTCTGTAAAAAACAAGATATTTCAAATATAAAAAATATAAAAAAATATTTAGAGTGTTTTGAAAAAAACTGATTAACAAAACGGTTAAAAATATATAACCATATTACTCCTACCTATATAATTCCTTCTGATCTTAGCTTATTCCAAAATTATAAACACTGATGCAGTTTGAAAATACACTAACCGCTTCTTGTAAGCATGCTTAATATAAAAAATTTCTCTGACATATATATGCATATACTTAAGTCTATAAATTAGGACTCTTATTCAGAGCTCCTGCCCATATAGTCCAAATTTCAGCAATTCATCAGGCTCCTTCTTTCAAACTTCTTCATCATTTTTAGCAGAACCAAGCTACAGATGCACGGAATGCCACTCAACGCTGTATGTACATGAGATCCTTGGTGCACCTCATTGCTGGATTCGCAGTTTTGCACTTTTGAGAAAATTTCTTGAGAGATGGAAAAAGAAATGTTGCTTAGACAAAACTAACTTAACATTTTTCAAGTTCCTACTTCAAATTTGAAAATTAATGTTCAAAGAAAAATTTAAAATGTGAGCAAAAACATTTAATTCTCCTAAACTATCATCTTAAAAACAGCTGACTCTTTTGGTTCAAAATCATCCAAGAAAGATATTCACTGATTTTCAGCTGACATGCAAATTTCGGAGTAATGGTAAAATAAAAATAATGGCAAAGCTATAAAGCCTTATAGTAAGACACAAATAGCTTCTAAAAGCATGGATTTTTTGTTAAAAGAATCTGCTTACTGCTTATTAACATGCATTATCACTGTATTTTTAATGTGATATGGCTTCCTAAGCCATGCTGGCTGATTGCATTACTAATTAAACAAGTTCAATTTATCTAATTATATCTAAGTTGAAATATTTATAAAGTTATATGTGAGCTAAAATAGCATCTAAAGGGCGTGCTCATTAGTCTTCAATTACAGGAAAAATAATGAACGTAATAAAAGTAATGTGCACGGACCTAGCAAGTCCATGTTAGGTTATCCCATCCAAGTTTCTAAGACATTTAAACTATACTATGTCAATTGGGAAAAAAAAGAGAAAGCAAAAAAAGAAATTCTTTCTAAAGAAAGAATGTTACTTACATTTAGGTGAAACCTTCATCAGCGCACTACAGAATCACTGTTTGGATCAAAAGTTAGACACACCTAGGCACTCTCAGTTTTCTTACCATCACATTGCCTCTGCAGCTCTCTACTCTGTTTTTTCGCCCACCTAAAAATGTATTCTACAATTCATTTGAACTCAGAGTATTAGATTTTATTTATTAAACAGGCCAATATAGAAGGCTACATGTGCCATGAGTGAAGGAAATGTTTATGAAGTTCCATGTTCATACTGGTTTTCGCCCTGTCGGGGAAGAAACATGCTGTTGTGCAAGTGGGAGTTAATATTCCAAAGCATGGCTGGTTTTCCCTAAATTACATATATCTCTTCTTGAACTTACAGAGATATATCTTGTGTAGAGACACACAGAATTGTGCCTAAATTTTTCTATTTTTTGCTGTTGGTACTTGATTTCTAAAATATACAGAAGATTTCCCTGTTCTGCATCAAAGACATATGGACTAAAATCAGGACAACACAAATCCAAGTCTTCCTATGTCATGCTCTGAATTAAGAGCTAGAGTGGCAAATTTGTGACGCAAACTCTTGTTTTTCTCTTACAGTAAGTCCATGGTGGCCTACGATGCTCCATTTTTTTTCTGAAACTCTGCTTACACTTGGCTTCATTTGATCTCAAGATTAATGTAGAAAAACAAGCAAGCAGAGCAAGCAGCAATGTCTTAACTTGTGGAAGACAGGTCTACTATTATTTGCTTCTTGTATATTTAGCAGAAAGCAGATGCTTAAAAGTCATTGGACATGTAAATAAACAGGTTGGACAGTTTTTCTCTTTGTTAGAAATGACTGAAATTGGGATAGATCAGAACCACACCCCTGAAGAAAACTGATGAAGGCAGAAAGAAGACAGGTTTTCCGAAGGACTGCATATTCTCAAGAAAAACAAGGATTTTGTTTGTGAGCTGGCTAAAACATTTTGAACATTTTTGAATATTAAATATTAGTTTTTTCAAGGTTTCTTCTTTCCTTGGTTTGTTTTGTGGTTGTTTTTTTTTCCCAAGAGGGACAGGGGCAGGTGTATATTAATGCTTCAAAGAGTCCTAAAGTGATCAGGAACTTCATAGCAACACCCAGTGCTGTGAAATCCACACAACCCAGAAACTTCTGGATGTGTGTTTCCATACACACATTTGGGTATTTTAAAGTGACATGATTTTGGGAGGGAAGTGAATGTGGTTACCAGGCACCCCATTAGAAAATCTGAATCCCAGACAGTTTTCTGTGGTTCGACTGAATACCTGTATTATTTTACAGCCATAAACTTAATATTCCTGAGCTGTGACAACATGTATTTGTTTATTAACACAATGTTGAATGCTAAATGTGTCTTATTAAAGCCCATTAAATAAGATTAGTATGCATTTAGAAGACTACACAAACATCATCCCCCTTTCAAAATAATTTTAAAATTCTAAATCACAGATGTATTCTAAGCAGAGAATCTTAAGTACATAAAAATAGTATACTGGCATTAAAGCATCAGAAATACTGAAAAGTTGAAGGAATATTCAAACAATCCTGATATGTGTGAGTTTGTTTTCAGTGAAATATCTACCTAGTAGTTGGATCACGCTTACAATATTTCGTTGTAATCTTTTCAAAATTACAAATTAAAAAAAAAAAAAAGAGTGAGACTTGGAAGATGATTTGTTAATGTTACAGATATTTTACATTATTGGCATCTGCAAAATTACTAGGACTGAAGCTTTTCTTTTTCTCTGGGACAGCACAACTAGTTTATAGCACTGTTGGTCTAAATTTCTGTTATGGTGTCTGATGTTACTGCTTGAAACTTCACAGTACTTCAGTTTCTTGCTAAGTGCAAGTGTGTCCTGCAACAACATGTAAGCATGTAAGAATATCTTTTTAGAAGGTAAACACTTTGTTCTGTTTGATTACTAAATTTAATTGCAAGTTCTAAAAAATTTTATTTGAATTTTGATATTACATATTTACATTTTTTCTAGTAATTTTCACTCCAATTGCATTTCTGTAGCTTTTCAAATGCTTACTGTTCTGATAATTACTAAAGAAAACCAAAATGGCTAAGTATTGTTAAGTACATCTTCTTTTGTGCCTGCTACATCTATGTTGTTCCAAAACCCTTCTTAAAAGGAAAAATAAAATTAATTTTGAAGAAAATTAAATATACAGAAAAAGGGAAAGAAATTAGAACCGATATACATTTATTATAACTCTCCATAACACATGGTACATGGAACAGGCTCTGTCTTAAAGCAACAAAATGATCCATGGGTTCACTGCTACTTGATAAGCATGTATTTAAATTTAAGTATGACTAAGAGGAGACAAGGAGACACATTCAATGGATAAAAAAAAAGAGGTCCTATGGTTCAGGACACTGGGAAGTGATGTCTGGTTTAAATATGCATGTAAAAACAAATGGTGCGTCGTAATTAAGAGAAAATAACACAAAAAAAAGCAGGCATTTAAGTTAGATTTTTGGCCTTTTTTTTTTTTCTTAAGGTACCATTATGCAGTTACATATTTTATCCTACAGCATCCATTTAGGAAAATGATCCCTTTTAAGGACCTATATTTACTGACTTCCATGGCACACTGGTGATAGTGAGAAAGAGAGAAACTGCTTTCTAAAACAAAAGTATAATCATCCCATTCTTATATCTATAGCAAAACGAGAAATATCTTTGTTGTTATCTTCCATTTCCTCACATATCTCGAGTGCTGCCTTGTGTACAAGGGCAATTTAGGTGGCCATGGCTCTTCCTCACACCTGGGACATGGGAAGGAATGTTCCAAGGAGAACGCAATGACATGCCTGGAGTGGAATGTAAGGCTGTCAGAGAGACGAGAACAGAAATACACCACACACCCCTAAACTTTCTCCTTTCTAATAAGTGCTTACATGCATTTTCCATACCATCTCCTACACTGGCACACTCTTTGGGGTCTTCTTTCAGAGAATTATTACTGTAATATTTGAATGATTTCACTGGGCCAAGACCTGCGCCAGTTTTCTTGTTTGCCATTTGCCACTTTCAATCTCACTTTCTTTAATCCCATTCTTATCATAGATTGTCTGCTACTGACTCTCAAAATTTTTTTCCCTAGGTTGACATTATCTTGTTTCATGCTCACTGTCTTTAACCACTCTCTCTCTTCCTTTATAAAAAGGTTTTTTTCCGTTTGTTTCAAAAAAAAGCAGCCCAACCAAAAGCCTCCCAAGATGATAAAAATCCTCTTATCCCACCTACCTCCTTCTTCAGTTACCACCCTCTTTATCCTCCACTCCACTGAAACCACGCTCACTAATGAGCTTCTGCTTGGTAAATCTGAGACAGTCTTCTCTTTTGATCCCCTTCTTGCAATCGACACAGCTCATCACTATCTTCTCTACTGTTTTCTCAGGTGCCTTAATGTTTCAAACAGCTACGCAAATTTAAGAACATAATTTATTGTCCTTAATGCTCCAGAACCATCTTTCTATTGGTTTCTTTTCAGAACTGTTTTCCGCTCCCCACCATCACTCCACAAGCATAACTGTGCCAGTGGCAGCTCCTGTGTTCAGCTCGTATGCATTTCTGCCTGCATAAGATGGGGTACATTCTCCCGGAAAAGAACTCCTGTGCCAAAATGATTCTTGATTATTTTAGCTGGAATTCTAGTAACAACATTTTCAATGCTGTTTTCAAAAGATTAACTTCTGCTGGGTAAAGCCACCATTCAGAGAAAGACTGTTCTCCAGATAAGGATGTATGTTTCCAATGCAACCTAATAGTTTAAGAAATCTGAATCTTTAACCATCTTCTCAACTTCACTTCAAACAATTTGATTTTTCTTGTTTTACTGGCTGTCCTGTTTGACAGTTAACCTACAAATTTAGATTTTCATGAATAAGTTCTGACTTCTAAATTCATTATTTTGTATCAGTATACTGCTGCTGTGATATGAGAGTTATTTAATAAACACTGACACTTGTTTCACTTTCCCCTATTTGTCCTACTCTTTTATTGGTTTGTCCTTCCAGCCTAGATTGTTTCTATTCTAGAGAAAACTTTATACTGTTTTAAGAAACAATGTAAAGGCATTACATAGATGAATGCTTAAGAAAATATTTTCCAGTCCATAAAGTTGCATTTTTTAATTTTTATTGAAGTATTAAAGTTTATGTATATTTTAATGTAAATCCAATACGTAATTTTATATTAAACAAACATACTATTCTGGAAATGAAAAAAGGGAACCAAATTCAATTCTTGCTAGTATAAATATGCCATCCTAGTCTAAGAAATAGAGCTGCTCAGAATTTCAAAATATTGAGGGTTCCATAAAGTAATTTGTCATCTAAGCTACCATCTCCATTCTCTACAGCTATAGCAGCTATTTATTTTGAATGCAGTTGATAAGAAGAGATCAGTTATACATAATTTGGAAATTTTAGTACATCAGCCTATTTCGAAAACTGGATTAAGTGACTCACCCTTCTGATGTTTCTCTGCCGTTTTTTAAACACATCCTATCAATTTAAAGGTTCCAGATAAAATTACAGGCATTACTGGCAAAACCCATTAATGGCGGAAGCTGGATGACCAGACACTCTCATTTCCTGATTTTTTTATTAGCCTTTTTTAAGCATTTAAACAATAAACAAGGAGTTTCCAGTATTTCTGTAAAGATCAGTTTATCCTGATAAAAGTATACTCTATGGATCAATCAAGCAAGATAGATTTTATCTTACTGACTACTGGTCAGTCTCATTCAAGAAATGAGTTTGTTTGTTTGGGTTCTTTGTGAGGGGAGGGGAGAGGGTGGGGTGGAAGGAGGGCTGGTCGTGGTTTGTTGGTTTTATTAGAAAAACAAATTGGTGCTGGCAAAGCACTTGGAAGAAGCTGCTTCTTCTAGCTGCAAAAATATGGACCAGCATGCTGTCAAATAATTTATTTCAGAGAGACCGCATTATTTTATTACTAAAGATGGCAAGCAATGATTTAACCTTGTTATTTTTGGCTACATTTCAACTGACAGTTAAGTCTACAGCAGATTGCTTTGTAACAATGTAGATAAAACCCAAAAGGCATAGTGGTTTAGCCCAATTTAAAAAGTAAGACTGACATACACTGAATCAGGTATGTGAAAATTACTTTTATTTATTATTACAAAATATTTTGTAATAGTAAATCTATTTCTAGCAATCTTTTCTGAAGTAGAAGGAACTGTCAACAGCTCAGGCACTTAACCTGAAAACTCACAATAAGCTAAAAAATAAATTTAAATAAATTTAATTTTTATAATAGGAAAATGTTTAAAATAACAAAGATTAAAAATGTTGATACTTATTTTTTTCTCTTCTCCAAACAAGCTGTCTTACACCACACTACTAAGAGATACAGATTATTACGTAAAGTCTTAAAAACACCTGAAATGAATAAAGGCAGCAATGATTTTAAAAAGAAAAATGTTAAATATGGGATACCCTGAGAATAAAAATCTAGGAATTTAGGTTCATGTAAAATTATAAACAACATTTGGATAGGGTAAGTAACTAGTACCAAACTCCCTGTTCCAGACACAGTGTGTTTTTATCCACTGGCTCTCTTTCACCCTTCTAATGAGAAAGGAATCCTAATCTGGGAGGCTGAAGAAAGTATTTGAATAATAAAAAATCTAAATCCACATACCTATCTATCTGGAAAGTATATCAAGAATTCATAGCCTCTTTTCTGACTGTTTGCTTTTCTATACCTTTTCCATCTTAGTTTGAGAAGCTTGTTTAGACCCATCATTTTTGCAAAACATTTTTATTGCTATTTATGCCTACAGGATGTCATCAGTCACATGAAGTTTTCATAGGAGAAAAAAATATTTGAGAAAAAAATATTTAAGAAAAAATTCACCCTACTAGCCCTATGCTACAGCACTGTTTGAGAATTCCTAGAGTTAAAATGAATAATGCACTTTCAAGTGCCAAAGTTTAGAAAAATGGAGAAGGTAAAACTAGACTAATGAAGTGTAAAACACATGCAGTATTATTTAAAGGCTACTAACTAAAAATTGTTTGTAACACCACTCTGGTAAGGGAACAGCAGGATTTCTTTATACTGAATTTCTTCCCACATTATAATTAATGTTCACTTTGATTACTCAACATTTCAGCACATAATATTTTTATTTCAACATTCTTGTAATGCTAATAACGAATATCTTGCACCTACTACTTTTCCTTTTCACTGACTGCATGCGATGAATTGTGGGTTGAGAACACAGTAAACCTAACCTGGCCTGCTAAAATGAATGGAAAACAAAACATCCTTACCTGACTCTGGATAAGCTCAATTTGGAAGTTAACCTTTCTTTCTACATTGTCTACCCATTATATCATATTTTTATTTTTAAAAAATATAGGTGAAATATCTAGAGTTATATAATTTAATACAAACATTTGCATGGGTTTGCCCTGAAAAGGGTGGGCATACTCCCAAAGTAGTGCCAGCTGCCTGGCTGTGTTCTACAATAGTATTACTTTTACTGACTTATTTTCAGAAAATGTATTTTACAATTTGCCATAGTCATTGACAAATGCATTCTAAATACAAGAAAATTGCTATATAAACTCCTACTGGAGCTTGATGACACAATGAAACTAAACTTTGCCTGGAGTAAAGGAACACAAATATTCATCTTCATGTCAATTTTTTAAATGAATGCACCTGAAATAACCTTGCAAGGACCTCTATTTTGATGCAACTGCACCATAGAATATGAAATCATAACATCATTGAAAAGAAATAAAAATAAATATTTATAGGCTAATACAGATCTTCTGTGGTCATCAACTTTTTTTTAGCATTTTGCTGCCATAAACTTAGATTTGAAATCTACCATTATGAGGTAGTGTAAGACAAAAGGAAAACCCTGCAAAAGCTCTCTGATGCTACATTACTTCTGCATTGTATGCATGTAAGGGACACACAGAGGCTGGATAGTATCTACTATTGCACTGCAGCTCTGATAATGCACTGGAATGGAAGCAGAGAGTATCTATTGAATCCACTCATTTCTCATCATTCTGTTTGATAAGCACACCTTTACCTTTAACACATGAGGTGATGTAAAAATACCTGTGTCTCATCATCATTTATAGACTTCTGTACATCTACTTCAGACCAGACCATGAGAGGCCATGAGGGTCACTTCTGCCTATAGGACTATTTAGAATACAACATTCCTATATGATAAAATAGGAAATAAGCAATGAGGTTAAAACTGGCTGTGATGTTTATGTTACATTAGGAAGAACATAGGGAGAGATTGTAATGGATAAAGTATACACTATTTTAAAAAAAAAAAAAAAGTTGCTCATTTAGTATTACCTCTATCAAATTATCTACCTCTCTACTTAAACTGCAAAATCATAGAGACGACTGTCTGTTTTGTATCTATGTGCAGCCTAGGCTTGCGACTTAAAAGACTGACTGAACCTTCACATGGCACAGCAAAAGAATTGCTAAATGACAGTACCATCTAATGTCTAGTAAGCTCTTGATACAACATAGGAGATTACTGTGAATGAAAACAAGAATACTTTCAAATTCCTAAATTAAAACTTTAAGTCCTATTGTCACCGGAAAGGAATTATTTTTCTGCTAAGCCGAACAGCCCAAAATTCATGTGTAGAGCCTTCAATATCCTGGTGTAAGAGTCAGAATGTGGTTTTTTTTAAAGGAAAATTAAGATTCTTGATCAGTTCCCTGTAACTAAATATTCAGTTTGTAAGAAAAACATTTTCTAATGTAAGATTTAGGATAAAAGCATAAGAATTGTCAAGGTTGATGAAGCACTAGTTATAGTGTGATGTTTTTATTTTATCATGAAGAAAATATCATTGGATAGGATACTTAGTGTTCAATCCAATAGCCAGTCACTCCTGGAAACTCTAATCCTTTTTTGTAAAATACAGATGTAGTCTATGACTGCAGTATAAAACAAAAGAAAATTCAATACAGCAAATACTAACTCTAAAATCTTTAAATACTCAGAAATATCCTAAAAATATTTTGCCTCAAAATGCTATATGGAATTTATTTATTTGTAAGTAACAAACATCCCCATCAATTTAATCTAGAACAATCAGCATTATTATTATTACAATATTTCTCCTGAAGCACTAATCTACTATTAGAAACATTTTGTTAGAGGAAGGACATGGTGTCAGAATGACAAAATACAGTAGCTCCTCTTGTACTACTGAGTTGCATGCCGTTTCTGACAAAAATGGGCTTATCAAGAGCATAAATTTGTTTCTCCTAGAGAGGATTCAGTTGTTAATGTTGGCCAAACATTCTTCTACGGGAAGTTTCAAAAGAGCATGCTAAACAAATTGATTTGTTTTCAGCATTATGAAGTCTCTCCATCTCACAAGTTTCACCTGAACACTGTACTAATGTAGTCCCATGGCTTCTGGACTTCAGCATGACCAGCACAAAACGTTTTCTCCAAAAAAGACTGGGTAAACTGACAGTAACACTTTTTAGTTACTATTCTGCCTCCAAATAAGTATGACAGAAAAGACAGGAGGGTTCAGAAATACAGAAGGAAGATTTGATTATGGTCTTAAAATAGATAAAATGCTGTTGCAAGAAGGAAAGATATGCAACAATTATTTACATTAGTACATTTTTTATCTAGATATGTTACATCTATGCCTTGGTGCTTGGAATGTGAAGCATCCCCTCAATGGTCAACTGGAAAATCTGACTTAACATGTTTATCCTACCCCAAATTGTGGACACGCAACACTTTTTTCCTTACTCAAAACCCGGCCTTGGTGTCTGTCACAGACAGACTTAACCTGGAGCTCCATTATATTGTGGAGCACTCTTATCCTATGCTTCTTTGGGTACTACTGTTTCCTGCTGCTTAGGATTTGCTACCATTTTGGTTTTCTGTCTTACGATATACTAGAATTGTTGTAGGTTGCAGTCTGTAATATATATTTTAGACAAAACAAATAAATGTTGATGTGTGTTGCAACACAGTATTTTATTTTCCAAGAGCTGGAATTGATTGGAACAATGAAAGAATAATTTAGTTCTTTATTTACTTCTTACCTGAGAAGAATATGTGTGACCATCTGATCCACAAACAGGATTGGTATAAACTACTGGACACTGCTTGCAGTTTGATGAAATGGGACCACCCCTCCACTGTTTATGGCCTAAACCAGCCTCTTTCATACTGTAAGTAAACAAAAAGTATGTAATTCTGATAAGCAGTAGTAAAAATAGAACATATTCAGGGTATTTTAATGAGCCTTTACAAACAGTAAGCCATACATAATTTCAGCCATAAAGTTCTCTTCTAAGTAAAGAGCTGCCACAGTCATTGGTATATACTTGCTCACCTTTGTACATTACTCACTGTAGTGATACTTGATACCTGCGTTATTATTTCACTTTTTAAGACACCTTAGTAGAAAAAGATGATTAAGATGATGCTTTGGTGACTGTTACACTTATTAATCAGTGAAAGATGTCTGACTCGTGTGGTATTTGCTCTTTTTTGCTTTTATTAAATAGTACGAATGGAGCTATTGCATTAATACTGGTGTTTAAGGAGGTAACATTTAAGCATTAAAAAACTGTATCATAAATACTTCTAAAGAAACAGGTAGGTGGTCCTTCAGAGTACTGTTTGCCCCACTTTGACCACTGCCTTTCACAGCTTACACTTCATAAAATTCAGACTCTTAGCACCCAACATAAAGTTCAAAGGAAAAAAAAGGTCATCCACTGGAGCACAGAATTGATCTGCGTAAGAATGTATGAGTATGCTTATACAGACAGATACAGCTAGATGGAACATTTTAACCCAGAAAAAAGCTACACTGGGTCAGACTAATGTCTAAAATAAGTTACTGATGCTTCCTCAGAATACTCTACTAGCCTTCAGTAATTTGTGGCACATGGCCATCCTCACACAAACACGTTTTCTCTCTGTAGCTTTGAATTAATTTTTATTCATGAATTTTTTCAATTGCTTTTTGCAACTATGAAAGCATTTAGCAGCCATTATATCCTGAAACAGCTGTTCTATGAGAGTTGCCTGATTCGTAGACTGACCTACAATATGCTTTATATATTAACGGCTTCCACATAAATATGAAAATAGAACAATAATGCATGATTTTTATATTGTGTCGTGTGCTTGGAATCTTAATGAGGAATCTATAAATGATTATGCTTAGAATCAGCAGTGACTTATCAGGACACACTGAAGTAGTAAATGTTCAAACTTATAAAAAACTCAAATCAAACCTTCTTTAATAGAGCAGAACTCTTTCCACTTGGTTCACCTATAGATAATCCAGAAGTATTTTGCTAATTAGTCATGAATCACTGTTTGAGAAGAACTTGTCTGGAGTAACAGAAGAAATGAAATTAGAGAAAATAAACTCCTCATCCTCTGGTTTTATGTGCAGAGTAAAAGGCTAAAAGCACACACCTAACAGTACATGGGTGATGATCAAAACCAAAACCCTGTTTCTCAGCTATGCTAATGTTTTTATGCTGTTGATTTTGGCAGTAACTGTGGTGTTTAAAAAGAAAGAATAAAAAAATCAAATGTCATAGAAGTTTACATTCAGCTTATGTTGTGTGGTGAAATTCTGAAGTCCACAGATTTTTTTACAGTGTAAACAGGAACCTGCAATGTTGTACACAGGAATTACCAGTTATTGCTGAAAAAGCCAGTAATAGCTTCAATTACATGTAGCACAATGAGTGGTAAAATATCCATACAGGAAGTTTTTATGTCCATCAGCATGAAGAAAAGGAAACAATTCAAATGTACCACGCTAATTAATAATAAATAACAATCCTTTCTGCTAAGCTGCATCACTTGAAGACTACAAACCATTTCATTTCTATTATAGTAAAGAAAAGCAAAGTTGAACTGCTGAACTGAACAGTCGAATCTTTGCTTATGTATATACATTGTAATAACCTGACTATTGCTGCTCCTCTCACTTGACTGAGAGTTTGCCAGTTATCCACATGAGCTCCAGCATAATTAGATTATTTAGATGGCTGCATCTTTCTCTTACTTCTTGTTACTTTTATAGCTCAGGATTTTCCAGAAGTACCCCAGTAGCCTGAGGTTACTGACAGGACCATAGTCCCAACTATCAACCTGATGCAATTTCTGTTTATCTTAAATACAGTTAACTTTAAAACTCTGCATTCATCAATTGCAAAAGTTACAGACATGAACAGGGAGAACCTCATTGATACCAGCAAAATACAGAAATTGGAAGCAGAATTTGTGAGACACACAGGGGCTGTTGGGTGTAGATGCTGTGGTGATGCAGCCCCCCCTAACCCACCGCACACACCCCCGGCCACTTTGCAATGTCAGGACCAGCCAAGACTGTGTTCTTGCGCAGAGAGTTGGGACAACCTGGTACTTTCTTATCCTGGCCA